>CM016618.1:76291802-76891802 GCA_005393395.2 Gossypium australe
ATTAATAATAATAAAATAGTATAGTAATAATACTAAGATAATAATAATAATACGAAGTATATACAATATAATAATATAAATATAAATATAATAATCATAGCAATTTGTAGATGTATAATAGCAAACAATAATAGTAATAATAATAATACTAACAGTAATAATAATAAAAATAAATAACAATGATAATGATACGAAATTATACAGTATACTAATATAGTGATAATAATAATAATAACACAATAATAAAGTTAGTTAAACAAAATAATAATAAAATATATACAAAAAATATAATAATGGTAATAGTAGATATAATAAATTAATAATAATAATAATATAATAGTAGTAGTAAGTTATAATAATAATAATAATAATAATAATAATAATAATAATAAATAATGATGATGATAAATAATAATAATAATAAATAATAAATGATAATAATATAATAATAATAATATTATAATAATAATAATAATAATAATAATAATAATAGTAATATGTACGACTAATAACAACATAATAATAATAATAATTAATAATAATATATAGTATAGTAATAATACTAAGATATAATAATAATACGAAGTATATATAATATAATAATATAAATATAATAAATATATAATCATAGCAATTTGTAGATGTAATAATAGCAACAATAATAGTATAATAATAATAACAGTATAATAATAAAAATAAAATAACAATGATAATGATACGAAATATATACAGTATACTAATATAGTGATAATAATAATAATAACAATAATAAAGTTAGTTAAACAAAATAATAATAAAATATACATAAAAAATATAATAATGGTAATAGTAGATATAATAATATTAATAATAATAATAATTATATAGTAGTAGTAATAGTTATAATAATAATAATAATATAATAATGATAATAATAATAATAATAATAATTAATAATAATAATAATATAATAATAATACAAATGTATATTATAGTTATAGTAATAATGTTAATAAAGCAAAGGCCATTAAATAATAGCATTAATATGATAATTGTAAAAAATAAAAAAGGTCAAATTGAACTTAAGATTGAATTTTAAGGCTAATTAGGAAATAAAATAGAAAAGGAAGAGACCTATTTACATTGACGAAAGAACCAGAGGGGGTAAAAGTGAAATTTTCCCGCATTTTCGGAACGCGGCACTTAACCAGGGGCGGATATGGAAACGGATTGAAGTTAACGGGCTAAATTTTAAAAACAAAAGAACTTGATTAAAAAAATATGAAAGGGCGGAGGGGGCCATCGCGCAAATAACCCATTTCACGAAGAAGCACGCGGATCCCTTGGCAGGCGGGTCGGGTCACGCGGGTCTCCCCAAAACGGCACCGTTTTGGTGCCTGGTGGGGAACCCACAAAACGACACCGTTTCTGAGGGTATTTATACCCAAATTTGCTGAAAAAAAATAAGTTTCAACCCTAAAAATCTAAAAAAAAACAACAGCCTTCAGCTTTCTCCATCTCATCCATTCCCCACCCTCCGGCGTTTAGTCTCGGTGGCCAGTGGTGCTCACGACCGCTCTCTAGGCTCTAGGCCCCCCTTTCGAAGCCCTTTTGAAACCTTGACGTTCGTCGACTGAAAATGAAAGGGAGGACTTTCGGCGCCTCTTCACAGGCCGAGTTTCGTCGATGGCGAATGCAGACTCCGACGCCGCAACCGTGGAGATTCTGGTAAGGCTCTTCCCTTCCTTTTTCGATTTTTGTTTATTGTTTTTTATAATTAATATTGGTACTTAGATTTCAAAAGATCAGTAAATGAAAACGAAAAAAAAGGAAAAGAACCGCGTTAAAATAATAGCGAATAAAAGAAACCGCGAATTAAAACTCAACCCTTTAAAATTTCTTTTTTATTTCGATCTCCCCCCTTTTGCTCGTTTTTGTAATAATCTCTGATTTTGCGTTTTTTGTAACTATTTTTTATTAAAATTTTTGTATATTTCTTCCTTCGAAAAAAAAGGTCCCTTTACATTCTTTTTCCCAGGCTTTATAGCCGAATATCAGTAAGTAAAAATGAATAAAGAAGTACAACTTGTTTTGCTTGTGATCTTGCTGTTTTCTTATTCTTTTTCGCAGATCGTGGAAGACAATGGGAAGTGGGGGAGTGGCTAGTGGAGGCCGGCGCTGGTGGGGCGATAGTGGAGGCTTGCGGCGCTGCTAGACTAGGGTTTCCAGAACCCTAGTTTCTTCCAAATATTTTTTTTAGTTTTAGGCCTATTGGGCCGTCTGTTATTGGGTTAAGGGGATTTGGGCTTGTTTTTTGGTTTAATTGGGTTTGTTTTTAATTCTGTTTGGTTTTGGGCCCTGGGTTAATGAACCCGGGCCAAAATTGGTTGCTACAGCTGCCCCTCTTTGCTCATTGTCGTGAAACGAGGATAGAGCAAAGACAATAGAAGAACCAATTTTGCCCGGTCTTGGCAGGCTTTGACTTATTGGTCCTTGTCTTCTTCAAACAGCTTCAAACTCCACTGTAACTTGTTGCTTTGATCCGCTTCACTGTTTCGTTGTATCTTCAGGGAGATAATATTTCCTATTCCATTACTTCTTCAAGGGCACAGTAACTAGCGACTCGATCGGCTTTGATGTGACTTCAGAGAGAAGAGATTCTCATCTTTGATCTACTCCACCGGGACTTCAAGGAAATAAATCTAAACTTTTCAAACTGCTTCCCTGCTATCTTCGGGGAGGCTTCGATCTTCAGTCTACTCTAATGCTACTTCCGAGAGATATGGCCTGTAGCTTCATTTTGCTCTTGCTCAATCTTCTTTGTCCACTGGAACTTCTTCGTCCAATTTGCTCCAGGCGACTTCAGTCTTCCGTCTGTAAGTACCTCCGCGTGTGACCCGAGACTCAACCCCACTCTCATAATGTGAATTGATTTTTTTTTGAACCAACAGAACTTGAAAATTAGAAATTGAAAATACCTCAGCGTGCAACCTGAGGTTCAACTCACCTGAGTTGATTTTTTTTGAACAAACAGAAATTGAAAATTAGAAATTGAAAATACCTCAGCGTGCATCCTGAGGAGTTGATTTTTTTTTTAAAACAGGAATTAAAAATACCTCAGCGTGCAACCTGGAGAATTAACTTTTTTGCAAACAGAAATTAAAAAACAGAAATTGAAAATACCTCAGCGTGCGACCTGAGGAATTGATTCTTTTGCAAACAGAAATTAAAAAAAAACAGAAATTAAAAATACCTCAGCGTGCAACCTGAGGAGTTGATTGAAAAACAGAAATTGAAAATACCTCAGCGTGCGACCTGAGGAGTTGTTAACAGAAATAGAAATTAAAAATACATCAGCGTGCGACCTGAGGAGTTACAACCGGGGATTGAAAAACATAAATTAAAAATACCTCGGTGTGCGACCCGTGTAACACCCCTTACCCGTATTCGACGCCGGAATAGGGTACGAGGCATTAACGGAATTACAAATTTATTTATCAGACATTTTATTTCATTTAGCATTTATATTTGAAACCAATCAAAATCAAACATATTGTCCCTTAAACATATTTATTTTTTTCTCGTCATGTCTTACATAAATTTATTACTCGTCTCAACATACTTAATTATCTTGTATTAACATATTAAAGATAATCACATATTTACATATCATGAAAAATATCATTCAATTATCTCTTCTTCATAAACATAAATCAGTTAATTTATCATATCAATATTTCACGTACCATCAACTCATATTTTCTTATATCATATAATTAAGTTACACGAACTTGCCTGGCTAAATTTGTAGAAATATCAAGATTAAGGGTCATTTTAGAAATTTTCTGTTTTCATCGATTTTTCAATCGATTTTAATCTAAATTAACAATTTCATTCTATTTTTTCAATTTTAAATAATAAAATAATCTATTTCATGCAAATTGGACATTTCCACATTTTTACAAAATTAATCGTAAAGTTTTACTTTTATTCAATTTAGTCCCTGAGTCTAAAACATTACAAATTAGCCATGCTAGCTGAATATTCATACATATTTTCCTCCTCCTCCTCTCCATTCCACATCCTTAATGTATATAACATGCTATAAGTAACATTATCAATAATTTCATTAATTACTCATAAGTATATTCAAAACTGTCCATTTGAGTTATAGTCACTAAATTATTTATTTCCAGAGCTACAGAACTCCAAATGAAGAACCGTTAATTTTTCCTGAAACTAGACTCACATATCTTCTTGCCATAAAGTTTTCAGAATTTTTGGTTTAGCCAATTAGTACAGTTTATTCTTTAAAGTCACCCCTGTTCTGCTGTCTGGCAGTTCCGACCCTTCTTCACTAAAAATTAATTATCTTTTTATATAGAATTCATATGATGTTATGGTTTATTTTTTCTAAAACTAGACTCATTAAGGAATCTAACCATATAAATTATGTTCCCAAATTATTTTTATACAATTTTGAGTGAATTTCTAAAGTAAGAACAGGGGATCACGAAGTTATTCTAAACCAGTCTTACAAAAATCCAAATATCTCAAAATGTAGACTTCCTTTGCTTTCTCTGTTTCTTTTATATGAAAATAGACTCAATAAGCTTTAATTCCATATCTCACTCGACTTCTAATTCGATTTATAAAATTTTTGGTGATTTTTCAAAGTTAGACAACTGCTGCTGTCCAAAACTGCTTTAGTGTAACATGTTGATTTCTATTTTGTCCCTAATTCCACAATTCATACAATTCAGTCCTTGCTGGATTAACCCCTCAATTGAGTTAATTTTCTCATTTAATACTTTTATCTATCATTTTAAACTACTTCATAACCTTTGAAATCAGAATTTTAACACTAGGCCTTAATTTTAGCTATTTCACAATTAGGTCCTAAAACCAATTTCCATCAATTTCACTTGATTAAATCATCATATAACAAAATTAAAGCTTCAATTCAAATCTATTCATCATATTCTTCCAGCACTAATCCACATAAACTTTAAAAATTAGCCATAGAATCAAAAACTAATGAATTAATAAATTGAACCCAATTGTAAAGTCCAAAAACATAGAAATTTCAAGGAGAAAGCAAGAATTAAACTTACATGAAGCTTGAGTATGAAAACCAGCTTGAACTCTCTCCCATGGCTATTTTTCAACTGAAGAAAATGAAGAGAAATGAAGAGAATTCTCCATATATTTCAATTTGATCCCCTTTTTATTTAGCTAATTTTGAAAATTTTCCAATTTTCCCCCATTTTTTTCTTCTTTCTCTTCTCTTCTTCTTTCTTTCCTGCTCTTCTTCGTTTGGGTTTTTCTGTTCTCTATTCTCTTTTTGTTTGTTTTTTTATATATAATAATATAATAATATAATAATATAATATTAAACATAAAAAAAATCTCAGATTTTCTTCACAATAACCGCCTCAATTAAACAAAATGGCTTAATTGCCATTTTGGTCCTTTATACTTTCTTTAATCTATAATGAAACTTTTACACCTTTTTCAATTTAGTCTTTTTCATTTAATTACATATCCAAACGTTAAAATTTCTCAACTAAACTTTAATAATAACTTAATGACACTCCATAAATATTTCTAAAAATATTTATGGCTAATTTTATGAATTCGAGATCTCAATACCTCGTTTTTGGCCCAATTTTTCTAATTAATTCTTTTAGTTCACAAAATTCACTAATTTTAAAATATTTCTAAAATCACACTTAACTTATAATTATCGATTAACAAAGTTTCCTAACTTTTTCGTCAGATTTAGTGATCTCAAATCACTTGTTCCAACACTATTGAAATTGGGCTGTTACAACCCGAGGCTCAACTCATCTCTCGTATTATGAGTTGATTTTTAACAGAAATTGAAAAACAGGAATTAAAAATACCTCGGTGTGCCCCGAGGCTCAACTCACTTCTCGTATTATGAGTTGATTTTTGAATAGAAATTGAAAGCCAGAAATTAAAATACCTCGGTCCGCTTCGCTTAGGAAGGCAAGATTTGCTATGCTTGATCTGCTTCGCTTAGGAAGGCAAACTCTGTTTTTGGATTCGCTTCGCTTAGGAAGGCAAAATCTGCTTTTCGATCTGCTTCGTTTAGGAAGGCAAGATCTGCTATCTTTGCTCAGCTTCGCTTAGGAAGGCAATATCTGCTATTTTCGACAGCTTCGCTTAGGAAGGCCAGATCTACTATCTTTGATCTACTTCGCTTAGGAAGGCGAGATATGCTTTTAACAGAAATTGAAAAACAGAAATTGAAAAACACCTCAGCGTGTGACCTGAGGCTCAACTCACCTCTCGTATTATGAGCTGATATTTTAACAGAAATTGAAAAACACCTCAGCGTGTGACCTGAGGCTCATCTCACCTCTCGTATTATGAGCTGATATTTTTTTGAAAAGCAGTACTTGAAAACGTATCATCTGGTGGAACTCGGTACAGTTATCGTCAAAACCTCTTGTTTCACTGGTGCACCTGTATGTGTCATGCGTGATGTTATCATTATATGCACGTGTTTGCCTTAAATGCTTTTATGCCTACATGATTATGCTATGCGGCCTGGGCTTGTTTGTCATGTATCTCTTTTCATTACGGCTTTCATGGTAGCCTGTGTTCATTGCTTCGACTCTTGACTTTTCTTTCAGGTTTTGTACCTGTCCTCAAACCTCAGGAGTAATCTGCATTTCTCGTATATCACCTTTTTGCCCCACTGTAGCTTCAGGGTTCATCTCATTGTGTCCTGGGGTGTAGGATTTGAATATCCTCCATTTGTCCCACAGCGACTCTAAAACATAATATTTGTCTCTTCTTCAACCCACACTTTTGTTATTCAAAGGTACAGGATCTGTATCAGCTTCCTTCTAACAATCACTCTTTAGGTGACCCAACCAGATGTATATGCGTGATGCTCGCATAAATGCAGAATGTCATTTTCTTTCGAGAATGATTCTGGTTTTGCACTTGGGTTAACAATGCCCATTTTCCGTCAGGACTGCGTCACTGACGCGGTACCTTGTCATTTTGTTCAATCACCTTAATTTGGACTCAGATATTTCCAACCCTTAAACTTGGCGGATCTTAAGCAATAATCCTGTTTCAGACTCCTGTATTGTTTAGAGGTTTCCAGAGTAATATGCGAAACTTCTTTCATGAAAGTACTATTAGTCCGATAATCGTTATTTCAATGCAAAATGCTCACAAAGGACCATAATGACGGATGGACTGGGAATTTATTGGGAGTATAGCTCGAATCAAACAAGTTAATCAAAGCTAGCATATGCAATGAAGAAGCAAATCTATTTAGAGTGTATTTTGAAAAGACAAAGATAGCAGACTCAAAATGGGTAAAATGGACACTAAGTGCCCCAGATATCGCAGCTTGAGCTTCTCTGTTCAAACTTCTTGAGGACCTTTCTAAACTCAATATGTGTTTAGGAGATCCGGAGTACTTTGTCGATGCCCCAAGGCGCAACATTCCTTTTCATTGTTACTTCAAGCGTAGCAAGACTACTGTATGCCCCATTTTTATCAAAATTTGAGCTGCCCTTTTTTTGGGTTTTCAACTCAAACCCACCTTTGGTCTCAAAGCGTCCTTTGCGGGTTTTCACTTTGGCCTCTCTTTTTTCTTCTTTTTCTTTCTTCCTTTTTTTTGTGTTTTTTTGTGTTTTTTTTTTGAATTCACCGGATTGGGCAGGTCCTTGTCATCTATCTCCGACAATATCCTTGTTTCCCTAGAACGGGCCTTCTTTGCTACCTAAGGTCCTTCCTGGCTTGACATCTTCTTTCTTCTGAAGTTCTTATTGCACGGAGAGGATCTTCTTCAAAACCCTATCATGAAATTTTGTAAGGCGATCCTTTTTTTTGTAAACTCGCTTCATCTGATCGTGACAAATATCTCTCAACATTTTCTTTTCAAATTCACTTGATCACATTGGGATTGGATCTATTCCACCTTATCCAATTTTGGCTCGGCCTGTGCCTAATGAGGAAAGAGTTGTCCCAGCAGAGGTCCTGGCCGAAGTTTAGTGAGCATAACAGGTAAACATAACTTCTATATGCCAATATTCAAAAGTTTAGGTCATCTTCCTAACAATCTTTGTTTTGTTGCCCTTTTTTTTTGGCCATATGAAGCGACCCTTGCCCTCTTAGTGAAGAGATCGACATCCACAAAAATGAATCGATGTGGACCTAAAGCTTTCGAGGAGATTGGCTTGATAACGTCCTTGCCCCACGTGTAGACAAGGAGGAAAAGACACATAAGTTCTGTCCTTGATTTGGCGCTTGATGCAATTTTCCTTTTTGGGTAGACCAGCAGTTCGAACCTCTTGATTGGCTTAGTCAAGGTAGAACTATCAGTATGTGATCTTCAAATATCTCTATGGGCTTCTTCTGTGACTTCCTTAACTTTGACAGCGTACTCGTCCCTTAGTACTAGTCCCGGTCTGTCTTAGCGAAAATATCTTTGAACTCTTGGAGATGACTCCATGATTCCTTGCCTTGTTCCTGCGGCAAGCTAAGCTTCCATCTTCATCTCCCTTGTAGTGTTTGCTGACACTCCGTAAGCTGGGATATACCATTCTTGACAATTTAGGAAATAAGTTGTGACCTCTGTCATCTCCCCAGTCTTCCAATCCTTTTAGACACATATCTCGTTAAAAAAGGAGTCAGTAACAGTGTCGCTCATGTCATTGATATCTGGGGACCCCATTGTGGGTATGAAGGCAGAAAATCCAAAGAATAAATGATTCTAAGGATGATTATTCGTGTGATGTGGTCATGAATGAAAAATGGAAGAGTATTCTAAATGCAGTATGAGATGTAAAGAAAAATATTCACTTAAAAGGATGCATTTCATCGAAATAAAAAATTTTGAACACAGGCCCGTTTCACAAAAGATTCTTATTGCTTCTGGGCTTAAAGCAACAAGCATGTTTTGGATATTGCTCTGGATTAGTTCTAAAAATACATGGATGCCTTCCTCAGTCCTATTGTTCAAAACACTCCCAAGTGTGTAAGACTTCGGGGAGCTTTATGCCCCAGTTTCTCTTTGAATGTGTCATTTGCGTTCTGACTTCTCATTTTCCAGGCTTCTGATGATTTTTTTTAAGGAATCGAGACTCTTTCGCCCCCTCCTTCAATTCTCGTAAATCATTGCTCTGGTCGATTCATCGAACTTCAAAACCCCTATTTTAATAAGCCTCTCCACTAATTTCTTAAATGCAATGCAGTTATCGGTTGAGTGACCCGTTATTCCCGCGTGATACTCGCATTGAGCATGCGAATCATACCAATTGGGGTATGGAGGTTGCACTGGTTTCATGTAGTGAGGAGCCACCCTATGTGCATCAAACAAGTTTTGATACAAATCCCCATATGTCATTGGAATTGGTGTAAACTGGAGACGCCTTGCATTGAATTCTTGACTTGATGATCCCTGATGACCAGTGGTCGCAGCCCTCGGTTGACCTGCAGAGACTGACTTGGAACGCTTGCTCAAGTTGTTCACTTCATTTTCCATCTTTCTCGAGCTTGACCTTTTGACACTTTCTCTTGCATCTATTTTTCCACTCTTGATGCCGTTTTCAATGAGTTCCCCGGTCATTACGACATCAGTAAAGTCCTTTGTGGCATTTCCCACTAACTTGTCATAAAACGGTGCCTTCAAGGTGTTAATAAAAAGGACCGTTATCTCAGTTTTAGTCAGTGGGGGTTCTACTTGAACCGAGACGTCCCTCCACCTTTGAGCGTATTGTCTAAAAGTGTCTGATGGCTTCTTTTCCATCATCTGTAGCGTTAGTCGATCGGGCGCCATATCGGAGACATGCTCGTATTGCTCACAGAACGCTGAAGCTAATTCATTCCATGATTGGATCCTCTCTCTGCCGAGCTGATTATACCATCGGAGGGCTGACCCGATCAAGCTATCTTGAAAGTAGTGTATTAACAATTTGTCTTCATTCACATAACCAACCATTTTTCGACAAAACATGATAAGATGCGCCTTTGGACACCTTGTTTCATCATATTTTTCGAAGTCTGGGGCTTTAAATTTAGGGGGCAAGACCAGATTGGGAACCAAACTGAGCTCTTTGGCGCTCATTGCAGAGGAGACTCTAGTTCCCTCTATCGTCCTGAGTCTTTCTTCCAGACTCTTATACTTGTCCTGAGCATCATGATCCCTCATTTTTAGCTTGGCTATTTCCATAGGATCATCCAAATCTGGGACAATAGGGTCAGCAGGGTTAGCTCCGGGGTTTGATATGAATATTCCTGGTCCTAGATGAGCAGGTGGTGGTACAGATGGTTGTTCTAGGCCTGTAGATTCCCTTTGAGGCCAATCTCCTGGTACTGTATGGGTGTGAAGTGGAGTAAATCCTGAGAGATGGAGTGGACTCTGATTGACTCTCGGATGGGGTCCTGTAATATCAGGACTCTGCACAGGTCCTTTTCCTTTGACCAGGGTCGTTATCATCTCCATTAGCTTGGCTATTTGGTCCTTTTGCTCAAGTGATTCTTCATTGGACTTCACCATCAGGTCCCTTATTTCTTGCTGCGATTGGGCCAACTGCTCTTGCAACTGTATTTGTCTTTGCTCTAGTCTCTCCAACCTTTGTTCCATGTTTTCTAGGTCACTGAAACAACTTCGCCTAGTCAGGGTCTTTCTACGAATTTTAATACACGTGATATGATGTAGTGCCTGAAATGCAATGCAAATGCATGGAATGAATGCAAAAAGAAAGAGAGGCGTTGATTATGAATTCAATTCCTATTAGAAAAATTTGTCTAGAAAATATGTTTCTTTACATAAAATGGACCGCATATACGGCCTCTTCCTCATAGTCCAGGTGAAAACACCAATCCTCTTCTTCGTATCCGGATATTATGGTCGTGTCCCGTGAATTTTCTCAATAGACGCCTCTTCTAGTTCTTTGTTGCTTGGTCTAGGTCATATCCCATCACTCGCTTATCTTCCACGATACTCATAATCTTCTAATAACTCCCAAACAATCCTTGCCGTATTGAATCTTTAGGCAAATCCTCTTCTTTGTATCCGGTTGTCGTCTTCCATGAATTTTTCAATAGATATCTCTTCTAGCTCTTTGTTGCTTGGTCCAGGTCGTACCTCATCAATCACCCATCCTCTGTGATGCTCATAATCTTCTGATGACTCCCGAAAAATCCCTGTCGGCTTGAATCTTCAGGCAAGGTCTTGTCTCAATCGTATTATAATCCACTTTATCAAGTAACACATTTTCTTATGACAAACTCTTCTATTTAGCAATTGAATATGAATCAACACCTTCTTTCTAAAATGATGCAATGCAATGCAAATGCATGGAGTGAATGCAAAAAGAAAGAGATGCGCTAATTATAAATTCAATCCCATTAGAAGAACTTTTCTAGAAAATAAAGCTCTTTACATAAAACGGATTGCGTATACGGTTTTGTCATCATAGTCCAAGTGGAAACACCAGTCTTTTTCTTCATATCTGTCTGTTATGGTCGTGAACGTTCTCTATAGATGCCTCTTCTAGCTCCTTGTTGCTCGGTTCAGGCCGTACCTCTTCGCTCACTTATCCTCCGTGATACTCATAAGCTTCTTTAATAAAATCAAGACGTGACGAATCTTGAATAATCTGTGTTGGCTTGAATCATCGGGCAAAGTCTTGTATTCTTCTGTGGACTATCAACCTTCTCTCGTTGTTTACTTGGACTATATTTGGGCAACCGTATTACAATCCACTTTATCAAGAAATTTATTTCCTTATGAAAAACTCCTCTATTTAGCAATCAAATATTAATCAACACCTTCTTTCTTTCAATGATGCAATGCAATGCAATCAAAACAGAATAAAACACGTTAGCGCAGGAGTAACAAACAAACACATAACAATTATCCAGGTGACCATTAGGGGTTTGGCATGGCTCTATCTAGGGTAGGCTCCTAGGTCTCTCTACATGTGGTTTGGTTCTAAAGTAAGGGTACCTGAACCAGCAGATTCCTCAATCCTCACCCATTATAGGCTCATACGGATCGAGTTCAGTTCAGGGGAATACATTTCCCTATGGCCATGCGGAGGTGAAAACCTCACGGAACCATAGGTACGGATGTATTCCGGAAGCAATCCACCATCCCGTGCGGAGGTGAAAACCTCTCGAAGGCATAGTTTCTCACTCCCACTTAAAGGTGTGACCACAACGGTCATGCAAATATGAATGCAGAGATATCCTATGAGACTCAACATTATTGCAATCATAGTACCAGCAAATGCATCAAAAGAAAAATGATTTTTTTTGTTTTGTAAAAAAAAACAATTTTCCAAGTTTTCAATCATAAGGACAAAAATCAATCAATTTATGGCCTGACTCTCGAAGGTTCCCCAGTGGAGTCGCCAATCTGTCGTAACCATTTTTTGACAAAACAGGAATCGACTTTGGTTTTTGAGAATAACAATAAAACGGGAGTCGCCACCGATCTTTTATTCGATGTGTGATCGGATCACCTTGTTTTAATAAAAAACATTTTAGTTTATTAAAACAGAGCTTTTGGTCTATGAGTGTTCGAGAAAATGGGTTCGGGAGTCGGTTACGTACAAGGAAGGGTTAGCACCCTTGTAACGCCCAAAGTTGGTACCAAATTGATTGATGTTGTCCTAATGTTGAAAACTTGAAAATATTTAGGGTAAAAATTGAAAAGAATAAAATTCGTCCATTCGGGATTAAATCTTAAGATTATCTCGTTTCAAAGGAATAAAAGTATCATACCCAACACGTTAGGATATAACACCCTTATATTTCGACACCGAGATCATCTCCGACAAGAAAAGGATATTTGAATATTTAGTCGAACGAAAAGATCGACACCCAACACGTTAGGGTGTAATTTTTCGGTCTTCTAAACACACAAATATTACCTCTTTTGTACGAATTAAAAAATATCGGATTGCGATTTAAAACCGTTGATCCACATGAAACGACGAAATATACGAAATGAACAACACTGGTAATAAAAATGACATAAAAATATAAAAACGTAGAAGACGGCATTGAAATAATAATAAAAAGGCTAGGAGATTAGTAAAGATCGAGAAAATAGTAAATATAATAACAATAATAATAATAATAAATATAAATATAATAGTAATAATAAGATACAATAGTACGGACACAAAATATGTACAACATACCAATAAATATGGTAATGATAATAAGATGATAATACTAACGCAAAGTATATACAATATGATAACATCAATATAATAATAATAATAATAATAATAATAATAATAATAATAATAATAATAATAATAATAATAATAATAGTAGTAGTAGTAGTAGTAATATCTACGACATAATAACAACATAATACTAATAATAATAATAATAATAATAATATAGTATAGTAGTAATACTAAGATAATAATAATAATACGAAGTATATACAATATAATAATATAAATATAATAAATATAATAATCATAGCAATTTGTAGATGTAATAATAGCAACAATAATAGTAATAATAATAATAACAGTATAATAATAAAAATAAAATAACAATGATAATGATACAAAATATATACAGTATACTAATATAGTGATAATAATAATAATAATAACAATAATAAAGTTAGTTAAACAAAATAATAATAAAATATATACATAAAAAATATAATAATGGTAATAGTAGATATAATAATATTAATAATAATAATTATTATAATAGTAGTAGTAATAGTTATAATAATAATAATAATAATAATAATAATATAATAATAATAATAATAATAATAATAATAATAATAATAATAATAATAATAATAATAATAATAATAATAATACAAAATGTATATATTATAGTTATAGTAATAATGTTAATAAAGCAAAGGCATTAAATAATAGCATTAATAATGATAATTGTAAAAAATAAAAAAGGTCAAATTGAACTTAAGATTGAATTTTAAGGCTAATTCGAAAATAAAATAGAAAAGGGAGAGACCTATTTACATTGACGAAAGAACCAGAGGGGGGTAAAAGTGAAATTTTCCCGCATTTTCGAAACGCGGCACTTAACCAGGGGCGGATATGGAAACGGATTGAAGTTAACGGGCTAAATTTTAAAAACAAAAGAACTTGATTAAAAAAATATGAAAGGGCGGAGGGGGCCATCGCGCAAATAACCCATTTCACGAAGAAGCACGCGGATCCCTTGGCAGGCGGGTCGGGTCACTCGGGTCTCCCCAAAACGGCACCGTTTTGGTGCCTGGTGGGGAACCCACAAAACGACGCCGTTTCTGAGGGTATTTATACCCAAATTTGCTGAAAAAAAAAATAAGTTTCAACCCTAAAAATCTAAAAAAAACAGCAGCCTTCAGCTTTCTCCATCTCATCCATTCCCCACCCTCCGGCGTTTAGTCTCCTTTCGGCCATATATCGCACCACCGCACCACCATCACATCGGTGGCCAGTGGTGCTCACGACCGGCTCTCTAGGCCCCCCCTTTCGAAGCCCTTTTGAAACCTTGACGTTCGACGGCTGGAAATGAAAGGGAGGACTTTCGGCGCCTCTTCACAGGCCGAGTTTCGTCGATGGCGAATGCAGACTCCGACGCCGCAACCGTGGAGATTCTGGTAAGGCTCTTCCCTTCCCTTTTCGATTTTTGTTTATTGTTTTTTATAATTAATATTGGTACTTAGATTTCAAAAGATCAGTAAATGAAAACGAAAAAAAAAAGGAAAAGAACCGCGTTAAAATAATAGCGAATAAAAGAAACTGCGAATTAAAACTCAACCTTTTAAAATTTCTTTTTTATTTCGATCTCCCCCCTTTTGCTCGTTTTTGTAATAATCTCTGATTTCGCGTTTTTTGTAACTATTTTTGATTAAAATTTTTGTATATTTCTTCCTTCAAAAAAAAGGTCCCTTTACATTCTTTTGCCCGGGCTTTATAGCCGAATATCAGTAAGTAAAAATGAATAAACAAGTACAACTTGTTTTTCTTGTGATCTTGCTGTTTTCTTGTTCTTTTTCGCAGATCGTGGAAGACAATGGGAAGTGGGGGAGTGGCTAGTGGAGGCCGGCGCTGGTGGGGCGATAGTGGAGGCTTGCGGCGCTGCTAGACTAGGGTTTCTAGAACCCTAGTTTCTTCCAAATATTTTTTTTAGTTTTAGGCCTATTGAGCCGTCTGTTATTGGGTTAAGGGGATTTGGGCTTGTTTTTTGGTTTAATTGGGTTTGTTTTTAATTCTGTTTGGTTTTGGGCCCTGGGTTAATGAACCCGGGCCAAAATTGGTTGCTACAGCATGCGTTCCACAAATTCCTTCATGGACATCTTCAAGTATTTTTCTGACTTCAACAGCATCCACGCATCTCAATAGCACTTGATCTTTTCCTCTTTTGTACAGGATATCCCCATCAAGGACAAACCCTACCACCATTCTTCTGATTGTTCTTTTGTCATTCTCATTGGCCTGTTCGGGATACCTTTTATTCTTGACATATTCCAAGATATCGTGGAACCATGGCTTTCCATCTACCTCTTTTTCGATGCTAAAACAATGTGCAGGGGCCTCATATATGCTCATTTGGTGGGGCATTATTTCTGTTTCTCGGTTTGATTTGAACATTGAAGCCAAAGTGGCTAGGGCATTAGCCAATTGGTTTTCTTCTCGTGGGAAGTAATTAAAGGTTACTTCTTCGAATTCTTTGATCAGCTCTGCCACGAGGTCGCGATATTTGACCAATTTTGAATCTCTTACTTCCCAATCTCCACGAATTTAGTAAATCACCAGCGCCGGGTCTCCGTACACCTCTAAGATTTCGATGTCTCGTTCAATAGCTGCACGAAGTCCCATGATACAAGCCTCATATTCCGCTACATTGTTGGTACAAAAGAAATTTAATCTGGCAGTGAATGGGTAATGATTCCCTTCTGGTGACACTAAGACTGCTCCAATCCCATGCCTCAATGCATTTGATGCACCATCAAAACTCATCTTCCATGTTTTCTCTTTTGACGACTCATATTCTTTTTCTGTAATGCACATCAAGTCTTCATTTGGGAAGTCAAATCTCAACGGCTCGTATTCCTCTGTCGTTCGAGTTGCTAAGAAGTCAGCTATTGCGCTCCCTTTTATCGCCTTTTGATTCACGTAGATGATGTCGTACTCCGATAGTAGGATCTGCCATCGTGCCATTCTTCCTGAGAGTGCAGGTGATTCCATCATGTACTTTATTGGGTTCAACTTTGAAATTAACCATGTCGTATGATACAACATGTATTGTCTGAGCCTTCGAGCTACCCAGACCAAAGCACAACTGAATTTCTCAATTGACGGGTACTTTGCCTCATACTCTGTAAACTTCTTGCTGAGGTAGTAAATCGCCCTTTCTCTTTTCCCAGACTCATTATGTTGCCCCAGTACGCAACCCATTGAGCTTTCAAACACAGTCAGATACAATATGGTCTCCCGGGAGTTGGCAGTACTAGCACCGGGGGGTTAGACAAATACTGTTTTATCTTGTCAAAAGTCACTTGACACTTCTCGTCCCATTCTCCAGGATTGTGTTTTCGAAGGAGTCGAAAAATTGGGTCACAGTGGTTGGTAAGCTGAGCAATAAATCGAGCGATGTAGTTCAACCTCCCTAGAAATCCTCTGACTTCTTTTTGTGTCCGTGGAGGTGGTAGTTCTTGTATGGCTTTTATCTTATCTGGATCAACCTCAATACCTCTCTCACTGACAATGAAGCCTAGTAATTTTCCCGAGGTAGCCCTGAATGTGCACTTGGCTGGGTTAAGCTTCAGCTGGAACTTTCTTAGTCTTTCGAACAATTTCCTGAGGTTCTCAACATGCTCTCTCTCCCCCCGAGATTTGGCAATCATATCATCGACATAAACTTCTATTTCTTTGTGCATCATGTCGTGTAACAACATCACCATTGCCCTCTGATATGTTGCCCCAGCATTCTTCAATCCGAATGGCATTACCTTATAGCAGAACGTTCCCCACATTTTTATGAAGGTAGTTTTCTCCATATCCTCAAGGGCCATCTTTATCTTATTATAACCCGAAAATCCATTCATGAAAGAAAATAGAGAATGTTTTGCTGTGTTATCTACCAATGTATCGATGTGTGGCAAGGGAAAATTATCTTTGGGCTTGCTCGATTCAGATCGCGATAATCCACGCACATTCGTACTTTGCCGTCTTTCTTCGATACTGGGACTATATTAGCTACCCATTCTGGATATTTAGAGACTTGTAAGAAGCCGGCATTAAATTATTTTTTTACTTCTTCTTTTATCTTTAACAGTATTTCAGGTCTCATTCGTCTTAGCTTCTGTTGAATGGGTTTGCATTCTGGTTTCAGTGGGAGTCTATGGACCACTATATCCTCGTTCAAACCTGGCATGTCCTGGTATGACCACGCGAATACATCTTTATACTCTTGAAGTAAGGCGATCAAGTCATGTTTGGTGTTCTCTGAAATGGAAGTCCCAATCTTCACTTCTTGCCTCTTTTCTTCATTTCCTAAGTTCATTGTCTCAACAGATTCTCGATGGGGTAGAATCTGTTTATCTTCTCGTTCCACCATCCTTAGTAAGTCAGGGGATGAGACATAATCTTCAGCATCTCCCTTAGCTTCGCATTCTCCTAAACAAACAGCTTTCTCGAAACTGATTTTAGGACTTGTAACGGGATAGTTCACGTCGCTGATATCTGAGCACCTGAAAGGTGAATGGAAAAGAAAACTATAGAGGAGCATCAAGGTATTGGAACCCACAAACATAATACTATGATACGAGATATATGTAGAGACAGGCTATGAGAAGAGGGAATAAATATGAAGCCAATGAGAATGAAAAGACCATGACAAAATGCATCTCCATTAATGTTTATTTAAAAGATAAATAGCAAACATGATTACTCATAACAGATTCCCCTTATAACTTAGAGGCATACAAAAAGAGTTAACATTGAGCATTACTTTGGAGAAGATTTAGAAACTACAAGAAGATCCACAGCAGTCCAATTGTTCAAAGTGAATCCTGAAGGACAAGGGCGTATTATTGAAACATCTTCAATTGCATCATCTCCTTTGTTCGTAACATTTATACTGACGTACTGAAGCCCCTTTTCAATCGATAATAACATGCTTGGCAAACTATCCCTCCCCGGGTACATCATTCCTGCAGATGTAAATGTTTTCGACAGCGGAGGATACACTATGGGCTCCCATTCCAATTCCCGACTTGAGATTCTTGCAATCCTCCTTTCTTAATCTTTTTGCCATTGTTTTCTTCTTTGTCGGGCATCTGGCTTGAACCCTAAGCCGTATCGAGACTTGTGGTGTATTGGCTTTAGCGCTCTAACCATCCCTTGTTGATATTTTCCCAAACCTTTCCTCGCTCGAGCTCATTTTCCCACAATCAGCTTGATCCCCATCTTGGTATTTCTTGACAGTTTGGGTGTGGGAATCTTGTTTCCTTCAACAACAAATGTAGCATTGATAAACTCGAAGGAACAGAAGGAACATTCCACTGCATCTTTGTTTACATCAATGTAGGGCGCGTCAGTAGAGATAAAGGCAACAATGTCTTCTTCACCAGCGACTGTGATCAAGCGGTTATCCATGACAAACTTTACTTTTTGGTGGAGAGATGAAGGAACTGCCTCAGCGGAATGGATCCAAGGCCTCCCTAAGAGGCAATTATACGAAGGCGAGATATCCATGACCTAGAATTCTATGTCATATGTACATGGGCCCACATCTAGAGGAATTTCAATCTTTCCCAACACCTCTCATCGTGTCCCATCAAATGCTCTTACTGTGGAATGACAAGGCCTTAGACAAGACATATCAACTGGCATCCTGGAAAGCGTGGCCAAAGGCATGACTTTGAGTGCGGATCCATTGTCAATGAGTACATTCGGCACTATGTAACCCTTGCAATTGGTCGTAATATGCAATGCTTTCACGGAGCCCCTACCATTTGGCAGTATTTCATCATCACTGAAAGAGATGAAATTATCCGCATTCAAGTTGTTTACCCATCTATCGAGCTTTTCTATATATACATTGCTTTCCACGTAAGCTTGATTTAACACTTTTAGCAAGGCATTCCGATGTGGCTCTGAGTTCAACAGTAAAGATAACACCGAGATTCTCGCTGGCTGCTTGTTTAATTGTTCCACGATGTTATATTCACTATGCTTGATGAACTTCAAGAATTCATGTGTTTCATCCTCATTCACAGGTCTTTTAATTTCTTGCTCAGACTGTATTTCAACATCAACCTCGGCCTCATGCATTGGTGCCTTTCCTTTCTGACTCGAGTCAACGGTTCTTTTCTTTGGTTCCATCATTTCAGGAGAATAACACCTCCCGCTGCGGGTAAAGTGTCCTACTCCTCTAATATCTCCAATCACAGCCTTTGGTTTTTCACTCTCGGGTACAACAACGTTAGCATCATATTTCCATGGTACTGTCTTATCGTCCTTGTAAGGGAAAGGAGATGGCACTTTAATCACCAGCGTTTTCTTGACTTCATTCTTCTTGGCCTCATAGTAAATCACCAGAGGTCGATCGGCACTATAAGAGATGACTAGCGGCTGATTATCGGAGGCGCATATTTCCCTTTCCTCGGCCTCGTCTGTTTTGTCAAAGATCTTGATCTCCTTGTTGTTCATCATATCTTGGAGTAATTTTCTGAATTCTTCACAAAACTGGATGTCATGACCTTCGACGCCATGAAAATCACAAAAATATCGACTTTTTGTATTTCCTCCTTAGAAAGTCTTGTTGGGATGACGACACGACCCGCTTTCAATCATTGCCTTCCAAACTTTTCGCAAAGGTGTTTTTATTTCAGACACGGAACTTTTAGCTTGTCGCACGTCTTCCTTCGTCACTGCACTCACGTTCCCTTTAGCATAGTTTGGGAGCGGATTTCCAGCCACGTTACCAGTACCGTCAAATCGTAAGATCCTTGCATCAATAAGACCCTGAACCCTCCTTTTGAAGGCTATACAATTTTCTGTGGAATGCCCCTGGTTTCTAGCATGATACATGCAACTAGCATTGGGATCGTACCATTTCGGGTATGGAGGCTTCAATGGTGCCATATAATGTGGGGATATTAATTGTTTTTCCAATAATTTTGGGCACAATTCTCCGTATGACACGGGAATAAGAGTGAATTGAGGTTTTTCAGGATTGGGTCCCATCGGTCTTTGTTCTTTCTTGGGTTGGCTCGGAGCAGGCATGGTATTTGGTGGGAACATGGTGAATGGTTTTTGGTTATTGGTGGCGTAGGCAGGGTAAGAAGGAGGTGCTTGGTAATAAGGGTTTTGGGGAGGAAATTAGAAATTTGGAGGTGGGCAATATCAGGGTCGTGATTGGGTTGGGTATGGATTAGAAGCATAGTGGCTCTCAATCTCCACCATATGGGTTTCTGCCTCTTTTTTCCTATTAGGCACTGCCCTTTTCGAACTTTCGGGACCTTCCATCCTTCCGCTCTTGATGGCATTTTCTATGATTTCCCCAGATAATACGATGTCGGCGAAGTCCTTTGTGACGTTTCCTACCAACCTATCATAAAATGCCGCTTTCAGAGTGTTGATAAAGAGGACAGTTATCTCAGTCTTAGTTAATGGGGGATCTACTTGGACCGAGATATCTCTCCATCTTTGCGCATATTGTCTAAAGGTCTCCGTCGGCTTCTTCTCCATCATTTGTAGAGTTAGTCGATCAAGCACCATGTCGAAGACATGCTTGTACTATTCACAGAAGCCTGATGCTAGGTCCATCCATGATCGGATCCTTTCTCTACTAAGTTGATTATACCATCGAAGGGCGGACCCGACCAAGCTATCTTAGAAACAGTGTATTAGCAGTTTATCTTCATTCACATAACCCGCCATCTTCCGACAAAACATGATAAGATGTGCCTTTGGACATCTTGTCCCATCATATTTCTCAAAGTCTGGCGCTTTAAACTTCGGAGGCAGAACCAGATCTGGCACCAAACTACGCTCTTTGGCACCAAGTGCAGAGAAAACTTCAGTACCTTCTATTGCCTTGAGCCTTTCTTCCAAGCTCCTATACTTATCCTGGGCACTCTGATCGTTCATTGGCCATTTCTGCAGGATCATCCAAATCTGGAATAATCGGGTCGGCAGGATTAGCTCCGAGGTTCGATGTGAATATACCTTGCCCGAGATGGGCAGGTGGTGTAGGTCATTGTTCTAGGCTCGTAGATTCCTTTTGAGGCCAACCTTTGTACATTGCATGGGCGTGAGGTGGAGTGAATCCTGGGGGATGGAATGGACTCTGATTAACCCTCGAATGGGGTTCTGTAATATCAAGATTCTGCACGGGTCCTTTTCCTTTGACCAGAGCTGCCATCATCTCCATCATTTTGGCCATTTGATCCTTTTGCTCGAGTGATTCGTCTCGGGATCTTACCATCAAATCCCTTGCTTCTTGTTGCGACTTGGTCAACTACTCTTATAACTCTCTCTGGATTCTTTCCATTCTTTCCATTCTTTCATTGAGTTCGGCATCCATAGCTCTAGCTCTTAGACGTGTCCTATAAGGATGACGTGATTTCAGGTTCGTAGCGTCGCAACTGTGGATTATACGATTTTAGCCTCAGTGAATGATTCGAGTGATATGATGCTACTACATGCAATGCAATACAAATGCATGGTATGAATGCAAAAAGGCGTCGATTCTCGTTCAATTTCTTATAGAAAGCTTATTTAAAAAACAAAATCCTTTACATAAAACAGAGTCACATATGCGACCTAGCCCTTACGCCCAGAGTTTTAACTTTCTCGAGAAGCGAGGCTAACTCTCGACCCCGGTCTGACTTTGATTCATACACTACACTTAATACATCAGCTTGGACCGCTAAGGATTGTAGATGTTCGGCCACTTCTCGTATCTGTGTTACAGCTTCGCCCATGACATAATCCCTTTCTCTGACCTGATTCTGAGATTGTTGAATCCGGAACTCACTATTTTGCAGTGTCATTTTGAGCTCTACCATCTTCCCTTTTAACTCTTCAATCTGGTTTAGGCTTGATTCTAGCTTCGCCGTAGAGTCGCGTCTTCGGCCAAGCGTCTTCTCTTGTTTTGTTAATCGAGCTTTCAGTATCTCATTCTCTCTTTGGCTCTCACTTGCAGTCTTCCTCAGAGCATCCTTTTGTGTTTGAACCTCTTGAAACTTTTTCCTCCACTGATCAACCTTGGCTTTCTCTTCTCGAATTTCTTGACGCCATTGTTCTGAAGTTTTACCTAACCCGGAAGTCCTCATTGATAGACGCAGCTTTCTATAATCGGTCTTTAAGCTCTCCAAATCTTCTTCGGCCTTCCTTTTTCCTTTATTCAATTTCTCAGCCTTTGAGTTTTGGACATCAATATCCAACATCAAATGCATCTTTTCTTCTTCTAGTCGTCCTATCCTCTTTTCCAACTCTGAATTTTTACTTTCAAAGTCTTGCTTCATAATCTCCACCTCAGAAGGGACTACTTGTAAGTATTTCTCTATTGGTTGAGTACTATCTTGTGTTGGTTTAGGGACATTATCGTTTATTCTCCTACTCCGCCAGACATTATACTCGAGGGTTACCATCGGACCTACAGCAATTCTTTTCATTCGGTAAATTTGTTTCCAAGCATCAGCAATCTCCCGAACCTTCTTCTTAGAATTATTCCCTTTGTACGAAAGTTTGAACTGAGCTAGGCTGTAAGTCATTGGTATAAACTGTCTTGAATTGTATTGCCTTAGCACAAGCAAAGGAGCATACCCAATGTCTCCCCAAATTCCTAGCAGGGGAACCCAATCATAACTCCCACAGTGGTAGAGAATTTCATCAGGAACAAACCAAGGAGCTCTCCATTCAATGTCCTTTTCTTGGAGATTTCGAAGGAGTGCGATCCAATTTTCTTCTGATATGTCATCTCTCTTGGGCATATCTGCCAATTCCTTTAATGGGGAATAATTTTCATAGTAAACTCGACAAGAAGCTCTATCTATCTTCCAGAAATGGCTGTGGAACCAAACTAGCAATAGTTGTGCACATCCCATGAATCTACCCTCACTTGCTCTCCGGCACGCATTCAAAGATCTAAACGTTTCGGCAAGAATTGCTGAGCGTAGCTCCTTTGTTAAGGCGATCAAATAAGTCAGCATCTGCTTCATCCACATGCCTCAAAGCTCTTGGGAAAATTACCAGGCCGTAGATACTTAAGGCAAAGATGTCAACCTTCCTCTTAGCATCTGGATGTGCCACTATCAAGTCCCTTAAGTTCACCCACAGAATGCATTTCCCTGAAGTAAACTTTATCAACCTGAGCCCTTCGATTACGAAGTAAAGCCGTGTATTCTTCTATGGTAGGTACCAAGTCCACTTTCCCGAATGTGAAGCAGCTATATGCGGGATTCCAATATTGAGTTATGGCCCGAAACAAGTGTTTGTCCACTCTGATGTCAAGCAAATAGGGTAGATCGCCATAATTAAGGTAGAAAAGCTGCTTAGTCCCCTCATCCCAATGAGCCCACATATATCTTAATTCTTGGAGCTCATTCTGTGTTATACTAATGCGAGTGAAGTCCCCCAACTCCGATGTATATTCCTCGGCTAAACTATCCCCTTTCTCGAGTTGTATCTTCTCTGACCATATACGCAAGGCCGCGTTATCCTCTACTTTATCAAGGAATTCGTCCCCCATAATAAGCTTCTATCTTAGTAATCGAACAGAGATCGACACCTTTTAATGTGAAATGACATGCAAACATGGCCAAAATAAACAGGTTAGTATTGAATAATAGCAACCAAAATGAGTAAAAGGACGTCAAACCACTATATGGGTAACCATTAAGGTTTAGCATAGCTTTACTTAGGGTGGGTCCTTAAGGTTCACTATATGTGGCTTAGTTCTAAAGGAAGGGTACCCGAACCAGCAGATTCCTCAATCCTCACCCGTTATAGGCTCATACGGATCGAGTTCAGTTCAGGGGAATACATTTCCCTATGGCCATGCGGAGGTGAAAACCTCACGAAACCAAAGGTACGGATGTATTTCGGAAGCAATCCCCTAGCCTATGCGGAAGTGAAAACCTCACGAAGGCATAGCTTCTCGCTCCCGCTTAAGGGTGTGACCACAACAGTCATGCAAATATGAACGCAGAGATATCCTATGAGACTCGACATTATTGCAATCATAGTGCCAGCAAATGCATCAAAAGAAACATGATTTTTTCAAAATGATTTTCCAAATTTTTGACAAAAGGACAAAGAATAATTAATTTTACGGTCTGACTCCCTTATTAAGTCCCCAGTGGAGTCGCCAAGCTGTCGTAACCATTTTTTTGTGAAACGGGAATCGACTTGGGTTTTGAAAATGAATAAAACAGGAGTCGCCATCGACCTTTCATTAGGTGTGATCGGATTACCTTTGTTTTAATAAAACATTTCGGTTTACTAAAACGGGGCTTTTGGTCTACGAATATTCGAGGAAATAGGTTTAGGAATCGGTTACGTGCAAGGAAGGATTAGCACCCTCGCAATGCCCAAAATCGGTACCAAATTGATTAATCAATGTTCTGATGTCGAAAAGTTTGAAATGATTTTGAAATTTCGTTGTTTTTTTTATATGATTTTTGAACAACTTGATTGAATATTGAGTTTCCCTTATTTCGAAGGAATAGAGTCTCACATCCAGCATGATTGGATACGAAAATCTGGATCCTCGAATTTAAGATCATCCCCAAAATTCTCCCAGCACATGCGTTGAAATTTTGAAAGGATATTCGTTCATTTGGTCAAACAAAAAAAATCGCACCCAGCACGATTGAGCACGATCTCTTCGAATTTCCAAAAACACCAATATTGCCTTATTTAAAAATAAAAACAAAAATTGAAAGGATATCCATTTATTTGGTCAAACAAAGAATCACACTCAGCATGATTGGGCACAATTTCTTTGTATTTCCCAAATATACGGATATTGCCCTTGTGAAACAAACACACAAAAAATTATTGAGATGCGGTTCGAAATTGCCAATTCACACAAAATGATGAGAACGAGAATAAACATAACACAATAAATAATGCAATAACGAAAACAAAATTAAAAGATAATATTAAAATAATAATAATAAAGAAATTTAAAATAAAACGATGTTAATAACAATAGAAATGATAATAAGGGGAAAAATAAATATAATAATAATACTAATATTAATACTACTAATAATAACAATAATGATAATGGTAATAATAAGTATATATACAAGTGATGGTAAAACAATAGCAATAATAGAAATAATAAAATAATGATGATGAAAAATAAAGTAGATAATAATAATAGTAATATAATAATAACAATAATCTAGTAGTAATAATAATAATAATAATAATAATAATAATAATAATAATAATAATAATAATATGAAATATGTACAATATAAAAATATAAATATAGTAGTAAAAACAATAATAATAATAGTAGTAATAATAGTATAGTAATAGTAATAAAATATTAATAATAATGATACAAAATATATACAATATAATAATATAAATATAGTAATAATAATAATAATAATAGTAATAAATAATGATATGGAAAATAATAATACATAATGATAAAAAATAATAGTAATACTAAAATAATAATAATACAATTAAAAAAGGGAAAAAATAGGACTAAATCGATATTAGAATGAAATTAAAGGGCTAAAATAGTAAGAATCTAAAATAAAAAAAAGGGGTTAGGGACTAAAACAGGACGCGTGCAACATATGAGGGACTAACCGCGCGATTTAGCCCTGCTTTTGAAACTCGCTATTTTAATATGGACTAAATTGAAAAATAAATAAAATATTCAGGAAAATTTAAAAGAAAGAGAAAAAATGAAATAGGGATTCTATTGTGAATCTCCTTAAAAACGGAAGGACTGAGGGCGCAAATAGACCCTCAGTCAAAAACACGCGGATCTTGAGCGGTTCGACTCGGGTCCGTCCGATCCATTATGAAACGGCGCCGTTTTGAGGTCTATAGACCCAAGCCAAAACGACGCCGTTTTAGTTCCTTTATAAAATCAGTTCTTTTCTTTATTTTTCATTTCTGAAATCCATTCAAAAAAAAAAACTCCCCTTCTCTCAACCTCTCTTTCTTTCAACTCCACTGGGGGAACCCAGATTCCGGCGAGGAGACCAACGCCGGCACCGCCGCCGGCCACCGCATGCGGTGGCCAAAATTCGTAACAGGTAGGCCTTTTCTCTCCCCTTTTTTTTATTACTCTTTATCCTATATATATATATATATATATATATATATTCACGAAGAAAAAAGATTCTAAAAAAATAAAAGAATACCTTCGAAAGTTGCGTTTGGATTTTTCTTGTTTGGTGTTTGGTGCTTCTTTCTGTATTTTTAGAAACTATTGCCTTTCTATTGATCGAAAATCAGCCGAAGACCCTTTTACATTTTTTCTTCAGTTTTTATAACCGTTATTGAAGACAAAGTTAGAAAAAAATAAAAAACTACGATAGATTTGTCTTTTGTTGCCATTGTTGCTGTCATTTTGTCTTCTTCTCCCTGCAGGTGGATGAGCGGCGCAAATGGTGCCAACAATGGTGGCTGAAAACAGGGCTTAGTGGAGGGGGGCAGATGTAGTGGGGCTTGCGGCGCTGGTTATTTTAGGGTTTCAAAAACCCTAAAAATTTTCTGAAAAAAACTTAAAGTTTCGGGCCTATTGGGCCTTTCAGATTTTTGGGTCATGTTATTTGGACATTTTTGGACTGTTTTTATTTGGGTTGTATTTTGTTTGAATTTTTGTTGGGCCCCGAGTAATAATTGGGCTATACACATGTAACACCCCAAACCTGGCCCATTCACTACGACCGAATGTGAAATGCCACTGCGGAAAATGTTTGAAAAATATTTTTAACTTGAAGGAAAAACATATAAATTTATTGTCTTTAGAAAAACATTGTGTATTTAAAAGCCCATTAAAATTAAGTTGTTATAAAATATTCCGAATTAAAAACTTTAATATAAAATTGGTATGAGGTGTTAAAATTAAAATATAAAAACATTCCCAAATAATAATGTAAATGTCAATCCACCTTAGCATAAATAAAATTCCCAAATACTTTAAATGGGCCTTATTACAATAAATGATTTAAACAAAAGTACTTAATAATAAACTGAATAAAATAGATGAAATGTCTTCTGCATGGGCCACCTCGTATCCACTCCAACCCGGTCCAAGCTTATGCATCACCTGCAATGTTGGTAAATATTGGGTGAGTCAAACAGACTCAGTGCATAGCTATTTCACATGTCTCCACATCTGGGCTTGGCCCATATCCACACAGTCCATACATATAAAATTATGCAATTATGAAGCCCATCCCAACCTAATGTCCATCCATCACACCTACCTTGGCAGACCCGCTGCCCAAGGCCGTGGCTAATCCACCGATCAACCAAGTGATCCCACATATCTTACCTTGGCAAACCTGCTGCTCAAGGCCGTGGCAAAGCCACCGATCACATAAGTGATCCCACATATCAATCAGTCTACGGTGATGCACACAGCTATCAACCGCCGAGATGGGCACCTAGCCAACACCTCCCTTGATGAAGCACATAGCTACCATCAAGCGCTAATGTAGCACAAGGCTATCATTAGACCACGTACATAATGTACACCCTTTCCTTCTTTGTTCATCCCAAATCCCATGCATAGATATGTCATGCCACAATATCATTAAAATAAGCATACATCACGTGCTATCACAATTTCATACGTATACCATAGGAAACTTATTGTCATAAAGTACTGACCTGTTTAATCGCTTACCCACCATGGGTATCCACCCTTTTAGCCATTAATTCGGCTACCATGCACATCATATACATATAATAACACATTTAAACATTCAAGAGACAGTGCGATAACTACGCACCTTTTTGGCACAGTCTACTCAATCCCGAATACTTGCCCTACTTCTGTCGACTTGCCCCCTAAATAACCATAATAAAAATCGGTCACATTTAAACCCAAGATATAGCCTTTGACCGAAAGTCCTAGATCACTTACCTTGCTAACTAGATCCCGAAATGTCGGCTTGTTCCTGAAGTTGTCGAAATCCCCATCTAGCAAATGTTAGAATCGGCTAACTTAATAACCAATAAAGCTTATGGCCGAATAGTACATATAGGCTTACCTTGCTGAATCGAATCCAAGAGACTCCCTTAAGGCTCCTTCACGTTGCTACATAAAAGAAATAATTATTATGGCAATAAGAACATTCGGCCATCCCTTAGAAACCAAGGCCATCCCTTGATTTGGCACCTTTTAAGAAAAGAATCCAAAACCGACTTCTAAAGGAGAAATACTTACCACCCAAGACACTTTCGGCTTCTCAAACTAGCGTCAGGTGTAGGAGAATAATTGTAACATCCCGAAATTGGGCCTAGTAGGATTGGGCTCATTGGGCCTTGGGCGTAGGAGTGTTTAAAATTTTTGAGAATAAGAGAATGACATTATTTCAAGTTGGACTTATTAAGAAGATGATTTTAGAAAGTTACGGGGTTCTATGAAGTTTCGGGTTCAAGATGGGCCTTAATGAAAGTTAGTGTTTAAGCCTATTAAGGAGAAATAGTAAGAGGCATCAAAACTTATGGAAATAAGTGAGTAAATTGTTATCATAAATGAACTATTGGTAAAGAGGTTATGGCATCAAGTGGAGAGAATGGAGGGAAGGGGTTCAAATCTCATCTTTTGCAAATTTTGGATTTATTTTGATGTGCTCTTCCAAGTGTCATCCATGACATCATTAAAGGATGAAATAAAAGAAAAAGAATAAAAAAGAAATGGGAGAAAAAGGAATGATGGAGAGTGATTTGTGGAAAAAGGAATGATGGAGAGTGATTTGTTGAAAAAGAAAAAGAAAAAAATATATATATAATGACGAGATTTGAAAAGAATGAGGTAGGTGAAAAAAAAATGCATGGAGGGTGTAATAGCCCGATTTAGGGGATAGTCGGAACAGTGATCTCGGAATCGCTAAACCGAGAATAGAGAAAATTATTTTTATGTTATTCTATGTGTTATAACATGTTTATAAACATGCATGAAATTTTTGGTGTCTCAATTTTAGCGATTGAGGGCTTAATTTCGAAAAAGGACTGAATCGCATCAAGTGCTAAAGTTTAATTTTAATTGCTAAAGGTGCGAAATAGCTATGGGCTATTAATTGGAGGCCCCAATTGTGCAATTTGGCCTTGTTTTAAGTGAGTAGGCCGGCCATGTGACATAGGGGATAATAATTTTAAATTTTGGTCAAAATAGGTGGGAATTAGGTGATAAAATGAATAGAATAAGATGAGTAAAAGATGCTATCATCTTTTACTATTCATCTATCTTCTCTCCACCGAAAATTGATGAAGAAATGGAGCTTTGGGGGTTTGAACTTTCAGCCAAGCTATCTCCCTTATTAGTAAGTGATTTTGATGGCTTTAGTTGATAATTTTTGTATTTTTGGAACCCCCAAAGCTTAAGCTAGCTAATGAGGGGACTAATTTGTAACATGGTTGAGAGTCTAGGGACTTGCCATGAGAGATTTTATCCTGGTTGCAAGGTCTCGAAGTATTTTATCAAAGGTTCAATCGAAAGCCTATTCCTCGTAATAGGTGATTCGGATTTTTGGTGTCGCGGAGAGCATCGCGTTACGGATTCCGAATAAGGTGTGTAATCTCATACCCTTCCAAATACATGTTTGAAATGGTGTGTAATCTCACACTTCTCTGAAATTTTGCATTAATGTTCTGTGATTTGGTCGAAATACCAAAGAAAACCGAAAATCGGCACCCGGGATCACTCGGACGCGCGTAGGTTTATAGTGGTAACCGTGTTTTTGTAATAAAACAGTTTTGGTCAATGACAGTGACGTGATTTCCAAAAATCATGAAAAATAGGAGAAATGGAATTAGAAAGTGATTAAGATATCAAATTAAAGCTTACTGTGTCTATTTTAATATGGAAGAAACGAAGAAGGAAAAGGAATTTTATATTCTGAGATATCTTGATTTTAGTGAGACTGGTTCTGATTAACTTCGGGGTTCACTGATCTGTTTTGGAAAAATCATATAAAATTGTACAAAATGAATTATGGGTTATAATTTATATGTATGGATTCTTTAGTGAGTCTATTTTCAAGAGAAATAAGTTTGAACAGTATATGAAAACCGTACAGCGAGATATTTGAAATTAAGTTAAGAGAGGTCAGAATCATTGGACAGTGAAACAAGAGAAACTTTAAGGAATAAACTGTACTAAATGGCTAGGCCAAAAATTCTGGAAAAATTACAGTAAGAAGATATCTGAGTCTAGTTTCAAGGAAATTTTACGGATCTAAATTTCGAGTTTTCTAACTCGAGTTATAATCAATTTAGTCAGTATGACGCAGATGGACAGTTTTAAATTTTTTATGCCCAAATTAGTAGTTAAAGTCCAGAATTGCGAAATTACTGAAATACCCCTAGGTTGCAAAATTACCGAAATACCCTTGGAGGATAAATTACTGAAATACCCTTGAAGGGTAAATTACCGAAATACCCCTGGGTTGCAAAATTACCGAAATACCCTTAGAGGGTAAATTACCGAAATTCCCTAGGTTGCGAAATTACTGAAATACCCTTGGAGGGTAAATTACCGAAATACCCCTGGGTTGCAAAATTACCGAAATACCCTTAGAGGGTAAATTACCGAAATTCCCTAGGTTGCGAAATTACTGAAATACCCTTGGAGGGTAAATTACTGAAATACCCCTGGGTTGCAAAATTACCGAAATACCCTTAGAGGGTAAATTACCGAAATTCCCTAGGTTGCGAAATTACTGAAATACCCTTGGAGGGTAAATTACCGAAGTACCCCTGGGTTGCGAAATTACCGAAACACCCTTAGAGTGTAAATTATTGAAAATACCCTATATGGGACAAATGTGATATTTGTTATATGGGCCAAATGTGATATTTGCTATATGGGCCGAATGTTATATTTGTTATATGGGCCAAATGTGATATTTGCTATATGAGCCAAATGTGATATTTGCTAAATGGGCAAAATGTTATATTTGCTATATGAGCCAAATGTAAAATTTGCTAGATCGATTAATGGGCCAAATTTGCTAGATCGTTTAATGGGTCAAGTTTGCTAGATCGTTTAATGGGCCAACTTGTGTTATGGGCCTTATGTTGAAATTATTCTATAAATATTGTTATGCTTTGTATATGCATACATGACTGCATGGGTTGGGATAAATGACGAAGAGAAGAAAGGCCTGTTGCCAAAAATCTAGTTCGGTGGCTCTGCCACAAATATTTTAAATGGCCTGTTGCCAAAATATTTTAAATGGCCTATTGCCAAAATCTAGTTCGGTGGCTCTGCCACAAATATTTTAAATGGCCTATTGCCAAAATATTTTGAATGGCCTGTTGCCACAAATATTTTAAATGGCCTGTTGCCAAAATCTAGTTCGGTGGCTCTGCCACAAATATTTTAAATGGCATGTTGCCAAAATATTTTAAATGGCCTGTTGCCACAAATATTTTAAATGGCCTGTTGCCAAAATCTAGTTCGGTGGCTCTGCCACAAATATTTTAAATGGCATGTTGCCAAAATATTTTAAATGGCCTGTTGCCCAAAATATTTTAAATGGCCTGTTGCCACAAATATTTTAAATGGTCTGTTGCCACAAATATTTTAAATGGCCTGTTGCCAAAATATTTTAAATGGCCTGTTGCCCAAAATCTAGTTCGGTGGCTCTGCCACAAATATTTTAAATGGCCTGTTGCCAAAATATTTTAAATGGCCTATTGCCAAAATCTAGTTCGGTGGCTCTGCCACAAATATTTTAAATGGCCTATTGCCAAAATATTTTGAATGGCCTGTTGCCACAAATATTTTAAATGGCCTGTTGCCAAAATCTAGTTCGGTGGCTCTGCCACAAATATTTTAAATGGCATGTTGCCAAAATATTTAAAATGGCCTGTTGCCCAAAATATTTTAAATGGCCTGTTGCCACAAATATTTTAAATGGTCTGTTGCCACAAATATTTTAAATGGCCTGTTGCCACAAATATTTTAAATGGCCTGTTGCCAAAATCTAGTTCGGTGGCTCTGCCACAAATATTTTAAATGGCTTAATGCCTCTAGTTCGGTGACTTTGTCACAATCTAGTTCGGTGGCTCTGCCACAAATGTTATAATTGGCTTAATGCCTGCTATTGGTGTGTTGGCGGGGTGGGTTGACTTGATCCCCACAGGTGTGTTGGTTGGTACGGGTGGTGTGTAGCGGATGGAAATTAGTTTTGGTTTGGGATTTGCATATCATATGCATGTTATATACATGTTATTATGTTATAATTGTAAATGGGCTTAGGCCCAAAATATTGCTATGTGTGTTTCGACCCAGTGGATGATGGTAAGGGGATTACACACTGAGTTCTTATAACTCACCCCCTTTTTCTTAACCTTTTCAGGTAACGTTCAGTGACGTGGACTTGGGCCATGGATGACTCGATGGAGACCATACTTCAGAAATGGGTTTATTTGGACTCTAGACTTCTTTCTCGTTTATTTTATTACTTTACTATTTTGGGTTAAATGTTGTAATAAGGCCTTGGATTTTCTTTCAAAATGCTTCTGCAACTCTATTCCCAAACGTCCCATTTTCGTAAATTGTTATTTCAAATATATTTCACAACCAAAAAGGTCTTTAAAGATAATTACGTTTTCAAGTAGATACAATTGCTTAAGTGTTTTGGGTTTTAACAAAGAGGCCGTAAATCTCGAACAAGTTTTTAACAATCTCAAAGATGGTAAAAAAAAAAAAAAACTTCCATGTGACACGCCAAATTCGGGCCTAACTTCTAGGCCGGGTTTGGGGTGTTACATTTAGTGGTATCAGAGCTCAGTTTGCAAAACTCGGCTGTGGTTTGGGTTCAAAAGCGTTTTCCAAAGCTGTTTAAAATTTTGATTTATAAATGCATGTTCTAAAGGAAGTATGGCACCACGGGTATCCGGCACCAAGTCAAGTAAGTATATGTTATAATCTTATGATTATGATTATTATGATATGACCGTAGAAATACTCTAGAAGTTTTGGCTTTAGGAGTAAAAACTATAGAGATTGAGACTTTAGGATACGTTTTGCGAAAACCACTTCAACTCTTATACTCCATAAGACATTGTTTAATAAACATCGAATAGTATATTGATTCATAAAACTCGTAATAAGATTAAGTCGACCTTAGTGAACATGAATGTTAGAAGACGTGGACACGATAGATGTGGACGTGGTAGACGCCGAGGTACTAAGGCTAGATCTTCAGCATCGGGGCATGTTTCCGAAAAGGAGGCGCTAGCATCGCTAGTGGTTGAGACGGGATCTCATGATTGAGCTAAGGTTGATGAGCTGACTCAAATAGTTAAGGAGGTAATTGAAAAGGTTAGAGGAATTGGTGAAGCACTTCGAGTTAGGTTTGAGGACTGTAAGAAGAAAATAGATAATGATTCTTTTGGGTCGTAGTGTCGTTTCGTAAAGCATGTCAAGGCACGTCCAAACTTTTTGGCTTGCGATTATTGTAGAAAGCATCATCCTAGAAAATGCTGAAGGAGGTCAGGAGCATGTATGAGATGCGGGTCTAAGGAGCATAAGGCTCGAGATTGTTTCATGACCATCAAGTCAGGTATGTTTTTGTTGGATGTGATGATTGAGTGTAGAAAAATTTGAAGTATAAGTGGTAGATGACTGCTTGCTTTTGTGGTTAGATGTTTGGTTGTGAAAGAGGATTCAAGAATTTGTTAAAAGTACATTAGTGTTATTAAGATCAGAGTGCGCAGCGAAAGCATAGTGATGTGAATTGAGCGGTACGTCTAGTAGTTGATTGGAAATTTCGAGGACGAAATTTTCTTTAAGGAGGGTAGAATTGTAACATCCCGAAATTGGGCCTAGTAGGATTGGGCTCATTGGGCCTTGGGCGTAGGAGTGTTTAAAATTTTTGAGAATAAGAGAATGACATTATTTCAAGTTGGACTTATTAAGAAGATGATTTTAGAAAGTTACGGGGTTCTATGAAGTTTCGGGTTCAAGATGGGCCTTAATGAAAGTTAGTGTTTAAGCCTATTAAGGAGAAATAGTAAGAGGCATCAAAACTTATGGAAATAAGTGAGTAAATTGTTATCATAAATGAACTATTGGTAAAGAGGTTATGGCATCAAGTGGAGAGAATGGAGGGAAGGGGTTCAAATCTCATCTTTTGCAAATTTTGGATTTATTTTGATGTGCTCTTCCAAGTGTCATCCATGACATCATTAAAGGATGAAATAAAAGAAAAAGAATAAAAAAGAAATGGGAGAAAAAGGAATGATGGAGAGTGATTTGTGGAAAAAGGAATGATGGAGAGTGATTTGTTGAAACAGAAAAAGAAAAAAAATATATATAATGATGAGATTTGAAAAGAATGAGGTAGGTGAAAAAAAAAATGCATGGAGGGTGTAATAGCCCGATTTAGGGGATAGTCGGAACAGTGATCTCGGAATCGCTAAACCGAGAATAGAGAAAATTATTTTTATGTTATTCTATGTGTTATAACATGTTTATAAACATGCATGAAATTTTTGGTGTCTCAATTTTAGCGATTGAGGGCTTAATTTCGAAAAAGGACTGAATCGCATCAAGTGCTAAAGTTTAATTTTAATTGCTAAAGGTGCGAAATAGCTATGGGCTATTAATTGGAGGCCCCAATTGTGCAATTTGGCCTTGTTTTAAGTGAGTAGGCCGGCCATGTGACATAGGGGATAATAATTTTAATTTTGGTCAAAATAGGTGGGAATTAGGTGATAAAATGAATAGAATAAGATGAGTAAAAGATGCTATCATCTTTTACTATTCATCTATCTTCTCTCCACCGAAAATTGATGAAGAAATGGAGCTTTGGGGGTTTGAACTTTCAGCCAAGCTATCTCCCTTATTAGTAAGTGATTTTGATGGCTTTAGTTGATAATTTTTGTATTTTTGGAACCCCCAAAGCTTAAGCTAGCTAATGAGGGGACTAATTTGTAACATGGTTGAGAGTCTAGGGACTTGCCATGAGAGATTTTATCCTGGTTGCAAGGTCTCGAAGTATTTTATCAAAGGTTCAATCGAAAGCCTATTCCTCGTAATAGGTGATTCGGATTTTTGGTGTCGCGGAGAGCATCGCGTTACGGATTCCGAATAAGGTGTGTAATCTCATACCCTTCCAAATACATGTTTGAAATGGTGTGTAATCTCACACTTCTCTGAAATTTTGCATTAATGTTCTGTGATTTGGTCGAAATACCAAAGAAAACCGAAAATCGGCACCCGGGATCACTCGGACGCGCGTAGGTTCATAGTGGTAACCGTGTTTTTGTAATAAAACAGTTTTGGTCAATGACAGTGACGTGATTTCCAAAAATCATGAAAAATAGGAGAAATGGAATTAGAAAGTGATTAAGATATCAAATTAAAGATTACTGTGTCTATTTTAATATGGAAGAAACGGAGAAGGAAAAGGAATTTTATATTCTGAGATATCTTGATTTTAGTGAGATTGGTTCTGATTAACTTCGGGGTTCACTGATCTGTTTTGGAAAAATCATATAAAATTGTACAAAATGAATTATGGGTTATAATTTATATGTATGGATTCTTTAGTGAGTCTATTTTCAAGAGAAATAAGTTTGAACAGTATATGAAAACCGTACAGCGAGATATTTGAAATTAAGTTAAGAGAGGTCAGAATCATTGGACAGTGAAACAAGAGAAACTTTAAGGAATAAACTGTACTAAATGGCTAGGCCAAAAATTCTGGAAAAATTACAGTAAGAAGATATCTGAGTCTAGTTTCAAGGAAATTTTACGGATCTAAATTTCGAGTTTTCTAACTCGAGTTATAATCAATTTAGTCAGTATGACGCAGATGGACAGTTTTAAATTTTTTATGCCCAAATTAGTAGTTAAAGTCCAGAATTGCGAAATTACTGAAATACCCCTAGGTTGCAAAATTACCGAAATACCCTTGGAGGATAAATTACTGAAATACCCTTGAAGGGTAAATTACCGAAATACCCCTGGGTTGCAAAATTACCGAAATACCCTTAGAGGGTAAATTACCGAAATTCCCTAGGTTGCGAAATTACTGAAATACCCTTGGAGGGTAAATTACCGAAATACCCCTGGGTTGCAAAATTACCGAAATACCCTTAGAGGGTAAATTACCGAAATTCCCTAGGTTGCGAAATTACTGAAATACCCTTGGAGGGTAAATTACTGAAATACCCCTGGGTTGCAAAATTACCGAAATACCCTTAGAGGGTAAATTACCGAAATTCCCTAGGTTGCGAAATTACTGAAATACCCTTGGAGGGTAAATTACCGAAGTACCCCTGGGTTGCGAAATTACCGAAACACCCTTAGAGTGTAAATTATTGAAAATACCCTATATGGGACAAATGTGATATTTGTTATATGGGCCAAATGTGATATTTGCTATATGGGCCGAATGTTATATTTGTTATATGGGCCAAATGTGATATTTGCTATATGAGCCAAATGTGATATTTGCTAAATGGGCAAAATGTTATATTTGCTATATGAGCCAAATGTAAAATTTGCTAGATCGATTAATGGGCCAAATTTGCTAGATCGTTTAATGGGTCAAGTTTGCTAGATCGTTTAATGGGCCAACTTGTGTTATGGGCCTTATGTTGAAATTATTCTATAAATATTGTTATGCTTTGTATATGCATACATGACTGCATGGGTTGGGATAAATGACGAAGAGAAGAAAGGCCTGTTGCCAAAAATCTAGTTCGGTGGCTCTGCCACAAATATTTTAAATGGCCTGTTGCCAAAATATTTTAAATGGCCTATTGCCAAAATCTAGTTCGGTGGCTCTGCCACAAATATTTTAAATGGCCTATTGCCAAAATATTTTGAATGGCCTGTTGCCACAAATATTTTAAATGGCATGTTGCCAAAATATTTTAAATGGCCTGTTGCCACAAATATTTTAAATGGCCTGTTGCCAAAATCTAGTTCGGTGGCTCTGCCACAAATATTTTAAATGGCATGTTGCCAAAATATTTTAAATGGCCTGTTGCCCAAAATATTTTAAATGGCCTGTTGCCACAAATATTTTAAATGGTCTGTTGCCACAAATATTTTAAATGGCCTGTTGCCAAAATATTTTAAATGGCCTGTTGCCCAAAATCTAGTTCGGTGGCTCTGCCACAAATATTTTAAATGGCCTGTTGCCAAAATATTTTAAATGGCCTATTGCCAAAATCTAGTTCGGTGGCTCTGCCACAAATATTTTAAATGGCCTATTGCCAAAATATTTTGAATGGCCTGTTGCCACAAATATTTTAAATGGCCTGTTGCCAAAATCTAGTTCGGTGGCTCTGCCACAAATATTTTAAATGGCATGTTGCCAAAATATTTAAAATGGCCTGTTGCCCAAAATATTTTAAATGGCCTGTTGCCACAAATATTTTAAATGGTCTGTTGCCACAAATTTTAAATGGCCTGTTGCCACAAATATTTTAAATGGCCTGTTGCCAAAATCTAGTTCGGTGGCTCTGCCACAAATATTTTAAATGGCTTAATGCCTCTAGTTCGGTGACTTTGTCACAATCTAGTTCGGTGGCTCTGCCACAAATGTTATAATTGGCTTAATGCCTGCTATTGGTGTGTTGGCGGGGTGGGTTGACTTGATCCCCACAGGTGTGTTGGTTGGTACGGGTGGTGTGTAGCGGATGGAAATTAGTTTTGGTTTGGGATTTGCATATCATATGCATGTTATATACATGTTATTATGTTATAATTGTAAATGGGCTTAGGCCCAAAATATTGCTATGTGTGTTTCGACCCAGTGGATGATGGTAAGGGGATTACACACTGAGTTCTTATAACTCACCCCCCTTTTTCTTAACCTTTTCAGGTAACGTTCAGTGACGTGGACTTGGGCCATGGATGACTCGATGGAGACCATACTTCAGAAATGGGTTTATTTGGACTCTAGACTTCTTTCTCGTTTATTTTATTACTTTACTATTTTGGGTTAAATGTTGTAATAAGGCCTTGGATTTTCTTTCAAAATGCTTCTGCAACTCTATTCCCAAACGTCCCATTTTCGTAAATTGTTATTTCAAATATATTTCACAACCAAAAAGGTCTTTAAAGATAATTACGTTTTCAAGTAGATACAATTGCTTAAGTGTTTTGGGTTTTAACAAAGAGGCCGTAAATCTCGAACAAGTTTTTAACAATCTCAAAGATGGTAAAAAAAAAAAAAAAAAAAAACTTCCATGTGACACGCCAAATTCGGGCCTAACTTCTAGGCCGGGTTTGGGGTGTTACAATAATACCACTTGAAGATTCGGCTAACAATAAAAAGGAAGAAGCTTGAGACAAAGAAGTAGATTCGGCCAAGAAGCAAATAGGTTCAAAGTGATCAAAATTTCGTCTTTAATGCTCTCCACAAGGTTCGGCTAAGCTTTTAAAAAGGGTAACTGCATATTCGGCTATCAAGAGGAGTAGGTATGGAGTTGAAGAAAGGAAGAATGGGAGAAACTTAGGGGCATTCGGCTATGACGTCTAGAGGAAGAAAGATTGGTAATAGGAAGAAAAGAATACCCAAAACAATGATCCCTCCTATTTATACCCCTATATTCTCTCCATACCTCTCTTTCAAAATAAAATTAAATAAACTAAAGTCACCATTATCTTCTATCTATACCAAATAAAATAAACCCTCACTTATTCAAAATAAATTATCTACCCACTTAAAATAAATAAAATAAATCCCCACTTATTCAAAATAAATTAAATAACCCCCATTCATCCACTATCTCAATATTTAAAACAAATAAAATAAAATCCCCAATTATCTATCCACTTAAAATAAATAAAATAAATCTCCACTCATTCAAAATAAATTAAATAACCCCCATTCATCCACTATCTCAATATTTAAAACAAATAAAACAAAATCCCCAATTATCTACCCACTTAAAATAAATAAAATAAATTCCCACTCATTCAAAATAAATTAAATAACCCTCATTCATCCACTATCTCAATATTTAAAACAAATAAAACAAAATCCCCAATTATCTACCCACTTAAAATAAATAAAATAAATCACACTTATTCAAAATAAATTAAATAACCCACATCCATCCACTATCTTAATATTTAAAACAAATAAAACAAAATCCTCAATTATCTACCCACTTAAAATAAATAAAAATAAAAACACACTTATGCTGCCATCAAGACTCGAACTCCAGACCTGCACCAAGCTTATGGCGTCATTTCTAGGCCCTTAAGTAGCGCCTTGCAGCCACTTTACCAAGGCCTGTTTCTTGTCCAAAAGCGCCTAAAATTTTCCTTAAGGCCTCCTTCACCTAGCTTCTCCTTTAGACTTAAAATTCTAATATTTTTCCAAAACTTCCTTGTAACACCCCTTACTCGTATTCAACGCCGGAATAGGGTACGAGGCATTACCGGAATTACAAATTTATTTATCAGACATTTTATTTCATCTAGCATTTATATTTGAAATCAATCAAAATCAAACATATTGTCCCTTAAATATATTTATTTTTATCGACATGTCTTACTTGAATTTATTACTCGTTTCATCATACTTAATTACCTTGTATTAACATATTAAAGATAATCACATATTTACATGTCATGATAAATATCATTCACTTGTCGTTTCTTCATAAACATAAAACAGTTAATTCATCATATCAATATTTCACGTACCATCAACTTATATTTCCTTATATCACATAATTAAGTTACACAAACTTACCTGGTTAAATTTGCAGAAATATCAAGATTCAGGGTCATTTTGGAAATTTTCTGTTTTCATCGATTTTTCAATCGATTTTAATCTAAATTAACAATTTCATTCTATTTTTGCAATTTTAAATAATAAAATAATCTATTTCATGCAAATTGGACATTTCCACATTTTTACAAAATTAATCGTAAAGTTTTACTTTTATTCAATTTAGTCCCTAAGTCTAAAACATTACAAATTAGCCATACTAGCTGAATATTCATACATATTTTCCTCCTCCTCTCCATTCCACATCCTTAATGTATATAACATGCTATAAGTAACATTATCAATAATTTCATTAATTACTCATAAGTATATTCAAAACTGTCCATTTGAGTTATAGTCACTAAATTATTTATTTCCAGAGCTACAGAACTCCAAATGAAGAACCGTTAATTTTTTTCTGAAACTAGACTCACATATCTTCTTGCCATAAAATTTTCAGAATTTTTGGTTTAGCGAATTAGTACAGTTTATTCTTTAAATTCACCCCTGTTCTGCTGTCTGGCAGTTCCGACCCTTCTTCACTAAAAATTAATTATCTTTTTATATAGAATTCATATTATGTTATGGTTTATTTCTTCTAAAACTAGACTTATTAAAGAATCTAACCATATAAATTATGTTCCAAAATTATTTTTATACAATTTTTAGTGAATTTCTAAAGTAAGAACAGGGGATCACGAAGTTATTCTAAACCAGTCTTACAAAAATCCAAATATCTCAAAATGTAGACTTCCTTTGCTTTCTCTGTTTCTTTTATATGAAAATAGACTCAATAAGCTTTAATTCCATATCTCAATCGACTTCTAATTCGATTTATAAAATTTTTGGTTATTTTTCAAAGTTAGACAACTGCTGCTGTCCAAAACTGCTTTAGTGTAACATCTTGATTTCTATTTTGTCCCTAATTCCACAATTCATACAATTCAGTCCTTGCTGGATTAACCCCTCAATTGAGTTAATTTTCTCATTTAATACTTTTATCTATCATTTTAAACTACTTCATAACCTTTGAAATCAGAATTTTAACACTAGGCCTTAATTTTAGCTATTTCACAATTAGGTCCTAAAATCAATTTCCATCAATTTTACTTAATAAAATCATCATATAACAAAATTAAAGCTTCAATTCAATATTTATTCATCATATTCTTCCAGCACTAATCCACATCAACTTTAAAAATTAGCTATAGAATCAAAAACTAATGAATTAATAAATTGGACCCAATTGTAAAGTCCAAAAACATAGAAATTTCAAGGAGAAAGCAAGAATTAAACTTACATGAAGCTTGAGTATGAAAACCAGCTTGAACTCTCTCCCATGGCTATTTTTCAGCTGAAGAAAATGAAGAGAAATGAAGAGAATTCTCCATATATTTCAATTTGATCCCCTTTTTATTTAGCTAATTTTGAAAATTTTCCAATTTTCCCCCCTTTTTTCTTCTTTCTCTTCTCTTCTTCTTTCTTTCCTGCTCTCTGCTTCTTCGTTTGGGTTTTTCTGTTCTCTATTCTCTTTTTGTTTGTTTATATATAATAAATAATAATAATAATATAATATAATATAATAATATAATAATATACCTTAAAAATCTCAGATTTTTTTATGTTATACCGCCTCAACTATACAAAATGGTATAATTATCATTTTGGTCCTTCATAATTTCTTTTAATCTATAATTTAACTTTTACTTTCATTTCAATTTAGTCCTTTTCATTTAATTTCTACCCAAACATTAAAATTTTCTAACGAAAGTTTAATAATAACTTAATGACATTCCATAAATATTTTTAGAAATATTTATGGCTCACTTTATGAATTCGAGGTCTCAATACCTCGTTTTTGGCCCAATTTTTCTAATTAATTCTTTCAGTTCACAAAATTCACTAATTTTAAAATATTTCTAAAATCACACTTAACTTATAATTATCGATTAACAAAATTTTCTAACTTTTCGTCAAATTTAGTGATCTCGAATCACTGTTTCGACACTATTAAAATTGGGCTGTTACATTCCTCCTACATCGTTGGATTCTCAAAACCCTTAAAACACTCCCAACTACATACTAAGCCTTCTTTTACATGGATTATGCACTAACCGCATAACCCCTAATCTAGGATGTTACAACACATGTTATTAGCATATGAATATGGTGACAAAAGAAAATCATAAATGCAAATAAAATTTATTTTTAACGCCACAATAGTAAATTATGTGACATCACTAATTTACCTTTTAAAAAAATTTAATTATTTAGGTATAACGAAACGTGAATTGTGAATGACTTAAGTAGACCTGCCCATATGTCGGGTCGGGTCCTTCGAAAAGTGAAAATGTTTGAGTAAAAATATAAGTCTAAAAAATAGGTTTGGGAGAAAAATAATGCCTATTTAGAAAATGTACTGGGACTCAAGTAAGGTTTTTTTGCCCTAAGCCCGGCCCGGCCCGGCCTAAATATGCAAAAAAAGAAAAAGAAAAAGAACTATTTTTTTTTACTGTTTTCTTGCTGTTTTTACTATTTTGTTGTTGTTTTTTCACTATTTTACTATCATTTTACTACTATGTTGTTACTATTTTGTTATTATTTTTTGAATATTGTATAACTCTTATTTTATTATTTTTTATTACTATTTTAAAGATATTTACTTGTTAAGTTACATCTATATCAGTGTTATTTAAGTATACATATTATTTTTTAATTTATTTTCAATTTGTTAGAAAACATTTATTTTAATATTTTAGTATTTTTGATGTATTGTTTCTTTTAAATATATATATATATAAATAATACAGACGGGTCGGGCTTGAGTTTTAGCATTTTTCTTAACCGAGTTTGGGTAAAATTTTAAACCCCATTTTTCAGGCTCAGTCTAACAAATGAGCTTAAAATTTTAATAGGGTTTGGCCCGAACCTGACCCAACCCACAGACACCTCTAACTGTAACTATAATAAATATATGTACTAATTGGATTTTCTTTTTCTTTATTTTTTTTCCTTCTTACTGGTATGGAAGAAGCAACAGTACTTCTTGGGGCTTGATGCCTCCGGGCAGTTTTTACTTGGGCCGAGAAAAAGATGGATTAAATTGAATATCTGTTCGAAATATAGTATTTGAATGATTTATAGAGTGTATTATTTAAAAATGAATTGAATTTTGTTTTTATTTAATATATAATTAATTTTAATTTTTTAAAATATAAAAAATATTTATTTTTAAAATAATAAAAATAATTTAAAAATTCTTGAAAAATTATTATCTTTTAGAAATATTTATGAAAAAATTGAAATTTTGCCAAATAATATTAAAAAGCCATAAAACAAAGTTCATTTTATTAAAATAAGTCTAAAAAATCAAAATAAAAAGTTACTATAAAAAATCGAGAATCGAGTCGAGTCAAACTGAATTATGATAAATTGTGAAAAAATTTAAATAAAAAAAAATCAAATCCAACCAATATCACACCTATACTATAACCTAAACTCCAGTTTTATTTCATGTGCTATACATTTGTGCAGAAAAGTAAGGTTAATTACAATGTTAGTGGAAAACCTGTTTTGTTAATGTAAGATAAGTTGCGGGTGGTTCATATTGCAAGGATGTTGAGAGTTACGTATTGGGTTTATAGAATTTGGAGGAGGTAAGTTGAGAAATGGGCAGAGTTTCAGTATATGGTTGATTGAAGGAGCTTATATGGTTCATTATTCTTTGGAATTAGGTCGGTTTATAGTTCGGATAAGCTTCTCTTGATGTGCAGTCGGATTAGGGATAGAAAAATCCGAACCATCAGATAAATTTTGAATAGAGCGAATTTTTTCATTTGAAAAGTGAATGTGGGGCAAGGTGGGGTGGATTTTTTTTCTTTTGAATAATGGGTATGGAGCAATTATAATAATTGTTTGCCCCATCCTGACCTACTCTACTATATGAAATTATTATTTCATCTTTTTATTTATAAACTATTAAAAGGTTAAAAAGTAACAACATAATATAGAAAAAAATTCATATATTTATACTTATATATTTTTAAAAAAATTATGTTTAAATATTTACTTTATTTTAAAAATATTAAAATTATTAAAGATAAGTAATAAAATTTAAACTGAAGCGGAGCGGGATAGAATGAGAATGAATATAACCAACATCTATATATAGTGGAGCAAGAGGTGGTGGAATAAAACATGCCAACTATGAAGCGATGATAAATTTAGTAATATTCACCTTCACTTTGCTCCATTATTATCTATAATCAAAAGTGATTCGTCTCGAAAAATGTTAGACCAACTCCGAAACCAGTTCATAACATATAAGCTATCATCATGTTTTTCACAATCAAATTTATATATTTACACCAACATCAAACATAAAAAATTGTTTTTTTTTATTTTTTCAATTTTATGATACGAAGATTAAATTACAGTTTTAATTAAGTTAACCTACTACGTGGAGATGGAGGAAAAACAAGAGAGGCAATGCCATCCATTTTAGTCGTCCTTAGAAAGACATCTTGTCGGAGATTCCTACAAGTTAACCACTTTGTTTGACTACAACAACATAGCATGAAGTGATAGTCATATTGGAACAATGTAAAAGGAATCAATGTCTTGTCTTTAAAGGATAGTTTGTATATCTTTATTAACTCATTTGCATTATCTTATTCTTTTTGGGGGTTATATATATATATATATATATATATATATATATATATATGCTTCTTTTGCTAGCTTTTTGCATGTTTTGCTTAGCCTCCAAGTTCCAAACCCATCCATACCATCTTCAGTAAATCTTCAAATGATTTTGGTTTGAATTTATCACTTGAACCCTTTTTTTTTTAATCAATACTTTTGGTTTTAAAATCCAACTGTTTCACCATGCGTATGAAGACATTTCTTGCTTATATTTACTTAATTAATCTAATTTAGAATAAGCTAGTCAACCTAAACAATTCAGTGTTAATTATATGCCTTCACCCACATCTAATCTCAATAACATCCAATTTCTTGTCGAAGCTCGCTTTGGCTTAAAAGCTCACATTTTGCTATTTAAATCATGGTGAAATATTAAAATTTTATTTTATAATTAAATTTAAATAAATAATATTTTTATTGATTAAATTTGTTTATGGATTAAACAACTCACTCCATATACTAAGTTCATCTCAACCAGGCTAGGACAATATATTTTTTTACTTGAATCAAATTAGATCCAACCCGAATTTAAATTAAATAATAAAAGACTTGGACCGACTTCGTTTAATCCAAATTTGAAATTTGAGTTTCAAGGTAAAAACTCTTTAAAACCAAGTTAGAATCTAATTTATAAACCTATTTAGACAATGTGTATATTAATAAACATATCTCAAACAAATTAAATTCTAACTTAAACCTCCATTATTACAAACTTAACTCATCACTAGAATTTTGTTGAGAAATTTAAAATTGACAACTTAGTATTAGTGACAGTCCACTTATATGTCCATCAAACCTGTGTGGAGACAATTTTTATATTTAAGTATTGACAATTTATTAAACCTTATTTTTGGGTTATGCTGATTATATGTTGAATATATAGCCCATTATAGATGATCTTTCTGTTGAGAATATGAATGGTAATTGATGGATTGAAACTCTTTAAAGCAATCTTTTGTATTATAGAATTTGGATTGGATCGTGATTCTAATGTTGAGTTGCCAAAAATCCATATTTATCTCATATGTTATTATTGTATTGTATTATTTTTATGATATTACTGTTTTATTGGGATTGTATTAGATATTCTATGTAAGCAAGTCTCGAAATCAACATCTATATATTTGATAAACTTGCCTAGAAAAATGTACTAATAGTTAGGCAATTACTTGGTCTTAAGAGAATATTTTTGTAGGAGTGCTATTTTTAAAATAAAACTGATTCTGGTTTTGCTTGTTATGATCACAAGGAGTGTTCATAGTGATGAGAGTAGTGTATCTTCAAAGGGTAAGAGTGAGGGAAACAGTTAAATTTGTAATTATTGAAGAGAGAGAATATATCTAACTGAGCTAACTTCCATAAATGTAAGAAAACCAAACTGTGTAATCATCTTCTTGTGTTCTATTTTATTATTTAGTTCCTAGAGAATTGTCCACCTACTCATACACCAATATGATTGTACTATGTCTGTTCTTAGCAACGTCCTTTATGCTAGCAAATTTAATTATCAGGTTATACTTCAATTTTTATTGTACATTTTCATTTATTCGAGCTGTATTTTGTTATTTTATTTTATTTTATATTGTATGTTTTAGAAATTAGTTTGCTTATTCAATTTATTTTTTTTATTTATCTACATCACATATAAAATATTTTACTGAATTGGTAATATTCTTACTCTCGACTTAACATTAAAAATATCAAAAACAATTTTATTATTTTTTTCGAAGGAATAAAAATGACCAAAAGTCAACTTTTTTACAAATGAATAAATTTTATTTTAAGGATATTTATATTTTTTCATTTTAATAAGTCTAGAAAAATCATAAGATTTAAACTCCATTCATTATAATTGTTTTTAACACAATTTTATAATTTCAACAAAATCATATTTTGCTTATACATTTATATTATAAAATTGTTATGCCACGCAGGGGTAGGGGTGAGTATTCGATCGAGTCGAGTCGAATAGAGTCAAAAATTTTCGAGTTAGTGGAGTTAATAAATCCGATTTTAGCAACCGAACTCAATTTAAACTTTTTTCGAATCGAATCGAATCGAGTCAAAAAATTTCGAGTCAAATCGAGTCAAGTTAACGAATCCTATTATTTATACTTAATGTTGCTATTAGATGGACCGATTATTTAACTAGTAGACGAAGTAAAATATTATTTAACTACATGAACAATATAATGATTTTGCCTCTTAACTTAATGGGTAAACATTTATCAAAACGATGTAGTTTTGCCTTTTAACTTAATTATTTTGAATTTTAACTTTTAAAAAAGTAAACATTTATCAAAACGACGTAGTTTTTTCTTTTCTTATTCGAATTTTTGGATAACTCGAATTGTGTAATTCATATTCGAGTTAAACCGAAAAACTTAATTTTTTATTCGAGTTGATCCGAATAACTTGATTAACTCAAATAACTCAAACTATTCAATTCAAAAATTAAATTTTTTATCGAGTTTTTCGAATCGAATCGGATTTTGCTCACCCCTACGCAAGGGCGGATTTAGGGGCTGGCAGGACCCCCTAAAATATAAAATTTTTATTTAGGCCCTTAAATTTTTTTAAAATTTTAAATTAGTAAAGGTAAATTTACATTTTGGCCCCTTTAAAATTATAAAAATTCTATTTGATCTTTTAAAAATTATAAAAATATAGACTATAAAAAAATTAAAATTTCATTCGACCCCTAAAAATTTGTTCTGATGCCATGTTGTAAATGCACCATATGCGTGGGAATGTTAAGAGCATGAACTTTAGTTGCATTTATTTCATAAATCAATTTTAGTTGCACTTATTTCATAAATAAAAATTATGTATTATTTTCGTATCAAACGAAAAAGCTTGAGTTGTCGTACAATGTTAGGCACGATGTAAAGAAAAGTTGAATATGATCAAAGGTAGTCCATCGAAGAGCATATATTTTTAATAAAATTAATATATATTATTATTGATCCGTTTGGTTTACTTTTTCGAATTTATCAATATTTTTAAAAATATTTAATATATGTGTATAAGCCCAAAATTGTCTGGGCTCCAAACTAGGTCCAAACCCAATAAGCCCAATTACAAGTGGCCCAAATGGCCTAAAGAAAAAAAGAAAACTTTTCAGAAACCTAGGGTTCCAGGAACCCTAGGTGCCGCAACTCCACTAGCCACCAGCACCACGTCCCTCTGTCGGCCACCATCGGCTCCACCACCTGCAAAAACAAGGAGACAGACAATAAGGGAAAAAAATAATGAAGGATATTGTACATTTCCACTTCAATTTCGGCTATAAAAATCGAAAGGAAAAATTGTAGAAGGACCTTTTTTTTCGTCAATCAATCAAAAAAAAAAAAGAAAAACAAATTCAGAGCAACACCAAGATAGTAGCAGAGATCAAAAAATCCAAAACACCGAAACCAAAGAAGTGATTTTCGTAGGTATTTTTTTATTTTTTTTTTCATTTTCTCCTATTCGAAAATATATACACACATATACATATAAAGTTTAAAATAATAAAAAAAAAACATAAAAAACTCACCTTGTGGACTCGGTGGCCGACGGCGAAGCCTGCGGCCGGAGCACTCCCCCTTTTCTTCAAACCCTAGCAGAGAAAAGGGGAGAACCCCTGAAAATTTTTGAAAAAAATGGGATGAAAAGTAAAAAAAAAATCAGATTGGCCTTTAAATAGCCAAGTAAAACGGCAGCGTTTTACTACCCTCTCCACACGCCTCAAAACGGCGTCGTTTGGGGAGGGAACCCGCGCGCACGACCCGACCCAGGTCAAGATCCGCGCGTTTCTCTTCGAAGGGATAATTGCGCCGCAAGTCCCTCAGCGTTTTACCCCCTTTTAGTTCAGTCCTTTCATTATTTTCAAATTTGCCCTAGTATATTTTCCTCTGTTCTGATTTAGTCCCGTGCATAATCCAGCACATAGGGAAGGGATTAATTTCTCTTTCGGTCCCCTGCAATTTTTGCTTTTTTAGATCTAGTTTCTGTTATCTTCAAAATGGCCCTAATACTCTGTTTTATGTCCAATTTAGTCCTTTTTTTGTTATTTCGTTTCAATTACCTATTATTATTATTATTATTATTATTATTTATTATTATTATTATTATTATTATTATTATTATTATTATTATTATCATTATTATAACTATATCATATTATTATTATATATAATTTTGTATTATTATTATTATTATTATTATTATTATTATTATCATTATTATTACCATCATTATTATTATAATATTGTACATATTTTGTATTATTATTACTTTGTTATTATTACTATGCTAATTACTATTACTATTATTATCACTATATTACTATTATTATTATTATTAGTATTATTATCATTATTAATAGTAGTATTCATATTATAATGTTTATTATCCTGATTGTTACTAATTCTACCATTATTGACATTGTTTTGTTTTTTAAAATTTCTCGTTTTATTTTTAATATTTTTATTTTATTTCTTTGTTTTTGTTTCGACATTTTTATGATATTTTCGTTTGCTTCATTTTATGTAAATCGATAGTTTTGAGATGGTCTTGGACTCAAGGATTTAAAATATCGTGTCCTAAAGTATTGGATGTGATATTTTATTCTTTTGGAACAAGAAGATCTTGATTTTCAATTCGAAAAACTATGGGATGATCTCCGATTCGAAGATTTAAATTATCGTGTCCTAAAGTATTGGATGTGATATTTTAATCCCTTGGAAACGAGAAAGTCTTGACTTGCAATTCGGGAAAACCATGAGGTGATCTTGGGCTCGAGGATTTAAACTATCGTGTCCTAAAGTATTGGATGTGATATTTTATTCTTTCGAAACGAGAAGATCTTGGTTTAATTAAAAAAAACGCAAATATTTCTAAAAAGGGTCGAATTTTTAAATTCCTTTAAAATTTTCAACTTTCGACATGAGGACATTAATTGATCAAATCGGTACCAATTTTGGGCGTGACGAGGGTGCTAACCCTTCCTCGCACGTAACCGACCCCCGAACTCGATTTCTTAAAACTTCGCGGACCAAAAACATTGTTTTAGTAAACCAAATCGTTTTATTAAAACGAAAAGGTGATCCGATCACACCTAGCAAAAAGGATTGGTGGCGACTCCCGTGTTTCGTTTTCATTTTCAAAACCCAAGGTCGATTCCCGCCTTTTCCACAGAGGGGACGGTTTCGACAATATGCATATAAAATTATACAACAAATGAAATTAAATAAAATTTATTAAAATATTCACCAATTATATAAAATATTCATCAATAAATTTTATAAATAAAAATTTATGAAAATTTGTCTCATATATTAGACTACAAGATTATCCCATACTAAACATATAACATACAAATTTTGTAAAAATAGTCTTAAATTAAATAGAGTGGTGGTTAAAACTTTTGTCAGATACTAGTTTGACATGAGTTCGAACTATGTTACCTTTTTTCTTTACTCTTAATATTGCATCGAAAAAAAATCCATAAAAATATATTCAAGATGATTTTAGGAATTTAACCCCTTTTTTATTTCGTTTGTTTTTATATAAATTTTGTATTTTATTTTATTTTATTTTTAAAATTTTTAATTTTAAAGTTGCTAAATTTTAGTGGTTAAAGTTTTTAATATTTATTATTATAAACGGTAAAAAATTAATAATTTATTAAAATTATAAACGGGTGTAATCGATAGTATTAAAAATTTTATCGATACAAAATAGAGTTGATCGTTCCAGTTTTCTACTAGAATGATGCGCATTGACCAGTGTAACTAGAAACAATATGAAACTAACTACATTGAATAGAACACCTTCCAAAAAATACAAACATGTTAATATGAATTGTTTATCTTAGATTAAACTTAATTTGTAGCGTTAGGTATTTGTTAAGCACATAAATACAAGGAATGTCAAAAATTATTAATCATATTTAATTTAGTAGAGAGATGGTAACATATGTTTGTAACCATGGGAGGAGTCATGCAAGATCGAAACATGAAGTGGATTTTAGGTTTCAACCAATATTTGGAATATGTTCAGCTTTGGAAGCTGAATTATGAGTCATCTTTAATGGCTTAGCTCTAATATTGAAACGGGGGCATAACAAAGTATTGATGAATACAGATAATATGGAAGCAGTTCGTACTATTTAAGAGGCCCCAAATTCTATTTTGTTCAAGCAAATTCAATAGTTACTAACAAATGTAGATCAATGGCACATCCACCAACAAATTTCGAGATAAGATAAAAAAAGTTGCAGACTATCTAATCAAAATGATTTTGTAATAATAATAACGATAGAGTGAAGTGTTAGTTTTGGTTTAAACTTCCTTAGCTATGTTTGTTTACACACACAAAAAAACCTTCATAACAAAAGTTGGATCTCCGAAATAATCATCCAATACAATCAATCAGCTAACAAAAGACACAAACCTCAGCTAAATGGAGACTAACAAATACCCAAAACCCAACTTATTATCTAAATTTACTCTACTTTTTGCGGTAATGATTTCAGTTTTGGATATTTAAATAGTAATGTTTAGATGGATAAAATATACCATAATTTCTTGTATTTTTCGTAAGTTTAGAATTAGTCTTTATACTTTTATTTTAGGAAATTTAGTCTCTTTATTTTCCAGATTTTAAAACTCAAGTTCAATTGTTAATATTGTTAAATTTGTTGATGCAACATTTTAAAACAAAATAAAAATTACTCACTTGGTAGCAATATAATTGAAAAAATGACGTTGTAAGGAACTTGAATTTAACAAAATAATTTTAATAGTGTTAAAAATTAGACCTGAAAGTAAAAAGGATAAACTCCTAAAATTAAAAGTATAAGGACTAAATTCTAAATTTACGAACCAAACAAAAACTTATCACTTTTTTCAAAGTAAATTGTGGATCCAAATTTTACAAAAAAAATAATCATTTATTAATGGATCTCTACCCTTAGGTAGCGTGTGGTATAATGGAAAGTAGCCAATTTTTTGATAATTTAATTATTTGAAAAGTGATTCTAATGTTTGATATATTAAATTTTATTTACTTTTCTTGAAATTTAACTTTCCAATGGGAGCTACTTTCACATGAACATGACAATATGATTTCCATGATAAAATATGGCAATAAATTGAAAAGTTAAAAAAAAAATATAAAGACAAAATTAACCTTATGTCATATTGATTTAGTGTATTAATCTATTAATAGATGTAATAAAAAGGAAAAAAAAAACTAGTCTTTTTCGTTTGTCATGCTGCTTAATTTTCTGCATTACATCAACGAATTCTTTGCAACAATCATATTCACATTAATCATAACATGAAAAAATACAAGAAAGATTACCTCTAGGTTTAGGTATTAGTAGGTACATAAATACACAAATTGTATGGAGTTAATTTAGCATTGATTGGATGAATCCCCTTTATTTAATCTCTAGCGTTAGGTTTTCATTAAGTATAATTACGAACCCCCTTCGCATGCAAATGTTGACTATCCATCAACAAAAACATTAAAGCAAACAATCTATTAAACAAATTAATAATAATAAAGTAAATATCAAACCTCTTTGACGAAACCTCCAGGCTTTAACTTAGCAAATGCCTGCTCTTGTTTCTGTTAATTATACTACTCATAAAATAAAGGTTTAACCAATACCTTAAAAAAAAATAACCAATACCTTAATAAATTTTTTTTAAAAAAAAGTCAAATTAGGCTTTAAAAAAAGTGTACTTATTGAATCTTTAATAAATAAAAAATAACTAATTACTTCATTTCATTAATTAATCTTTAATGTTGTAGATGTAGATGGCTACTAGCCACCAAAAAATACCATGTGGCATGCTACATGTGTAATAGCTTGATTTTTAGTGGTGTCGAAAACAGTAGTTCGAGGCCACTAAATCTAGCAAGTAAGCTCGTAAATTTTATTATTTAATATTTACGATTCAAATATGGTTTTAAAAATATTTTTGAATCGGTAATTTATGTTTTATAATAAATTTTTAGGTTCGAGTAGTAAAATCCTAGGTTAAGTGGTTTAAGAAAGTGAGGTATCGAGACCTCGTTTCTATAAACCGAGCTGTAAATATTTTTATAAATATTTACGGAGTGAAATTAAGGTGGTATTAAAGTTTTGTTGAAAAATTTTAACGTTTCGATAGTTAATTAATTAAAAAGGACTAAATTGTAAAATATATAAAATTTAATCACTATTTGATTAAATGGGTAATTGATAAAGGAAAAGGGACTTAAATGGTAATTAAACCATGGTCAAAGTTTCGATGGTGTTATGATTGATTCCACTAGCTTTTGGATTAATTGTTCTTTTAGTCCTAATAAGTTTGGGATTAAATTGTAAATAAGTTTATTTAGTTAGAATTTAATTAAATTGAAGGACCAATTGTGAAATTAAATCTTCCTTTGATGGTAATTGTGTCATATATTTATGTGATGTACAAATATGGGCATAGATTTGGTGTTTAAAATTAATTATTAATTAAGGGTAATATGGTAATTTGATAGATTAAATAAAGTTAAAATAAAAACATAAGAAAAAAAGGTTTGGTTATCGTCTTCTTTCCCAATTACAACCGAAATCTTCCATGAAAATAGAGATAAGGTTTGGCCAAGCTTTAAAATTCAATCGGTAAGTGATTTTCGTCCTGTTTTTAATAAATTTTATGTTTTTGAGATCGTTGCAACTAGATCCAGTTAGCCTGTACTTTTGATTTTGAAACTGTTAAAGATTTTAAAAGTTTCCATTGACGAAACTTGTGATTTTTTATATTAAATGATGAATTTAAGATATTAATTGTTATTTAAAAGTATTTTATTAAGTGATTTTTGATGAATTTTCCGGTTAGGGACTAAATTGTTGAAATAGTATAAATACAAGGGTTTGTTGTGAAATGATTGCAAAAATGGGATGTATTGAATGCCATGAATATTCGGCTAGCTTGGATTTGTATTAAAAATGGTTAATTTGCATGTTTTGGGTTCAGGGACTAAATTGAATAAAAGTAAAACTTTAGAGGTAATTTTGTAAAAATGTCAAAAATACCAAATTACATGAAATGAATTGTTTTATTTTCTAAATTAATATGTTGAATGAAATTATTAGTTTAGATCAAGATCGGGTGAAAAATTGAGGAAAATAAAAATTACCAAAATGCCATTGAATCTTAGTATTTCTGCAATTTATCCGGGTAAGTTCGTACGATTAAAAATTAATATTTGTATTAATTTGATGAATGGTATTATGCAGTTATTTTATTTCTGAAAATGAATTATTGTTAAATTATAATATTGAATTGAATACTCGGGTTGTATGGAACGCAAGATTTGAGTACATTCGTTATTTGGCGTATGACGCTATTGAAGGAAGATATTGGAAAATTACCCAAGTAAACCGGGGTTCAGCATTTGTTGCGAATTCTCGTGTTTTACTTTCTGTTTAGCTCTTACGAGCTTCTGTTCAACTCTTATGAGTTTCTGTTCAGCTCTTATGAGCTTTGTTTAGCTTTCGAGCTTTTGTTGGCGTATCTGTAAGGCCCAGCTCTTATGAGCTTCTGTTAACGATGTACTCTTATCGTGTGTCTGGTAAGTGAGGGTAGTGAGTTTTGTTCGAATTAGGGGTAATTGTTTTAACTATTCTATACCAATTTTGGTTCTTTCGGTAATGTGATTCTGGGTTGTTTGGCAGTGAACCGTGTGGAACAAATTTCTTCTTATGCAAATTCGTAGTCGGGTTTGTTCGTGAAGTTGGGTAAGTATCGAGCGATTGAATTTTATTGTTGAAGGTTAACATCCCGAATTAGGGGTCTTTTGCAATTTTACAATTTTCAAGTGTTAAAAGAAATTTTGACGCGCTTATGTCGTGAGTGAAGCAGTGGCAGAGTGGCTGAAGGCTTGGGGTGTCTTCAGCAGGTCATGAGTTCGAAACCCATATGGGGCACTTAAATGCATGAAATCAAGCAAGATGGGTTGTTTTGTTTTAGTACTTATTTTATTCTAAATGTTGCTGGAAAGTATGGAGTGAATTTCCCTTATTTTATTAGGAGTATGGGATGTCATTATTGTTTTTTTTTTATATAATTATTATTATTTTATGTATAATGGGGGAGTAATAGAGGAGGGATTAAACAATGTCTATGGGAAATTGATGATGGAATGAAGCATGCGTTGGGGATTTTATTGTTAGTTGATTTATTTATTTTATTTTAGTTATTGGAGGATGGGAAGTTAATAAACAATGTTATTATTTGATGATGGAAATATGGGAAAGACTTTTATTAATTTTATTCTTAGGAACGTGGGGTAAAGTGATGGGGAAATGGATTATAGTATTGTTTGGTGCATGGGATAATGGGTTTGTTGTTATTTACTTATTATTATTTTATTTATTATGGGAAGATGGAGCAAGTGATGGGCATTTTATTAATTGATGTTGGTAATGGGAAATTTTAATAAACAATATTTTTGGTATTGAAGCATGGAAAGTGATGTTGGAATTTAGCAATAGAGAAAGCATGACCGTGGGTAGCATGCTTTGGGGGTTGGACGGCCTTGTGTTTGGGGAAAGCTTGGCTGAAACTTTTGTTTTGTTCCTTGACATTGTTGTCTTGGCCAAAAATGGGAGAGGGAGAGAGGTTGAGCTGCGGTTTAGAAGGAATTGCAAAAGAGGATGGCCGGCCATTTGTTGGCTAAACATGCAAAAATTCATTTCTTTCTTCCCCATTTTGAAAGCATAGCCGAAATTCATGCTTGTTTTTCTTTCTTTCCATTGTGTTCTTAGCCGAAATAGGGACACTCTTGGGGCATCCATAAGCTGCTGGAGTGGGGGAATAAGCATTAGTTTATTTTTTTATGTTGAAGGGGTGATAATGGAGTAAGTGGGATATCAGCAAGGGATAATGAATGTTTTTGTTTTTATTCATTTAAATTTGTGGCCTAGAGTAAATTAAGGAAATTGTTGAGCTTTAAACTCTTCAAGGGAGGAGTGGACGACAAGTATAGGGGGGTTAGTGCCGAATTTTCTTAGCCTTTTCTTCATGATTTTCGGCTAGTGCATCCTTTAGATTTTTCTTCTTCATTTCCTCTCAAACGGAAACCCCATCTCCCTTTTTCCCATTATTTCTTCCTCTAGCCGAACCTATTCTTTACCTCGAGGACGAAGTTCTTTTTCCCATTTGGTGTAGTCTTGGCCGAATATCAATCAAAGGTGACCTCCTCTAGTCTTTTCTCCAATCGGTTCATAAGGTGCTCTGGGATTTTGAGATCTTCAAAACCAAGCCTTCTTTCATTATCAATCGGTTGATTCGGGTATCGTGTGCCGTGGTTAGTACTCAAAAGCGTGTAGGGCAAAGAAGGCTAGTGTAGCCGATTTGGTTCTTCGGGAATTAGGGCTGTCGATTGGCATCAGGTGTGTGTACATACACACTTTATAACTAAATAATGTGCTAAGTATTTTGTGTATGCTAAATCGGATTTGTGTAGATTCGAATTTAATACCATAAAGGTATAAGCAAGGCTTCAGGTAAGTCCTTGTCAATATGAGGTTACCATTTAATGACTATTGAAGCATGACACATTTGGTATGTGCAATATTTGATATATGGCAATGATAAATATACGAATGTTATAAACCTTTTTGTATGATTTCTGAAAAAAAAAATGTATTTGATTGATGTGGGTTGATGAGTGGAGGGGGCAGTGATATTCGTGTCGACAGACACCAGTGTTTTGGTAACACATTGTGACTACGGTCACCAGAGGTTTGGTACCTCCAGAGGTTTGGCACCTCATAGCGACTTGTCCCTGTGGTTTATACCACCGTGGATTGGCCCCACTTTGAGATATGGGATCGTCTGCCAGTGATTTGGTATCACACGATGGGTTGGCCCCATCATCTATTTTGTGACCTCGGTCACCAATGTTTTGGTAACACAATCGTGTCTTCGGACACCAGTGATTTGGTATCACATTTGTGACTATATGTCACCAGTGGTTTGGCACCACCAGTGGTTTGGTACCACACGGGGTAGAAAAAGGTGTTTAGATGGTTAGGTTGGGTGCATCTTAAACTTATGCATGTTAATTGGTTATGATTTGTGTATGTTGTTGCACTAAACCGGGGAAGGGTTACACATTGAGTCTTGGTGACTCACCTTCTCCTTTAATTTTTCAGGTGATTCGTAGATCGCGGGTGAGGAGCCAGATGGACTCGAGGTGGCCATGTAGTGGAGACTTTTTAATAAATGAATTTTGGATTTTTATCTATTTTTCCTTTGGGTTTATGTTGCTTATTTGTAATAAGGCCTCCTAGGATTATTTTATTATTGCTGCATGTTTGAATGTTTGTTTTAAACTATTTGATGATGTTTAAACGGATGCACATGTTTTTTTTATCAAATTAAACGCAAAATAAAAAAAAATGTTTTTAAAGTACCATCGGGTACATTTGAATCTGTAACAACTTGACTAATATATTTTCAAACAACACTATCTAGTGTTTTCTCCTCAACTGTTTAAAAATAAGTCAACATCTTTTATCAAATTTTAAATCGGTTTTAAAATGGTTTTCAAAAAGTTTTCTCTGTAGCAAACCAAATTCGGTCATAATGTTTGGGCCGGGTTTGGGGTGTTACAAAATTGGTATCAGAGCCCAATTCAAAGCTCGGCTGTGGGGGCCCAAGGCCCAAAAATGTTTTTGGTAGGCCTATTTAAAATATTTTGGTTTTGAATAAGCATGGCACCGAGTCTCCGGCACCAATCCGCCCAGGTAAGTACTCTCTATATAGTAAAAAAAAAAATCAAAATATCTCAATTTACAAAATTACCAAAATACCCCTAGTTTCCAAAATTTTGCCATACCTTTAATTTGAGAAATTTTTGAAAAGAACCCTCTAGTTTTGGAAATTTCAAAATGTTCTGAATTACGGAAGTTTAAAAAAAATCGATTTATTACGAAAATACCCCTGTAGGAAAATGACGAAAATACCCCTGGGATAGAAACAGGACAGAAACGTCCGAAGAGTGAATAAGTATGGAAGGTATTAGGGAATGGATGTTCTTCTCTGTGTGAACTAGGATAGAGGACTTAAAACTTTGATTGATCGAAAGAATCTCTATTAAACTCTTCATAAAATTTCTTTGCGAGTAATCAAGTGAAATATGTACTAATCCATAAAAATCTCCTAATCAGATTAAAGCGCGATAGTTAGAATGAGCTTTAGAGGACGTGGCCGTCGTGGACGCGGAAGGGGCAGGATGATCGTGTCAGAACCCATTAGGACGGGTCAAGGGTCTGATAATGAGATACCACCGCCACCACCACCCCCAACTTTTGGAGCTGAGGAGCAGGATCAGACGGGAGGTGAGGCAGTATCGCAAGCTGTGTTGCGAGTCCTTGAGATGGTGGCTGGGGCTAGTGGGGGTATGGGAGCTCGGAAGTTTGTACCCGAGCGGCTCCAATCCAACGGAGCTGAGGTATTCCGAGGTGTGTCGGGCGTGGCACCTAGTGTAGCGGAATATTGGTTAGAATCGACTGAGAGGATCATGGACGATCTCGATTTAACTAATGAGGAGAAGCTCAAAGGAGCAGTGTCGCTTTTGAAGGATGAAGCATATCAGTGGTGGCTCACGGTTCGAGATGGTGCCACGGCAGATGATCTTACGTGGGATTACTTCAAAGCTGCTTTTCAGAAGAAGTATGTGGGCACCAGCTACACTGATGCTCAGAGGAAAACTTTTCTGGGATTGGTACAAGGAACTAAGTCAGTGTCGGAATATGAAGCGGAATTTTTAAGGCTAAGCAGATATGCTAGGGGTATCGTGGCTACCGAACATGAGCGTTGTGTCCACTTTGAGGACGGGCTTAGAGATGACTTGAGGTTGCTGATTGCTCCGCAGTAGGTTCGTGAATTTTCGTCCCTAGTGGAAAAGGCTAAGGTAGCCGAAGGGATCAAAGAGTCTGTGAGACAGAATTATGACAAAAATAAACTGAAATGAGGTTTTGGGCCATCTGGATCAAGTAATAATGCACAGAAACGGGCTAAGCAGAGTGGGCCGAATCAGGAAGGAAAACCCATGACTACTAATCAGAGACCGGCGCAGTGTAATCGTTGTGGGAAGTCACATTGGGGAGGTTGTTGGATCGGGGAAAGAGGATGCTTTGAATGTGGATCTTTGGATCATCGTATAAGGGATTGTCCTTGGAAGTTGGCAAGGAATCAGCCAGAAGGTCAGAACCGTGCTCAGGTTAGGAATGTGGGACCACCACAGAGGGGTCGTGGTAATGATAGAGGAGGCAATGGTCCTAATCGAGGCCGCGGAATTCAGGGCAGAGGTGCAGGCAACACAGAAGCTAGGCAGCCTGGCTTGGTCTATGCAGCGAGGCGCCGCGAGGAGGGTGACGCACCGGACGTCATAACCGGTACGTTCCTAATTTTTGGTCTTCCTTATGTTACATTAATTGATGTGGGTTCAACGCACTCATACGTCGCTAGTAGTGTGGTAGAGACTATGAACCTAGACTTTGAGACTGCTTCTAGGGAGATGACTGTAATTAGCCCTTTAGGTCACTCTGTAGTTGTAAACAAGCTTTATAAAGATGTACCCCTAGAACTCCAAGGGGTAGTGTTTGTGGCTGATCTAATGGAACTGCCGTTTGGGGAGTTCGATTTGATCCTTGGAATGGACTGGTTGGTTAAGTATCAGGCAAGGTTGGATTGCGCTGCTAAGCGCATGGTTCTAAAGACGGTTAAGGGTGATGAAGTGGTCATGATAGGTAATAGAAGAGAATATCTATCCAATGTAGTGTCTGCTTTGAAGGCTGAGAAGATGGTCAAGAAAGGTTGTGAGGCATTTTTGGTTCAAATCTGTGCCCTGGAGGCTAATGAGTCAGCAGTTGAGAAGGTTCGGACTGTAGGAGAATTTGCCGATGTGTTTCCAGAAGAACTTCCGGGTCTACCTCCAGATCGGGAAGTTGAATTCAGTATAAACTTATTACCCAGAACGACACCTGTGTCTATAGCACCCTACCGAATGGCACCAAAGGAGTTGGTGGAGCTGAAGGCTCAAATTCAGGAGCTCTTGGATAGAGGGTTTATTCGACCAAGTATATCTCCATGGGGAGCACCTGTGCTGTTTGTCAAGAAGAAAGACGGGTCAATGCGGATGTGTATCGACTACCGTCAGCTAAACAAGTTAACGATCAAAAACAAGTATCCGTTGCCTCGGATTGATAACTTGTTTGACCAACTGAAAGGTGCATCGGTGTTTTTGAAGATAGATCTTAGGTCGGGTTGTCATCAACTTAAGGTGAAGGAGGTAGATGTGCACAAGACTGCATTTCGTACTCGGTATGGACATTATGAGTTCCTAGTGATGCCGTTTGGGTTGACCAAAGCACCGGCAGCATTCATGGACTTCATGAATAGAGTGTTTCAGCAGTACTTGGATCAATTTGTCGTGGTGTTTATAGACGACATATTGGTTTACTCAAAGACGGAGGAGGAGCATGATAGGCATTTGCGTATAGTCCTACAAGTATTGAGGGAGAAGCAGTTATATGCCAAATTCAGTAAGTGCGAATTTTGGCTAAGGGAGGTGGCTTTCTTAGGTCACATAGTATCTGCTGAAGGGATTAGAGTGGACCCTCGCAAGGTTGAAGCAGTGTTGGATTGGAAACCACCTAGATCAGTGGCAGAAATTTGAAGTTTTCTGGGTCTAGCAGGGTACTATCGAAGATTTGTGGAAGGATTCTCTTTAATCGCAGCGCCGTTGACTAAGTTATTAAGAAAAGGAGTCCCATTTGTTTGGTCAGAGAAACAGCAAGAAAGTTTTGACAAGCTAAGGAAAATTCTGACGGAAGCTCCAGTTTTGGTACAGCCTGAGGCAGGGAAGTTGTTCACGGTTTACTGCGATGCGTCCCATACTGGTTTAGGATGTGTGTTGATGCAGGAAGGGAAGGTAGTGGCCTATGCATCCCGTCAGCTAAGACCGCATGAGGTTAACTATCTGACTCACGACTTGGAGTTAGCGGCAGTAGTCTTCGCTTTGAAAATATGGAGGCATTACTTGTATGGGGAAAAGTCGATAGTCTACACGGATCACAAAAGTTTGAGGTATCTCTTGACTCAGAAGGACTTAAATTTGAGGCAACGCCGATGGATTGAACTGTTGAAGGACTACGACTGTTCAATTGAGTACCATCCAGGCAAAGCTAACGTGGTGGCTGACGCGTTAAGTCGGAAGGTCGTAACGGACTTAAGGGTGATATTTGCTCACCTCAGTCTATATGACGATGGAAGTCTTTTGGCAGAGCTGCAAGTTAAGCCAACTTGGATCGAGGAAGTTAAGGAAAAACAGTTGTTAGATGACAGTTTGAATGCGCGGAGGTTGCAAGTTCAAGATGGTGGTTTGGAAGGGTATAGTTTGTCTGGTGACGGTGTACTATGTTTTCAAGGACGAACTTGTATGCCGAAGGATGTGGAATTGAGGCAAAGGATTCTTCAGGATGCACATAGCAGCCCATACGCCATGCATCCTGGAGGTAGCAAGATGTATGGAGATTTGCGGAAACTGTTCTGGTGGTCAGGGTTGAAGCGTGAGGTAACTGAATTTGTGGGAAAGTGTATGACGTGTCAGCAGGTTAAGGCGGAGCACCAGTTGCCATCTAGGTTACTACAACCAGTGAAGATCCCTCAGTGGAAATGGGAGAGGATCACTATGGATTTCGTCAGTGGGCTACCCCTCACGCCCAGCAAGAAGGATATTGTGTGGGTGATTTGGACCGTTTGACTAAATCAGCCCACTTCATACCGGTGAGAATGGATTATCCCCTTCAGAGGCTAGCAAAGTTGTATGTGGCTGAGATAGTAAGATTGCATGGTGTACCAGTATCAATCATCTCAGACAGGGATCCCAGATTTACGTCAAGGTTTTGGAAAGCGTTGCATCAAGCTTTGGGTACACGATTGGATTTCAGTACAGCATTCCATCCACAGTCTGACGGCAGTCGGAAAGGGTCATACAGATTTTAGAAGATATGCTAAGAGGTTGCATTTTGGATTTCAGTGGTAGCTGGGAAGAGTATCTACCGTTGGCAGAATTCGCTTATAACAATAGTTATCAAGCGAGCATCCAAATGGCACCATATGAAGCATTGTATGGACGAAGATGCCGTACTCCTACGTGTTGGACGGAGTTGGGTGAACGACAAGTTTTAGGTCCAGAGTTGGTAACAGAGACTGAAGAGAAAGTGAAGTTGATTTGGGCTCGTCTCAAGGAAGCGGCGGATAGGCAGAAGTCCTACGCTGATCTTAAGCGCAAGGATATGGAGTATGCAGTAGGAGATAAAGTTTTTCTGAAAGTGTCACCTTGGAAAAAGGTATTAAGATTTGGGCGAAAAGGGAAGCTAAGCCCAAGGTTCATCGGCCCTTATACAGTAGTAAAGCGAGTGGGACCGGTAGCTTATCAGCTCGAACTGCCGGCAGAGTTGAGTCAGATTCATGACGTCTTTCATGTGTCGATGCTTAGACGGTATCGGTCAGATCAATCACACATTGTGCCAATGGCGGAGATTGAGGTAAACTCGGACTTGTCTTTTGAGGAAGAGCCGGTACAGATTTTGGACCGAGATGTCAAGGTTCTACGTAGGAAGTCAGTACCTTTGGTGAAAGTACTATGGCAGAACCATGGTGTAGAAGAAGCTACGTGGGAACCCGAGGACGTGATGCGACAGCAATACCCCCAACTCTTCTAACCCAGGTAATTTCGAGGACGAAATTATTTTAAGGGGGTAGAACTGTAACATCCCGAATTAGGGGTCTTTTGCAATTTTACAATTTTCAAGTGTTAAAAGAAATTTTGACGCGCTTATGTCGTGAGTGAAGCAGTGGCAGAGTGGCTGAAGGCTTGGGGTGTCTTCAGCAGGTCATGAGTTCGAAACCCATATGGGGCACTTAAATGCATGAAATCAAGCAAGATGGGTTGTTTTGTTTTAGTACTTATTTTATTCTAAATGTTGCTGGAAAGTATGGAGTGAATTTCCCTTATTTTATTAGGAGTATGGGATGTCATTATTGTTTTTTTTTTATATAATTATTATTATTTTATGTATAATGGGGGAGTAATGGAGGAGGGATTAAACAATGTCTATGGGAAATTGATGATGGAATGAAGCATGCGTTGGGGATTTTATTGTTAGTTGATTTATTTATTTTATTTTAGTTATTGAAGGATGGGAAGTTAATAAACAATGTTATTATTTGATGATGGAAATATGGGCAAGACTTTTATTAATTTTATTCTTAGGAACGTGGGGTAAAGTGATGGGGAAATGGATTATAGTATTGTTTGGTGCATGGGATAATGGGTTTGTTGTTATTTACTTATTATTATTTTATTTATTATGGGAAGATGGAGCAAGTGATGGGCATTTTATTAATTGATGTTGGTAATGGGAAATTTTAATAAACAATATTTTTGGTATTGAAGCATGGAAAGTGATGTTGGAATTTAGCAATAGAGAAAGCATGACCGTGGGTAGCATGCTTTGGGGGTTGGACGGCCTTGTGTTTGGGGAAAGCTTGGCTGAAACTTTTGTTTTGTTCCTTGACATTGTTGTCTTGGCCAAAAATGGGAGAGGGAGAGAGGTTGAGCTGCGGTTTAGAAGGAATTGCAAAAGAGGATGGCCGGCCATTTGTTGGCTAAACATGCAAAAATTCATTTCTTTCTTCCCCATTTTGAAAGCATAGCCGAAATTCATGCTTGTTTTTCTTTCTTTCCATTGTGTTCTTAGCCGAAATAGGGACACTCTTGGGGCATCCATAAGCTGCTGGAGTGGGGGAATAAGCATTAGTTTATTTTTTTTATGTTGAAGGGGTGATAATGGAGTAAGTGGGATATCAGCAAGGGATAATGAATGTTTTTGTTTTTATTCATTTAAATTTGTGGCCTAGAGTAAATTAAGGAAATTGTTGAGCTTTAAACTCTTCAAGGGAGGAGTGGACGACAAGTATAGGGGGGTTAGTGTCGAATTTTCTTAGCCTTTTCTTCATGATTTTCGGCTAGTGCATCATTTAGATTTTTCTTCTTCATTTCCTCTCAAACGGAACCCCATCTCCCTTTTTCCCATTATTTCTTCCTCTAGCCGAACCTATTCTTTACCTCGAGGACGAAGTTCTTTTTCCCATTTGGTGTAGTCTTGGCCGAATATCAATCAAAGGTGACCTCCTCTAGTCTTTTCTCCAATCGGTTCATAAGGTGCTCTGGGATTTTGAGATCTTCAAAACCAAGCCTTCTTTCATTATCAATCGGTTGATTCGGGTATCGTGCCGTGGTTAGTACTCAAAAGCGTGTAGGGCAAAGAAGGCTAGTGTAGCCGATTTGGTTCTTCGGGAATTAGGGCTGTCGATTGGCATCAGGTGTGTGTACATACACACTTTATAACTAAATAATGTGCTAAGTATTTTGTGTATGCTAAATCGGATTTGTGTAGATTCGAATTTAATACCATAAAGGTATAAGCAAGGCTTCAAGTAAGTCCTTGTCAATATGAGGTTACCATTTAATGACTATTGAAGCATGACACATTTGGTATGTGCAATATTTGATATATGGCAATGATAAATATACGAATGTTATAAACCTTTTTGTATGATTTCTGAAAAAAAAAAATGTATTTGATTGATGTAGGTTGATGAGTGGAGGGGGCAGTGATATTCGTGTCGACAGACACCAGTGTTTTGGTAACACATTGTGACTACGGTCACCAGAGGTTTGGTACCTCCAGAGGTTTGGCACCTCATAGCGACTTGTCCCTGTGGTTTATACCACCGTGGATTGGCCCCACTTTGAGATATGGGATCGTCTGCCAGTGATTTGGTATCACACGATGGGTTGGCCCCATCATCTATTTTGTGACCTCGGTCACCAATGTTTTGGTAACACAATCGTGTCTTCGGACACCAGTGATTTGGTATCACATTTGTGACTATATGTCACCAGTGGTTTGGCACCACCAGTGGTTTGGTACCACACGGGGTAGAAAAAGGTGTTTGGATGGATAGGTTGGGTGCATCTTAAACTTATGCATGTTAATTGGTTATGATTTGTGTATGTTGTTGCACTAAACCGGGGAAGGGTTACACATTGAGTCTTGGTGACTCACCTTCTCCTTTAATTTTTCAGGTGATTCGTAGATCGCGGGTGAGGAGCCAGATGGACTCGAGGTGGCCATGTAGTGGAGACTTTTTAATAAATGAATTTTGGATTTTTATCTATTTTTCCTTTGGGTTTATGTTGCTTATTTGTAATAAGGCCTCCTAGGATTATTTTATTATTGCTGCATGTTTGAATGTTTGTTTTAAACTATTTGATGATGTTTAAACGGATGCACATGTTTTTTTTATCAAATTAAACGCAAAATAAAAAAAAATGTTTTTAAAGTTCCATCGGGTACATTTGAATCTGTAACAACTTGACTAATATATTTTCAAACAACACTATCTAGTGTTTTCTCCTCAACTGTTTAAAAATAAGTCAACATCTTTTATCAAATTTTAAATCGGTTTTAAAATGGTTTTCAAAAAGTTTTCTCTGTAGCAAACCAAATTCGGTCATAATGTTTGGGCCGGGTTTGGGGTGTTACAAAATTGGTATCAGAGCCCAATTCAAAGCTCGGCTGTGGGGGCCCAAGGCCCAAAAATGTTTTTGGTAGGCCTATTTAAAATATTTTGGTTTTGAATAAGCATGGCACCGAGTCTCCGGCACCAATCCGCCCAGGTAAGTACTCTTTATATAGTAAAAAAAAAAAATCAAAATATCTCAATTTACAAAATTACCAAAATACCCCTAGTTTCCAAAATTTTGCCATACCTTTAATTTGAGAAATTTTTGAAAAGAACCCTCTAGTTTTGGAAATTTCAAAATGTTCTGAATTACGGAAGTTTAAAAAAAATCGATTTATTACGAAAATACCCCTGTAGGAAAATGACGAAAATACCCCTGGGATAGAAACAGGACAGAAACGTCCGAAGAGTGAATAAGTATGGAAGGTATTAGGGAATGGATGTTCTTCTCTGTGTGAACTAGGATAGAGGACTTAAAACTTTGATTGATCGAAAGAATCTCTATTAAACTCTTCATAAAATTTCTTTGCGAGTAATCAAGTGAAATATGTACTAATCCATAAAAATCTCCTAATCAGATTAAAGCGCGATAGTTAGAATGAGCTTTAGAGGACGTGGCCGTCGTGGACGCGGAAGGGGCAGGATGATCGTGTCAGAACCCATTAGGACGGGTCAAGGGTCTGATAATGAGATACCACCGCCACCACCACCCCCAACTTTTGGAGCTGAGGAGCAGGATCAGACGGGAGGTGAGGCAGTATCGCAAGCTGTGTTGCGAGTCCTTGAGATGGTGGCTGGGGCTAGTGGGGGTATGGGAGCTCGGAAGTTTGTACCCGAGCGACTCCAATCCAACGGAGCTGAGGTATTCCGAGGTGTGTCGGGCGTGGCACCCAGTGTAGCGGAATATTGGTTAGAATCGACTGAGAGGATCATGGACGATCTCGATTTAACTAATGAGGAGAAGCTCAAAGGAGCAGTGTCGCTTTTGAAGGATGAAGCATATCAGTGGTGGCTCACGGTTCGAGATGGTGCCACGGCAGATGATCTTACGTGGGATTACTTCAAAACTGCTTTTCAGAAGAAGTATGTGGGCACCAGCTACACTGATGCTCAGAGGAAAACTTTTCTGGGATTGGTACAAGGAACTAAGTCAGTGTCGGAATATGAAGCGGAATTTTTAAGGCTAAGCAGATATGCTAGGGGTATCGTGGCTACCGAACATGAGCGTTGTGTCCGCTTTGAGGACGGGCTTAGAGATGACTTGAGGTTGCTGATTGCTCCGCAGCAGGTTCGTGAATTTTCGTCCCTAGTGGAAAAGGCTAAGGTAGCCGAAGGGATCAAAGAGTCTGTGAGACAGAATTATGACAAAAATAAACTGAAATGAGGTTTTGGGCCATCTGGATCAAGTAATAATGCACAGAAACGGGCTAAGCAGAGTGGGCCGAATCAGGAAGGAAAACCCATGACTACTAATCAGAGACCGGCGCAGTGTAATCGTTGTGGGAAGTCACATTGGGGAGGTTGTTGGACCGGGGAAAGAGGATGCTTTGAATGTGGATCTTTGGATCATCGTGTAAGGGATTGTCCTTGGAAGTTGGCAAGGAATCAGCCAGAAGGTCAGAACCGTGCTCAGGTTAGGAATGTGGGACCACCACAGAGGGGTCGTGGTAATGATAGAGGAGGCAATGGTCCTAATCGAGGCCGCGGAATTCAGGGCAGAGGTGCAGGCAACACAGAAGCTAGGCAGCCTGGCTTGGTCTATGCAGCGAGGCGCCGCGAGGAGGGTGACGCACCGGACGTCATAACCGGTACGTTCCTAATTTTTGGTCTTCCTTATGTTGCATTAATTGATGTGGGTTCAACGCACTCATACGTCGCTAGTAGTGTGGTAGAGACTATGAACCTAGACTTTGAGACTGCTTCTAGGGAGATGACTGTAATTAGCCCTTTAGGTCACTCTGTAGTTGTAAACAAGCTTTATAAAGATGTACCCCTAGAACTCCAAGGGGTAGTGTTTGTGGCTGATCTAATGGAACTGCCGTTTGGGGAGTTCGATTTGATCCTTGGAATGGACTGGTTGGTTAAGTATCAGGCAAGGTTGGATTGCGCTGCTAAGCGCATGGTTCTAAAGACGGTTAAGGGTGATGAAGTGGTCATGATAGGTAATAGAAGAGAATATCTATCCAATGTAGTGTCTGCTTTGAAGGCTGAGAAGATGGTCAAGAAAGGTTGTGAGGCATTTTTGGTTCAAATCTGTGCCCTGGAGGCTAATGAGTCAGCAGTTGAGAAGGTTCGGACTGTAGGAGAATTTGCCGATGTGTTTCCAGAAGAACTTCCGGGTCTGCCTCCAGATCGGGAAGTTGAATTCAGTATAGACTTATTACCCAGAACGACACCTGTGTCTATAGCACCCTACCGAATGGCACCAAAGGAGTTGGTGGAGCTGAAGGCTCAAATTCAGGAGCTCTTGGATAGAGGGTTTATTCGACCAAGTATATCTCCATGGGGAGCACCTGTGCTGTTTGTCAAGAAGAAAGACGGGTCAATGCCGATGTGTATCGACTACCGTCAGCTAAACAAGTTAACGATCAAAAACAAGTATCCGTTGCCTCGGATTGATAACTTGTTTGACCAACTGAAAGGTGCATCGGTGTTTTTGAAGATAGATCTTAGGTCGGGTTGTCATCAACTTAAGGTGAAGGAGGTAGATGTGCACAAGACTGCATTTCGTACTCGGTATGGACATTATGAGTTCCTAGTGATGCCGTTTGGGTTGACCAACGCACCGGCAGCATTCATGGACTTCATGAATAGAGTGTTTCAGCAGTACTTGGATCAATTTGTCGTGGTGTTTATAGACGACATATTGGTTTACTCAAAGACGGAGGAGGAGCATGATAGGCATTTGCGTATAGTCCTACAAGTATTGAGGGAGAAGCAGTTATATGCCAAATTCAGTAAGTGCGAATTTTGGCTAAGGGAGGTGGCTTTCTTAGGTCACATAGTATCCGCTGAAGGGATTAGAGTGGACCCTCGCAAGGTTGAAGCAGTGTTGGATTGGAAACCGCCTAGATCAGTGGCAGAAATTTGAAGTTTTCTGGGTCTAGCAGGGTACTATCGAAGATTTGTGGAAGGATTCTCTTTAATCGCAGCGCCGTTGACTAAGTTATTAAGAAAAGGAGTCCCATTTGTTTGGTCAGAGAAACAGCAAGAAAGTTTTGACAAGCTAAGGAAAATTCTGACGGAAGCTCCAGTTTTGGTACAGCCTGAGGCAGGGAAGTTGTTCACGGTTTACTGCGATGCGTCCCATACTGGTTTAGGATGTGTGTTGATGCAGGAAGGGAAGGTAGTGGCCTATGCATCCCGTCAGCTAAGACCGCATGAGGTTAACTATCTGACTCACGACTTGGAGTTAGCGGCAGTAGTCTTCGCTTTGAAAATATGGAGGCATTACTTGTATGGGGAAAAGTCGATAGTCTACACGGATCACAAAAGTTTGAGGTATCTCTTGACTCAGAAGGACTTAAATTTGAGGCAACGCCGATGGATTGAACTGTTGAAGGATTACGACTGTTCAATTGAGTACCATCCAGGCAAAGCTAACGTGGTGGCTGACGCGTTAAGTCGGAAGGTCGTAACGGACTTAAGGGTGATATTTGCTCACCTCAGTCTATATGACGATGGAAGTCTTTTGGCAGAGCTGCAAGTTAAGCCAACTTGGATCGAGGAAGTTAAGGAAAAACAGTTGTTAGATGACAGTTTGAATGCGCGGAGGTTGCAAGTTCAAGATGGTGGTTTGGAAGGGTATAGTTTGTCTGGTGACGGTGTACTATGTTTTCAAGGACGAACTTGTATGCCGAAGGATGTGGAATTGAGGCAAAGGATTCTTCAGGATGCACATAGCAGCCCATACGCCATGCATCCTGGAGGTAGCAAGATGTATGGAGATTTGCGGAAACTGTTCTGGTGGTCAGGGTTGAAGCGTGAGGTAACTGAATTTGTGGGAAAGTGTATGACGTGTCAGCAGGTTAAGGCGGAGCACCAGTTGCCATCTAGGTTACTACAACCAGTGAAGATCCCTCAGTGGAAATGGGAGAGGATCACTATGGATTTCGTCAGTGGGCTACCCCTCACGCCCAGCAAGAAGGATATTGTGTGGGTGATTGTGGACCGTTTGACTAAATCAGCCCACTTCATACCGGTGAGAATGGATTATCCCCTTCAGAGGCTAGCAAAGTTGTATGTGGCTGAGATAGTAAGATTGCATGGTGTACCAGTATCAATCATCTCAGACAGGGATCCCAGATTTACGTCAAGGTTTTGGAAAGCGTTGCATCAAGCTTTGGGTACACGATTGGATTTCAGTACAGCATTCCATCCACAGTCTGACGGCAGTCGGAAAGGGTCATACAGATTTTAGAAGATATGCTAAGAGGTTGCATTTTGGATTTCAGTGGTAGCTGGGAAGAGTATCTACCGTTGGCAGAATTCGCTTATAACAATAGTTATCAAGCGAGCATCCAAATGGCACCATATGAAGCATTGTATGGACGAAGATGCCGTACTCCTACGTGTTGGACGGAGTTGGGTGAACGACAAGTTTTAGGTCCAGAGTTGGTAACAGAGACTGAAGAGAAAGTGAAGTTGATTCGGGCTCGTCTCAAGGAAGCGGCGGATAGGCAGAAGTCCTACGCTGATCTTAAGCGCAAGGATATGGAGTATGCAGTAGGAGATAAAGTTTTTCTGAAAGTGTCACCTTGGAAAAAGGTATTAAGATTTGGGCGAAAAGGGAAGCTAAGCCCAAGGTTCATCGGCCCTTATACAGTAGTAAAGCGAGTGGGACCGGTAGCTTATCAGCTCGAACTGCCGGCAGAGTTGAGTCAGATTCATGACGTCTTTCATGTGTCGATGCTTAGACGGTATCGGTCAGATCAATCACACGTTGTGCCAATGGCGGAGATTGAGGTAAACTCGGACTTGTCTTTTGAGGAAGAGCCGGTACAGATTTTGGACCGAGATGTCAAGGTTCTACGTAGGAAGTCAGTACCTTTGGTGAAAGTACTATGGCAGAACCATGGTGTAGAAGAAGCTACGTGGGAACCCGAGGACGTGATGCGACAGCAATACCCCCAACTCTTCTAACCCAGGTAATTTCGAGGACGAAATTATTTTAAGGGGGTAGAACTGTAACATCCCGAATTAGGGGTCTTTTGCAATTTTACAATTTTCAAGTGTTAAAAGAAATTTTGACGCGCTTATGTCGTGAGTGAAGCAGTGGCAGAGTGGCTGAAGGCTTGGGGTGTCTTCAGCAGGTCATGAGTTCGAAACCCATATGGGGCACTTAAATGCATGAAATCAAGCAAGATGGGTTGTTTTGTTTTAGTACTTATTTTATTCTAAATGTTGCTGGAAAGTATGGAGTGAATTTCCCTTATTTTATTAGGAGTATGGGATGTCATTATTGTTTTTTTTTTTATATAATTATTATTATTTTATGTATAATGGGGGAGTAATGGAGGAGGGATTAAACAATGTCTATGGAAAATTGATGATGGAATGAAGCATGCGTTGGGGATTTTATTGTTAGTTGATTTATTTATTTTATTTTAGTTATTGAAGGATGGGAAGTTAATAAACAATGTTATTATTTGATGATGGAAATATGGGCAAGACTTTTATTAATTTTATTCTTAGGAACGTGGGGTAAAGTGATGGGGAAATGGATTATAGTATTGTTTGGTGCATGGGATAATGGGTTTGTTGTTATTTACTTATTATTATTTTATTTATTATGGGAAGATGGAGCAAGTGATGGGCATTTTATTAATTAATGTTGGTAATGGGAAATTTTAATAAACAATATTTTTGGTATTGAAGCATGGAAAGTGATGTTGGAATTTAGCAATAGAGAAAGCATGACCGTGGGTAGCATGCTTTGGGGGTTGGACGGCCTTGTGTTTGGGGAAAGCTTGGCTGAAACTTTTGTTTTGTTCCTTGACATTGTTGTCTTGGCCAAAAATGGGAGAGGGAGAGAGGTTGAGCTGCGGTTTAGAAGGAATTGCAAAAGAGGATGGCCGGCCATTTGTTGGCTAAACATGCAAAAATTCATTTCTTTCTTCCCCATTTTGAAAGCATAGCCGAAATTCATGCTTGTTTTTCTTTCTTTCCATTGTGTTCTTAGCCGAAATAGGGACACTCTTGGGGCATCCATAAGCTGCTGGAGTGGGGGAATAAGCATTAGTTTATTTTTTTTATGTTGAAGGGGTGATAATGGAGTAAGTGGGATATCAGCAAGGGATAATGAATGTTTTTGTTTTTATTCATTTAAATTTGTGGCCTAGAGTAAATTAAGGAAATTGTTGAGCTTTAAACTCTTCAAGGGAGGAGTGGACGACAAGTATAGGGGGGTTAGTGTCGAATTTTCTTAGCCTTTTCTTCATGATTTTCGGCTAGTGCATCCTTTAGATTTTTCTTCTTCATTTCCTCTCAAACGGAACCCCATCTCCCTTTTTCCCATTATTTCTTCCTCTAGCCGAACCTATTTTTTACCTCGAGGACGAAGTTCTTTTTCCCATTTGGTGTAGTCTTGGCCGAATATCAATCAAAGGTGACCTCCTCTAGTCTTTTCTCCAATCGGTTCATAAGGTGCTCCGGGATTTTGAGATCTTCAAAACCAAGCCTTCTTTCATTATCAATCGGTTGATTCGGGTATCGTGTGCCGTGGTTAGTACTCAAAAGCGTGTAGGGCAAAGAAGGCTAGTGTAGCCGATTTGGTTCTTCGGGATTTAGGGCTGTCGGTTGGCATCAGGTGTGTGTACATACACACTTTATAACTAAATAATGTGCTAAGTATTTTGTGTATGCTAAATCGAATTTGTGTAGATTCGGATTTAATACCATAAAGGTATAAGCAAGGCTTCAGGTAAGTCCTTGTCAATATGAGGTTACCATTTAATGACTATTGAAGCATGACACATTTGGTATGTGCAATATTTGATATATGGCAATGATAAATATACGAATGTTATAAACCTTTTTGTATGATTTCTGAAAAAAAAAATGTATTTGATTGATGTGGGTTGATGAGTGGAGGGGGCAGTGATATTCGTGTCGACAGACACCAGTGTTTTGGTAACACATTGTGACTACGGTCACCAGAGGTTTGGTACCTCCAGAGGTTTGGTACCTCATAGCGACTTGTCCCTGTGGTTTATACCACCGTGGATTGGCCCCACTTTGAGATATGGGATCGTCTGCCAGTGATTTGGTATCACACGATGGGTTGGCCCCATCATCTATTTTGTGACCTCGGTCACCAATGTTTTGGTAACACAATCGTGTCTTCGGACACCAGTGATTTGGTATCACATTTGTGACTATATGTCACCAGTGGTTTGGCACCACCAGTGGTTTGGTACCACACGGGGTAGAAAAAGGTGTTTGGATGGTTAGGTTGGGTGCATCTTAAACTTATGCATGTTAATTGGTTATGATTTGTGTATGTTGTTGCACTAAACCGGGGAAGGGTTACACATTGAGTCTTGGTGACTCACCTTCTCCTTTAATTTTTCAGGTGATTCGTAGATCGCGGGTGAGGAGCCAGATGGACTCGAGGTGGCCATGTAGTGGAGACTTTTTAATAAATGAATTTTGGATTTTTATCTATTTTTCCTTTGGGTTTATGTTGCTTATTTGTAATAAGGCCTCCTAGGATTATTTTATTATTGCTGCATGTTTGAATGTTTGTTTTAAACTATTTGATGATGTTTAAACGGAAGCACATGTTTTTTTTTATCAAATTAAACGCAAAATAAAAAAAATGTTTTTAAAGTACTATCGGGTACATTTGAATCTGTAACAACTTGACTAATATATTTTCAAACAACACTATCTAGTGTTTTCTCCTCAACTGTTTAAAAATAAGTCAACATCTTTTATCAAATTTTAAATCGGTTTTAAAATGGTTTTCAAAAAGTTTTCTCTGTAGCAAACCAAATTCGGTCATAATGTTTGGGCCGGGTTTAGGGTGTTACATCGTTTGTTCGATTTAATTGTTGATTAAAACTGATTTTGGGAGCGTGTAATGTTGTTTGTAAGTTCTGGTGGGCTTGAGATTGTTTACGCGTCAAAATCGAACCAGGTGTGTACCTAACACGAGAAAACAAGGTTCAACGAAAGCTGAAAATTAGGTCTGTCGATGCCACACGGGCGTATGGATGGTCGTGTAGCTGGCCGTGTGCGAGACACGATCGTGTGATTGACGAATGTGTAGCCATGCGTATGACATGGCCGTGTGACGGTATGTGTCATGGCCACATGGGCAAGGCCAGAATGGGCATGTGGCCCATACGGGTGAGCCACACCGGTGTGTAGGTTTTGGATAAGGCCGTGTGGGCCACATGAGCAAGGCCAAGTTGGACGTGTAGGCCACATGGACGTGTGGGCCTACGCGGGCAAGCTACATAAGCATGTGAGCCCAAAATTCTAATAGTTTCCCTAAGGTCGCAAGGGTCGTTTCGATCAATTGTGGGCTTACCGTAGAATCGGTAAGGGCTAACCAAACCTTGTTTAATGTGATCTGATACTCTGATAGTCTGATCTGAGTAGGAAACTAATATGTATGTCTGACTGTACTGTTAAGTAAGTATTTATCTGTATACGAGCATGTTAAACATGTTTATTTTTCTATTTTTGAATCTATATTCCGTATTTGTGTTTGGGGTGGGATTTGTATATGTGGAGGAAGTGATCTGTACGGTGACCTTTCGTCTATATTCTGGCAGCTTGGCTGCATATTATCTGTGATGTGTTGCATCGACATTATATGGTGTGTAGGGATAGGTGGGTGTTTTTAACCCCACATGGTGTGATGAGATGGACGAAGATGGTGTGTAGAGGGTGGGGTAGGATTTTGTACGCCTGATCTGTTATTTGATTCTGATATCTGTTTCTGTTATGGACTTAGGTCTGAATCTGTATCTGACTGTATATGAAATTCTGTGTATGTTGCATGACTATCTCTGTTGGGTTACACACTAAATTTACAAAAATTCACATCTGTTTGTCGGTTTTGTTCAGGTAAACCACAGACATAGGCGGGTCGGTGCGACAGAGGCTCAGCGGTGACCACTTGATGGAAACTATTTTCATTATTATTATTTAATGGTTTTACTGAAATTTCAAGTTTTCATGAAAGTTTTGTAATTTTTAGACTCTCCGGACTTTTTGGTTTGAATTTTTGGGTTTGACTGCGTTATGATTTCTAAACTATGATGATTCGACAAAATACGGGTTTTACGCGAACAAATGTTTTTTTTTAAACACGAGCGTGGTTTTGTTTTAAACCATTTTCAAACTTTTACTGCGAAATAATTGGTTAAATTTAAAGAATAACATGTAACGGTTTCAGTAATATATATAATTGGATATGTTTTATAAAACTTGGATGTTTTATCAAATAACTAAACATTGTTTTATTGAAGTATCATCGGTTTCAAAACCCTTTTTTGTAACAATCTCGGATTCGGCTATAACGTCTAAGTTGAGTTTAGGGTGTTACATAAAAAAAACTAGTATATTTTCTTAATTTAGCTATTAGGTTTTCATTAATAAAAAATAAGATTCAATTGAGGCTTTAAAAAAGTGTACTTATTGAATTTTTAATGAATAATTATTAGTTCATTTCATTAAGAGAAACCATTAATTGATTAATTTAATCATTAACGACGTTGATGTAGTTGGCAATAACCAACATAAGATGCCACGTGGAAGGATATTGATGTGGTATGTTAGGTCAACAATTTTTTTCTAAATAAATATATTTTCAAAAATTATAAATAATTAAAAAAATTAATAAAAATTACATCTTGAATGAACTTAGACATTGGTTGTCAAGGTTTATTTGATTCTGGACAATATTTTGTCCAGATTCATTCTAGATGAACTTCAAACTATTTATAAAAAAAATATTAATAATTATTTAAAATTGAAACAAATAAATTTTTTTATATATTTAATTTTTATTAATAATTTATATATATTTGAATTTAAAAAGTTCAAAGTAAAAATTGAAATAGTAATTTCTATGTTCAACATTTGTATATGTAAATTATTATTAAAAATGATTCGAATTGTATATAAAAATTATTTTACAGTCTTTTTGCATTGTAATAAATTTTTAATTAATAATTAACAATCAACCTTGCAACAATATCATGCTTTCATTTTGCTAGGAGAAGTGGGTATAAATTATTAATAATTATATAAAACCTCAATTGTCATTTACCTTCTTAACCCGTTTTCTCACCTTACTTTGCCTCTCAAAACATTGTTGACAATGGATAAAAGGGGTGTAAGCTTTAGCGACATCTATGAACGAGTACAACAAATAATTTTAAGAAATATTTTATAATTTTTAATAGTTGTTGTAGTGCTAATGATATTTAGTGTGTAATTTTTTAAAATATTTTTAAAATATTTTCTAATTTTTATGCTTCTTATAATATTTTTTAAATATTTCATTAATTTTTTAATATTTTTAATAATGTTATATATTTAAAAAGATTCATAATTTTTTTACAAATTTCATATTTTCATATTTTATTATTTTTAATAACCTTTTGCAATTTTAACTATTTTTATATATTATATATATATATATATTTTGTCATTTCTAATAGTTTTTATATATTTTTATATTTTTGCACTTCAATATTTTATAATTTTTATGATTTTCTTTAATTTTTTAAAGACTTTTAAAGATTTTAAATATAAAATATCATTTTTCGTCACGTGGTACAATCTTAGCATGCCACGTGGTAAAAACATTTAGAAAAAAATGATTGTTGTTACTTTGTAACAATTCACCGTTAAATTTAATGATAAAGAGTTTAATTAATTGTAATTTTAATGTTTAAGGGCTTAATTGAGTAGAAAAAAAAAATATGAAATCTAATTAATTTTTGAAAAGTTTAGGGGCTTTTAAAACCTTTTAATCTTTTTTTGATAATTGGGAGAGAGGAATAAAGTGGCTCGGAATGAAACCCAAATTTCCATGACTACATTAATATAGCTCTTGCCACCGTATCACGAGATTATTAGCCACTATATTTTCAACTTTTTAATTATATTTAAAAATAGATAACTCTAAATTCCTAATACTAAAATATAATTAAATCATCAAAATTCTGAGGATCATGTGTTATCTAGAACTAATGCTGGGTCCTCACAAATGAAGAGAGTTTGAAATCATCAAAGCGAATATGCTGAAGATCATGGTTTAGGTTAAAATCCTTACGTATTTTCGTTATCGGAGATCTCAAGTCTTCACCAAACCATAATTAAATTAATAAATTAAGGTGTCTGAATGTGGGGTACAATGGCTTTGAAATTTTGATACCCATCGACACTGCCTTTCTTCACAATTTGAGGTCAAACATATCACCAACTCGTTGAGAATAGATCTTTTCAAACTAAGTAAAAGACGTGTTTTAAAGTTTAACCCTGCAAGATTTTGTATCAAAAGTCTCTTTACTAAGTAATTGAGTAAATTAGTTAGATCAAAGAGTAAACCAGTTATTCTATTAAAAGTTTCTCCCATTTCTAATGTTTAAAACTAGTTCTTGTACGCTAGAACGAGGTATACATGGCACATAATGTGTAACAGCCTCATATTTTTGTCAGCTATATTTGTTTTTAACAATAGAATGAGATGAAATTTTTAATAGAAATGACCAATTCCCTTTTTAATTTAACATTTAAGGACTAATTTACTTATTTTTTGAATAAATGAGACAAAATGCAATATGACTTATAATACAAAGACTTCCATAATACTTTCACCCGTTTTAACTTGTTATGTCTTCATCTACAAGTTTTTTCATCCGTAATTAAATCATTACTCAAAAATAAACTTGGAGTTTAATTAAGGTGATATGTGTAAGCATATTTTTTTAAAAATAGATAAAATTAAAAATGTAAATGAGATATTTGTACTTATAAACCACTCAAATTTGACTCTAAAAGAATTAGAATTTAGGTTGATTATTGAAGAAGTCGAACTCGATTAGTTTGAGAATCTAGTCCGACTTATTTATTTATTTTGATAAAAGTCTGATTTATTATTGTTATTATTTTAATTAGTATTAAAACTTATAATTCAAACTCGAGTTGGTGTTAGTTTTTTTTTTTTTTTGTGTTTTTTAAGAAAAAGAAAAAGTAAATGAAAATTTTAAATTGAAATCAAGGTGGAGTTATGAAGCAAGCCAATTTAAGAATGCTAATGCTTTGAGTAATTAATAAGGCTAATCAAACTTAAATTGAAGCTGATGTAGAAATAATCTATATGAAGTCAAGCATCAAAGTTTAACTAGTTTTTGGTTAATCAAGCATTAGTAAATAAAAATTCACCTTGAACTAAGTTTGACTTAAGCTTCTTACTTGAGGTAAGCTTAGCTGGAATATATGTATGTAACAAATATAAGATTCAAATAAATTAGGAACAGTCAAAAAAGAGTTTCTTTTTAATAGTTTTAAATTATGTAAAGTTTTGTTTTTTGAGGACGTAAAATATGGCATGCACATTGTGAAGACCAGTATTTAATTAACCTTGAGAACATCTCTATATAAAGCGACGATTTGCAAACCTTAAACGCACATTTTTACTTGAAATTAATCCTACATATGGCTTCTTCTTTTTCCACGTTTTCCCAGACTTTGCTTCTCCTTGTGGTTTTCTGGGGAATCACCAGCAGCAGCAATGCTCAACTTTCAACCGATTATTACTCAAAATCATGTCCAAACTTGTTTTCAACTGTCAAATTCACTGTTCATTCTGCTATAATGAAAGAGGCCCGCATGGGTGCTTCACTGCTTCGACTCTTCTTCCATGACTGCTTTGTTAATGTAATTTCTTCTACACCCAAAATTCAAACTTTTTATCATACTTGGAGGGCATGTTCTTGCTTTACTATCATTATTTGAAATATCATTCATCGTAAATGTTTAAAACATAAGACCTTTTCATTGATAAGTAAGGATTTATAGGACACATTTTCTCACATCCCGATGATAAGGTATAATTGTGGGTGATAGGGATGTGATGGATCATTGCTACTGGACGATACATCGTCGTTCACGGGAGAGAAAAATGCAGTCCCAAATCGAAACTCAGCTCGGGGATTCGATGTGATTGACGACATCAAGTCTGCAGTAGAGAATGTTTGTCCCGGTGTTGTTTCTTGTGCAGATATATTGGCCATTGCTGCTAGGGACTCCGTTAAAATTGTAAGCCATCCTACTAAGTATATATAAAAGGGTAGTTGAGAGAATTAATATTACTCATTCGGTACATATATGTATGTAGTTGGGAGGACCCAATTGGGACGTGAAGCTTGGAAGAAGAGATGCAAGGAGTGCAAGCCAGGCTGCTGCAAATAATGGCATTCCTGCGCCAACTTCCAACTTGAACCGACTCATTTCCAGGTTCAATGCTCTTGGTCTTTCCACCAGGGACTTGGTTGCTTTATCTGGTTCGTCCTCTCTCTAAATATAAATGTTTATATTCCGTATCTTGGATCAATATTTGTAGAATCATACTGTAAATTGTTCAGGAGCACACACAATTGGACAAGCAAGATGCACATCTTTCAGGGCTCGCATATACAACGAGAGCAACATCGATCTTTCCTTTGCTAAAACCAAGCAAAACAACTGCCCAAGATCGAGTGGGTCAGGGGACAACAATTTGGCCCCGCTTGACATCCAGACTCCAACATATTTTGACAACAAGTACTTCAACAACCTCATCGACAAGAGGGGGCTGCTCCACTCGGATCAAGAGTTGTTCAATGGGGGATCCACCGACTCCATTGTAAGGGCTTACAGTAAAAACCCGAGCTCCTTCAGCTCTGATTTTGTTACAGCCATGATTAAGATGGGAGACATTAGTCCACTCACTGGATCAAAGGGAGAGATCAGGAAGAACTGCAGAAGGGTTAATTAATTCAAAGGTTATTATTATTAGAATAAAGGCATGGAAATTACGATTCCTCAAGTCGATTTGTCGTGTTTAAGATTATTATGCTTTAATGTTATGTGGGGTTTTTTTTTTTTCTTTAATTTTATCTTTTTCGTATTTGTGCAATGGCTTAGGCGCAGTTTCTGAGAGACTTTTGTGATAATTAGCTTTGATCAGAATTATGATTATTTCAGCATTAACAATGTTTTATGTCTTAGGCCCTGCTTTTATTTTATGCTTTCAATATTTAAAATTAATCCATTACAACATATAATGTACAGATTGATAATTGGAATATATGAGATCACATCTTAGTTTTTACCAATATTATTAATGTCAAGATAATAAAGATGATAAGAAAATTTTAAAGTCGTTTAAATTCAACTTAAAATGACTTAAATTCAAAATGAATACAACTTATACAGTAATTTTCACTTAATACTAAAAATAAATATTTTTTATTATTAATCCTAGTATAATCAAAATTCATGCTGAATTTTTTTAAATGTCAATATTTAATTGACATAAAGATCACATACCATCTATTTTCCTCCTAAAAGAAGAAATTTTAAAAATTATAAGATGCATCTGTAATACATATATGCAAGTTATAAACTATTGGAGAAGCTTTGTTATGTGCATAAAGATGATAAACCCATTGGAGAAGCTTTGATGGAAAACTAGGTCTGAGGGCTTTGCACAGCCTCTTAGCCCATACCTATATGTTCATTTTTTTTCCTTTCCCTTTTAACTTGTAATAATCTTTTTTTTTGGGGAAAGATATAAATTATATAAAATAAAAAAATTAATGTTTTATTATTTGTAATAAATTTTGATCATATTTGTTCTTTTTAACACAATGCCTAAAATTATTTATAGCCCCTTCCTAACTTATAAATAGAAAGGATAATACGTTTTAATTAATGCACTCAAACTCATATTCTCCAATATTATTAATAATATTTATATCAATCAAACTAAAATTCAATTGACAAAATAATTTTGATAATTGATATATATTTTATATTTAATCAATTAAGCCCAATAATAGAAACCCAAATTCCAAAAAAAATGAAATGGGTTTTATACCAATAACTCAAATAAATCTAACCCAATAAATTAGAAGTGCTGAATCCAACAAAATTAATCTAAATATTAAAATATCTTATAACATAGTCCAAATTAAATTTTTTTTTTTAAATTGCTAAAAGAAAAACCCTAAAACTCCCCTAAAACTACCACGGTCAATACTTCGGAGTCTCTTTCTAGTTCGTTCTCACTGTCAAAGGAAGCGGTGGTACCGGCACCGGCGCCTCATTCACCTCAGTTCTCACCGCTCAGATTCCTTCTAGTCTCCCCGTTCATTCTCATTTCGGTCTCACCGTTCTGCCTTCCTCTTTCAGATTCACTAAGGTATTCTTTAATTTAGGCTTCAACCTCCTTGGATTTTTTGGGTTTAGGGTTAATTTTTGTGTGTTTTTAAAATATATATATATATATATATATATATATACTGATTGGAGACCACTTGTTTTACATTTGTTTCTCTTTACTGCATAATGCTTTAGTTTGCATGGTGCCTTCAGTTTTAGTGAATTTTAAAACGTTAAAGAAAGTCAACGGGGTAATTAACCAAAGCTTCGTTACATCTATGCTTGTTTAATTTCACTTTTTTGAATGTTGGGACTGGAAAATTTTAGCATAGGGTAGGGTTTATGGATTTATGAACTTATGCTTTTAGGTACTGCACGTTCATTTTGATTGGATTGTTTGATTTTGAGGCAAATCAAAGAATTAAAAACTCCAATGAGACGAATGTTTAGATTTAAAAAAAAAAAAAGTTATATTGTACTGGAAAAATAGGCATATGAAAGAAGAGTTGGTTTTACCGACGGAATTGACCAAAGTTAAGTCGGGTCGGTCATGGCAATTTGAGTCAGTCGATTTGGTTATTATAGATTAGTGTCTGTTAAATAAAAATAACAGACTGAATCAACCGAGAGAACCAAATGCTAATCCCTAGAATAGCAGGCTGTTATAGCCGCTATTGATGTGAAAATTTTTCACACATCTATTGAGTTCCTTACCGGTGGATGACAGTGTCACTACTGCAAAATAGTGGCTGCAACACCACTATGCCACCCCTATTTGGAACCCTCGTTCTGCTCCTACTGCTATAGTTGATTGAATTTATCAATTCCTTTTATATTTCTATCTAATGCTATGATTTTATTTGTTTATAGGATTACTCAATAATGTCTAGTAATGAAAATGTTATGATCATTGAGGACAAGAGTAAATGATATACTCGGTTAATGAATGCCTTGTAGACAAAGAGTTAAACTGTATTATTATAGAAGGTATACAATATAATTGGTATATTACATTTTAATTTGCTTTTTGAAAATTAAACTGTATTATTTCTCATCTACAAAGTTATATTATTATTTTTATTTGTTGTATCATGTCCAAATGAGGATTGTACTTGCATATTTGGGGGAGATCATGAATAAATTTTCATGAGTTGATATCGACTATGGCTATTTTAGTCTTCAAACAATGGATTCTTATTATTTTTCTATTGGTGCTAATGTGTTTTTATTATCTAAGTTGTTTGTTGCATTTTGAACGTTACAAATTTGTATTTGTCTATTCTTACATATACAATTCAAGTTGTTTGTTGCAATAGTTATAAATGTATTGTTTATTTTATTCAGTATGGTGTAAAAAACTAAATGGATTATGATACAGGTACCTAAATTAGCTTTCCTGCATGTTGCCTTCCCTATTCTTCATGCCTCCTGAAACTGTTTCCCCACACCTCCCTTTATCTTTTCTCTTCCATTTATCCTTGTCAAGTCTTGCTACCATCTTGATTATATCCTATGATCTTTCTTCCTCTATTTCACACCCTTTTTATTTAAAATTTTTGATTTGGGAAGTGGACAGTTTTTGCAGATAGTGATTTTGACCTTTTATAAGCCAGTCAAAGTGAATACAGAAAAGAAACAAGATGAAATCGGTTGTGGGCATTGTTGTATCCAATAAGATGCAGAAATCAGTGGTAGTAGCGGTGGACAGGCTCTTCCACAACAAGATTTACAACCGCTATGTCAAGCGCACCTCCAAGTTCATGGCCCATGACGAAAAAGATGAATGCAACATCGGTGACAGGGTATGTCTTTCATTTTCTTTCAGTGTATGAGTATCTTGTACTTTAGTGTCATAGTAATATTAACAATACTTGGATATGTACTTTTCTTAGGTTAAATTAGATCCTTCTAGGCCGTTGAGCAAGCGTAAGCATTGGGTTGTTGCTGAAATTCTCAAGAAAGCTAGAATCTATACACCCCCATCTGTGAATACTGCTGCAAATGCAAGTACCAAGAATGAAGCACCACTTTCTTCAACCTCATAAGGTTCGGCTTGATTTCGTTGCACTTGGTTGTAAAAATCAAGTTTTTGATTTGCATCTAAAAAACCCCCATTACTGTCTTTGTCGTGCTTATGAGCAATAAAGCACTAATTCATTTATGGAGGTTGGTCTTTATGAAAACAAATTCTCTTTTTGATGTGTTGTGAGTGTCATTATAATTAATTTGACCAACATGAGAGCTGTTTGCAAATATAGTATTTCTATTGCTGAATTTGGTCGAATGCGTCTCATGCTTTGAATAGGTTTATGGACTACCATATGTGATAATCTAAGATATAACTAACAATGTTCAAGATGGCATGCTTGTGCAGCTGATGTTTGTTGAAGGTGTGTTCTGCTTTGCATTGATATAGTCTGCCTGCATTTACTGTGTTGTAGGAAAACTGATATGGAAGAAACTTCCTTGTAATTTGCTTCTCGCTGAATAGAATAGTATAAAAGTGGAACCGTGGGTTATTATAGATGGGAAGTGAATGAGCTAGACATTAGTTAAAATATGAAGAAACAAAATAGGTGTGGTTTTATTATATTAAATTATCCTTCTCTGATGAGAGGGGGAGACCTTATTTTTTCAGTTACCTTGTTCCAAAGAATTCTTATACTAAACCCTTTTTAGATGCTTACCTTCAACAATTGAAGTGATTTTATGATCCGTCACACTTCCAGCGCCCCCCCCCCCCCCCCCCCCCAAAAAAAAAAATATTGCATTGCATTTAAAATATTATTTCATTTTAACTAATGGTAATCACTAAGCATTGTCTGTTCAGATATGATGAATGTTTGAACAATTAAAGAATGAAGGTCTAGAATTAGCTGGTTTTGATGGAAAAATTATTATATGAACTCTTTCTACCCACCACATAGCCAACAAGACTAACATTTTTTATATTCATGCCATTGTTACGTAAGGATTTTTTTCCATGTCAGAACTCCCACCTCTTCTCTCTACAACTGAGACTTGCGAAGCTCTCAATAACTCTAATTTTGTATTTGTTCAAACAGAAACTGATGTTTCGTCTAATTCATGTAAAAAACATGGTGTCATTCACTAAGCTTGTTTCCACAACTGGAAACCATGTAATATAATTTCACCCGCGAAGCTTACGTGTAAAATAAAAGATTCATCGTCTGCATTGGCTCCATTGAATTCAACAAAACTATCAAACTTGTATATTGTTAGGGTTGCGTTTTCTAAAAACCCGAAGATATAGCAGGGTTCCAAATTTCATGAACAAAAACAATGGAATTTGTTGTTGACATGAATTCGGCAAAATTTCCAAAATTTAGGTGAAGAAGTTGGAATTGCAGAGATGTGAGTAGAATTGGGTCCATTGAGAAAGGTGTATATAATAGTTTCTTGGACATAATGTAGCATCAAGTGAACTAAGCTTTCATCTTGAATAAACAATATTCATTCTATATTAAAATCAATTTCAAGAAGGGAGTTCAATTTTCATCATAAAAAAAAAAAAAAAGACATTGAAGAAACACCAATTAAGTAAAGTGGCTTTAATTAAACTGAATTTGTTAGCGAACAAAAAGAAGAAAATATTTATAAATAAGAAATGACATTAATTAAATTGGAAAAGAATGCATGGTCAAACTCTATTATTTTATAATGAAGATGGAAAGAGAATCTTGGGGTCCATGTTGCTTTACGATTTTAATGTTTTATTTTGAGGGAACATCTAAAACATTTATGTGCTCATGCCCTCTTCTTTTTCTTTTATGTACATTAAATTTTAAAAACAAACATATCTTCTTTTATATTAAAACAATGTTTTTAATCATATTTATATTTATTTCATTGCTATTGTAATAATTAAGAGGAATGAGTTTGAGTATATTTTAATATACTTTCTTTTAATTTAAAAATTAACAAATTTATTTATATTTTATCTCATCAACTATAATCGATGTTTTTACATGAAATAGTAATATGTAAAATATTAGAGCATTAAGTAGTACAACAACTTAGAAGAACTCAACTCAAACCTAATTATAGGTAAGTAAAGGATTAAGAAAAGTAGAAAAGATCAAATCTACAAATATTTACGTGGAAAAATTCCTCTCCAATAAAAGATAAAAAATTATGGGTAAAAGGAGACTTCACTACTGAGCAAATAACTGAGAGTGCAATACGAAAGTATTCAAAACAAAAAATCCTAAACCCTGAAAAACAAAGCTCTCCGGCTTAAATATAAAATTCCCTACAAAACTCTCTCAAAAACTTTTCTCTTAACTTTCTCTCTATTGTTATGTTATGATCTTCTTTTCTAAAGTTACTAAACGCCCCTTTTATAGGCTAAAATTCGTGGGTTAATATGATTAAAATATCCTAAAGTAATTAGAGTTGAATTGAGAAAATATAATAGAGTTTAATAAGAGAAGAAATCCGATTTTGTGAGGGAACATGTTGCATCGTTGTGATGTTGTTCGTCATATTGTCAGGACGTCATGATCTTCCTCATCGTGACGGTAAATATGTTTTAACCCGAACACACTCCACATTGACAAATATAGATAAAATAACACTTAATTTGAATATATTAATTATAACAAATAAGTAAATATCAGTTTCAACTGTAATCACAATTATAAAGAAATTGTGCAAATGGTCAGTTTGTCACATATTAAATTGATGTCTAAATGTGTAATTGTGGAATCTTAGAAGGGATGTGTCTCCCTAATAATCACATTAACATCACGTAATATATTACCTAAAACAGCATCTGACATTGTTGCAATTTTTATTTACCACCTGACACCTTAATTCGCCAAAAATTAATGTCATAAATATATATATATATATATATATATATATAAAATTTATAATCCTTTTTCTTTATTTCTGATCATAACTATAAATTTTATATATATATAAAATTTATAATCCTTTTTCTTTATTTCTGATCATAACTATAAATTTTCTTACATATTAATCTAGAAGTTAAAGAAAATCTTCAGACATCTTTCCCTAAGAGCATCTAATATGTAACAGCTGTCTCTGTTATAAGTTGCAAAGATTCCTCTTATTATCACCTTAATTACACCTACTGTTTTTTTAATTCTAATTTAATTTTTTTAGTTTCAATACCAAAACCCCATGCAAAATCTCTACCCTCTTCTCTCTCTCTCTCTCTCTCTCTCTTTTACTTGTAGAAATTTGAAGGCAAACATACTTAAAGAAACATAGGTCAATTGGGTAAGAACCTAGGATGTTGTCTTTTTACTTTTTTTTTTTTTTTAATTTTTTCAGTTTTCACCATTATGTTCACCTTGGAGCTTTAATTAATAACTTAGCCTACAATTCTTGACCAAATTTCTCTCTATCATATCTATAATTAATTTATATTTCGTGTATATTAAATTTATAATATTTTTTATAACAACAAATTTTATTTAAATTTTTTATAAATTTCTTTAAAAATATTTAATAAATTGAAAAGGTAATATAATTATTTTTTTAAAATATTTAACTAATTTAGAATTAGATATATTATTTTTATTTAATTTTTAAAAATATTTAATATTAAAATAATACAAAGAATCATGATGGTTTGAATATTAATATTAATATATTATCATTTAAATAATATTATTAATAATTTCTTACAAGTTATTTATTTTGTATATATGGTTAAATTAATTTGTTTTAATGTCAATTTTCAAAATTTGATTTTTTTGTGATTTTGTATTTATCTTTGCTCTATTTTAATCAATTGATTTAATTAATTCTTATTATATTTGAAAATTATAAATTCAATTTGATAAATATTATTAATATATGTCTTTTTTAAAATAATATTTTTTGACACAATGTCTAGAACTATTCATAGTCCCTCCCCAATCCATAAATAGTAGGATAATGTGCTTCAATGCACTCGAACTCACATCCTCTTACATTGATAACTATGCCCATACCAATTGAGCTAAGACTCAATCAGCTTTAAAATTATATTTTAAGCTTAACAAATTAATATTAATATGATAAGATTAAAAGTTAATACAATTAAGTAAAATCTCAAAATAAAGATATACTTTATTTTAAATTAACTTTATATTTAACATATACAAAATTATAAAGAAAGAATTTAAACAAAATGCAAGGGATGGCTTAAAAAAAATTAAAGGCAACAAGTAAAAAAGTAATTTACCCAAATTGTAAATAAATGCTTAAAAAAAAAGTAACATGTATTAAAAATTGTAATGTGAATATGATTATTTATTCTCTTTCTTTTTTTTAATCTCGTATTGCTAGAGTATATATAATAATAATAATAATAATAATAATAATAATAATAATAATAATAAAATTTTTAAAATTTTTTCATTTTTAATATTTAAGAAAAAACCAACCACTTGAAGAATCGATCCCTTTTAAGGTTTTTATTTATTTTTTAATTCAAGAAAATTCCTAACAAAAGTGAGAAAGAGGAAATATTGAATTGGTCGACTGGTTTTGGATTCAGTGAATTTGAGGAAAGAAAATATTTGTTCGGAAATCCCTAGATATCAACATTTACTAGCTTTTCACTCTATCCCGCATTTTACTCTACGATAAATGCTTTTACATATGCATAGATTCGAGCACTAACTTTTAACTCCACTTAATTTTTATTATAAAATATATTATTTTTTCTTTTTCTCCATTGAGGATTAATTTTAAAATAATTGAAATTCATTATTTTGAGATTTTAGATGTTTTTTTTTTTGTATTTTTCAATAAATTTAACTCATAAATTTGTTTTTTTAGTTTTTTAAGTGAAAATGTCACAAAGAAAAATAAAATTGCAAAAGGACCAAATTACACAATGTGTAAAGGTTAAGGATTAGATTTTTAAAATCAAGACTAAATTGACATAATGTATAAATATTGTGGATTAAAGTTACTATTATGCCAATTTTAAAAGTTGTTACTGTCACACCCCAAAATCGGTGAATCCGAAAAGATGAGTAAAATATGTATGTAAATTGTTTGGCGTGCTGTGTAACATAATCCGCCACCCTGTTGGCTAGATGGTGTGTCAGAGTATTGGCGCATACTAGCGTTAAAGTATCTACCCGTTAGTGGTATCTAAGGAATTAATTGCAAGATGTTTTCAAGTGAAGAAAAATTATGCTCAAGAAAGTGCGCGCCTAAGAAGAATACACCCTAGAGTTTTGTTTAAGCACTAAGAGCATGTCAAGTGTATGAGAAAGTTGTAGGAGACTTAATTGTCCTTAAGACCACACCAAATGTGAGTTATCGCTAAGACATAGTACGCCAAATTTTCATAAATACTGTTCAAGTGGGTCTTGTATCGGGTTTGGTTGGGAGTTGTTGGGATTCTGCAGCAATAGAAGTAGAGATCAAAGTAAAGAGCAAAGTAGCAAGATCTATGAAATATTGCTTGTGCACTAAAACAAGTTAAATGAACACTCCATTACGGCGGCATGGTTGGCCACTTCTCAACGAAAGTCAATTTGATTGATTTGACCCTTCCCATGACTAGTCAACAATAAGGTAAACCTTCGCTGATTTTCTTATACCTACCCTGGATTTGGTAGGGAAATCAGGGGGATCGAGAGTATATTTATGGGAAGGGGACATTTTAGATGGTTTTCTATCTATTTAATGTTCATGTACTTCTACCTGACCTCAACATTCTCTTCTTCTTCTTCGTTAAAACCGAACTAAGATATCGTTTAATGAGTAGATGATTTAGCTTTATGGTAAGTCTTACAGCTTTGCACGTTACGATTATAAAAGGAAAGGGTGTTACAGAAAGGCCCTGCTTGAGGGTCGCATGTAGTTGAAACATTAGTAAAATATCTATAATGGGGACTCTAATGGAAATCTTATGATCTTTTAAGCAGTTGCTGTTGTTGGTTTGGGACGAACATTTGAAACGGAAGCTTCAGGCCGAGTTAAGGTAGGTTTCTGGTGAGTCTCTAAACTCAACTTCTACACATTATATTATCATGAATCCTTGTATAGTCGATGTGCATATCTTTTTGAGTAGTTGCTATGTGTATGTATGGTTATATGTTCTCTGTGAAGTATTCATATGTATGCTCTAAAGTGTATGATGCACTGTATGAATATGACAATGTGTGGTAAGCATGCATGAGAAGTTATATGTTAGGAAGTATGACTCTGTTAAGATTATGAGCGAAATATGTGTAGATGTGTCCATTATGTCAGTTGAGTGATGCATGATAATGTATGTTGACATTAAGGGGGTTCGGGCGGAGTGTCGGGAAAGTATGTGATACAATAATGGACCTCGTGGTGGTACTTTGATGACATCAATTGGGATGGTAAACATTATGGTAATTATGATGAGTATGTTGTCCGCCGGGACGGTAAACACGGAGACCAGTAAGGCAACTATGTGGAAAGACTATGGTTATGACATATTCTGGAAATGACGGATGAGCTGCATTTGTCTACTAGAGTTTTTGCGTGTCTCGGGAGCGATGATGGACAAACCTCAGGTTATGCTGAGTTTAGGCAAATCCATATCGTCAAACATGACAGTTGGTTTGGCACCTTGATGGCAAACCAAACGAAGCCTTTGTGGTGAATAGTCTGTAAAGCCTTTGTGGGGAATTCTCTATAAAGCCTTTATGGCGAATATTCTGTAAAGCCTTTGTGGCGAGCTCTCTGTAAAACCTTTGTAACGAATATTTTGTAAAGCCTTTGTGGTAGACTCTTTGTAAAGTCTTTGTGGCGAATATTCTGTAAAGCCTTTATGGTGAACTCTCTGTAAATGATTTTTGGTGAGCTCTCTATAAAACCTTCTTAGCTATTATTCAGAAAGCCTCAGTGGCGGAGTAATCTGGGGAAGACTTGTGGAAAGTTTTCTGGAAGGTTTGTATTGTGAATTCTGCAACGCCTAAACGACGAGTTGATATTCCACTTTTGTGGTAAAACTTGGGCATGTCTATGAGGCATTATCTGAAAGAGTTCGCAACAGTGTACCTATTTAATGATTCCGCTATAGTGATCCTCTATGTTAGGGAACTTTGTGTATTTGGAATATTAGTGGTGCAAATGTCTGCCAAACTCAAAATTTCTTAAGTTCTGTGTTAAAGTCAACCGAGATTCTATTGTTTGAATTAAAACCTTATATTCATTTAAGCAAGTTTGGTTGTCTGGACTGATTCAGAAACACGATGTAACTGGTGTTCTGATAATCGCTAGTCCATTAAAAGAATTCGCCAAGAGTAGCATCCGTTGGGTATCATATTGAGAAGTGCATTCAACTACTATCTACAAAGAAATTGTGTAATGAGATTCGGAATATAGGATGAAGTATGTGATCCACCAATTGGATGAGAAGTGTAAATATGGTTAAGTGAAGAGATTGACTTATGGTAATTCGCCAACTAGGAATCAGATAAGTATCCGCCAAGGTCTGAAAGGAAATCCAAAACCCTTAAGTCGAGAAATTCTCCAACATAGCTTAAAGGTAATAATGAATGAGGCTTACTAAGTTGTTTTGAACTTACATGTGTCTTTTGGTATGCAGGTTCCGATAATCAAACTAGTGCGCCGGGAGGGACCAAGCCAGGGATACGTCATGGTGGCAGATTGAAGGCAATATTATACATAAAAAGGGACACTTTTAGAAGCCTGTTTTCAAATGACAAATAGTAATACACACCACGAATATGTCTGTTTTGTCAAAGTTTATGGTGTAAGGCTTTATACTGCCTTTGAGAGTCTAAGACAAATGAGAAACGTTTCATTCAAACCTTTTGTCTTAGAAATGATTTTAAATAAATAAGATATACATTCAATATGGTTTTTGAAGATTGTAAAATTTTGTTAAGTTTGTAAGTATTGTGACATTTTGTATTTGGGTTGGGTAAATTAGGTTGGGTATAGGGTATTACAGCTACTGTTAGCCAGCTGGTGACTAAAAAAGACAAAATTGAATAGTTGGGTGTGACCATTTTGTAAGTTTTAATAGTTGAGTGACCAAAAAAGAATTTGGGTGACTACTAATGTAGTCTAAAAATATAGTATGTTAAAAATATTTTTTTCTTAAAAAAAGTATAAAAATCTTCTAATAAAATAAAAAAAATTCAAAAGTTAATTTTTAGTAATATATCAAGAATTAATGGAATAAAGAAATTCCACAAGCGGGTCTAAGATGATTTCAAGTGTCCTTTTTAATTATTTTATGGAATAATATTTGGTACATTGCTAATGGAGTTTTTAGACTCCACAAGCAGGGTCAAAAGATTAACAAGTGTCCTTTAAGACTATAGTAAAATATTAAAAAAAATATATAGCAATTTTTCAAGGTTACTTGTGAAATTAAAAAAAAATAGACAGTCGGGTTTAAACCTATCCATGGGCCGGGCCATGATTGAGGGGAAACGTAAATGATGCCGTCGGTTAATCAAGTGACATCGAGTGTCATGTAAAAATCAAATCATTTTCTTAAATAATTTTTAGTCTAGGTGACGCGGTCGTTGAAAGCACCAAAAATATCATATTCCCTGTAAAATAGTAAAAATAACAGTAAAGGGGAAGTAGGGCCGAATCCTCAGGGACCGGATTGTACGAATGCTCGTTTCTTGAAATCCTGGACAATTTCTTGGCCAAGAAAACCAGCGTTCCTGAAAATAAAAAAAAACAGAATTAAGGATTTCGATCTGGAAAAATAAAAACAGAATTTAAAGTGAATTGAAATTGCGAAAATTAAAATAAGGAATATGAAAATAAACAGAGTTTAGGGAAGAGTAAGTTTCTTATGTGGCAAGACTCTAGCCTCGGGTTGTCTCGTTCCGCCTTGGGTTCAATCCTTGGCTTTTAGATGACCCTTCTCATACTAAGTAAGCCAGTTATAGTGGAAGAGGACGCCTACGACCACCAGCTCCAAGAATTTAGACTTACGAATTTAGGGAACCTGACTCTAGCCTGCAATCGCTTTTGTGGGATTGTCTATGCTAGATCAACGCTTCTCAATGGCGAATCTCACGCCATTTTGTCTCTTGGGCTCGTCAACCTCTAATGCAGTAAGTTAACGAACCGGCTGTGCAATCCTTCCAATACATACAAAGCGGCCGCCTTTGCATACATTGAAAAGTTTACTTCTTAAGGGACATGGACGGAAGCGTCAGCCCCGTAGTGCGGAGAAACGATGAATACTTGGCGAAAAGGCTAAGTACGGATTCTAAACCTCAAGAACCTTTTTGGGGAATTTTGACAACCTTCGGCTAGATTAGTTTAGTGGCTCATGATTTTTGGGAAAGAAATAAATATAATAGAAATGAGATTTTTATTGAAGAAAATATGGAGAGAACAAAAGACAAGTTTTTGAGAGAAGAAGTGTTTACGGAAAAAAGAGATCCTCAATATGTGCCACTCCATCCCCTATTTATAGTGCTAGAAAACCTAATCTAGTCCTAATTAAATTCTAAAAGATAAATACAAATAAATAAAGATAATGAAAATAAATCTTAAAATTAAATCTAAATAATTATCCTAATAACATTAAATAGAGCCTTGTGCAATAAAATCTCTTCTTTTGCATTTTTGTCCTTGTGTCCTCTATGCTTGCACTTTTGACACTAACTTTTCCCTATGTCGCACATTGACCCATTTTATCTCTAAATTCACGCTTTTGGCCTTTAATTTCGCTTTTGCCCCCAATTTAGTCCCTATGAGATAAAAGATCATAAATAACTCAAATTAGCAGGATCATACTAAGAATAAACACATAATTAATGCATAAAAATACGTTATTCTAGAGTATTATCACTAGGTCATTTTGTTAATTAATTATTATTTTTAGGTTATTTGTATAAAAAAGCCTCACAATAGCGATCATAAATAATAATATAGGTTACACGTGTTTGTTTTCTATAATAGGTGGCAATCATCCTTTTGTTGAATAGAGACCATAAATTGTAAAATCTTAGGCAGATTGTGAAAGGAAGAGCGGAATATCCTTTTGGTTATTATTATTATTATTTTAATCAAAGTGGGAGTTCTTTTTTATTTAAAAGAAAATGAAAGGATTGTATATAGAGACAAAGGTGAGATGCCACGATTTCAAGCAACCATGACGTGAGACCAAATTCCATCACATCTCTTACAATTCTAGAGACTCAACAACAGTAGATCATCTACTTATGTAACACATATATATATAAACATTATTACATAACCATGAGGTAGTTATTGTAATAAATTTATAAATGAATTAATTAAAAAATAAATGTGATTTTGTTTGAAACAATAAAGCTGAGTTAATAAATATTACAATGTCTTTTATTATATGTATTATTACTTTTAAATTATAAAGATAAAAGTATCTCCAAAATAATATTTGGTACTTTATAAAAATCATAATTTTTTTTATAATTTCACAAACTGAGTTGCAATTCGATTGATAGGTGAAATAATCTTAATCAAACACTGAAATATTAGTATAGATAACTAGTACTTGGTTGGAATTTTTTAAGGAGTTTACTAGTATAAATTACGAGTACAACCACAAATAATACATATATTTGATTATCTAGAATTGAAATCAGCTTAACACAAAGCATAATGAATTAAAAATCAAAATATATTTAAATAAAGTTCACACATAATAGAATTAAACCTAAAATAATCTAAAGGAGAACCCACATTTGACATTTACGTACTATGGAACTTGAACTTGAAAGGCGAAAATTTCATTCACAATACTTGGTTTAAATTAAATGATAATGATGGGATTAGGTTTTAAAACAATTGAGAGAGTATAAATGCTTCGCGTTTATATTTTTTTATAATTATATTTTATATTTATAAATTTTAGTATACTAATACTATATATTTGAATCTTGAAAATAATATTACTAAAAAAGATAATTATAAATATTTAATATAAACCGTAAAACCAACTTATCTAGGAAAAGGGGTGATGAATGAAATAAAAAGTTTGCCATTGCTTGCTTAAATGAGCAATACAAGTTCCAAAATGCCACTTAATTTCCCACACGCCAAGCAAACCCATGATTGAGCAAAATAATCTTAGCTAGCTGGCAAATGGCACTATCATTGACTAAATATCAATAAATTTTTTTATTATTTACATTTTCACTAAATACTAGCTTATTGACATGATTCAGTAGCTTTTATTAAAGTGTGCCCAATTAATACAACTTTGAGATGGGTCAACCCAATCAATAATTGAACCAAATTCATCAGCTGTGATTAATTAATGAGGGTTAGCATTGGCCTAGATTCTCACTTTTGCTAGCTAGGTCCTTTACTATATAGGGAGCTCGGAGAAATTCATATTTTAAAATTAATTTGCAATTTAATGTAAATGCTGAAGCACCCATAATAGTAATTAAATTCTAGTGTGCCTAAAAGAATTATTGGAATAAATTTTAAAATTTTAGGGGAATAGAAATAAAATAAAATCTAATAAATTTTAAAAAGATAAACTGTTTGGCTTTCTTTTAAGAAAAGTAAACATTTATGTCTAGCAATATTAGCTCGATCGGTTTCTATAATAGCTAGACTTACCCCATTCATATTTAATATGGTAAATCATCTACCTTAAGATATTTATATATATATTTTATCATTCTTATAGCATATACATTCTAAAAAAAAATACTTAAAATTATCAAACTCATCAAACTCATGACTAACAAGAGAAAGGAGATGAAGATATAGGCATAAAAAATTATGGGTACATTAAAAAAAAGTAATTATTTACAAATTAATATAATTATGAAAAAAAGTTGATATGTTGAAGGCCTGAAAGATGAGCAAAAAGGGTTAAATATCTTAACATGTAAAAATAGATTAACATAAAATTATAATAATAAGAGTTATGTATGATAAAAGTATTTCATTTGTAGGCTTTAAACAATCCAAACACCCAAAAAAATAAAAAAAAAATAATAATAATAAAAGAAAAATTCTTTAGAAGTTTCTAACCCTACTTGGGGATGATCAAAACAATATATATACCTTTTGTCTCCCCTTCCCAAATTCATGTCAATATTAGATCCTTCAATGGCACAGAATAGCATGTGCTAACAGCCTGTCTTTCACATGCAACGCATTCACCCTCCCACACACCCTAAATCGAAAAATTGGTGATAATGGGAGACTGAAATAAAATTATAAAATTTTGAAGTTCACCAAAATTGCTATTATTCCATCTACACCTCTGACTAGGATCTCCCAATTTTACACCCCAATAACAACTTCTCACTTGTGTTTGCCATTATCTAGGGTTGGATATGCAAGCCACTCAATAGCTATGCAATATGAACTTCATTGGTAAAAGTAACATGAACGCCTTATATAAGGAGTCAGATTGCATTTTATTCTTTTTGACAAAAAAATAAAAATAGGCAAATTAATTCATATATGTTAGATCAAAGAGCAAACCGACCTTCTGTTAAAAATTCTATCCATTTCTACTTTTAAAAATTGGTCATTGTACGTCTGAGGTACACATGGCACACAACATACCACTATCTGGTTATTCCGTCAACCATGCTAGTTTTTAACCGTATAAATGGATGAAATTTTTAACAAAAAGGACCAATTTGCGCTTTAAAATAATGTACAAAGACTAATTTACTCATTTTTTAAGTAGAGAGAGAAAAAAAACAATCTGACTCCTAGTACGGTGCCTCTATAGTATTTTTAACAAACTTTTCTTTTATAATCAATAGTATCTACTTGACATGCATGTCACCAAGGAGGAAAGTTATTAATGTTGCGGGAATTAGAATATATATTGTCCATTCACCGTATGATAGTGGCCATATTATTGAATGAGGAAAATTTGAAAGAGAAGTGGAAATCAAGATAAGAAAACAAAATGTAGAAGAAAGAAACACATCAACCAACAAATTTATAGGTAAAAGGCATATATATGAAAGTTTATCAATTGTTGAGCAAGCTAGACAGTAATGTTTTGAGTGAGTAAATAAAACAAAAAAAAAAAAAAAAAGGAAGAAAAAAAGCAAGGAAACAAGAATACTCATTTCTTCCTCATTTTTATTCCATGTTTGTTTTGCATCATATAGAGAAAAATAAATGGGGATTCTTTTGGTTGTCAGTCTAAGGTAATAAATATCTTTTTTATCCAAAGTAGGAAACATTATCATTTGAAAGGGTGATATAGTCCGTAGAAGTGGTGGGTTGGGTGTATATGGAACAAGTTGTAACGGCGGTGGTAGTAGGAAGAGGAGGTGGTGGTGGTGGAGGTGGTGGTTGAGTGGTGGCTGGCGGTGGTGCAGCCACCGAAACAGCCCCAGATGAGAGCATGGCTACATGGGAAGAAGGTGGTACAAGGTTAGCTTCCCTACACTTGTATTTTATTATCTCAGCCCTTACTGCATTCAGTTCAGCTTGTAAAGATTGAACTTGCTGTTGTAAAGCTGAAATTGCACCCATGCACCCATAAACTGGATCTCTTAACCTCACATTCGCCTCATAAACAAGACTGTTGGCCGCGTCGGCTCGTTGGCTCTCCGGTACTTCCTGTATTAATACACCATGAAAGCCACCATTAGAGGAAAACAAAATCTAAAAGATAATAATTACTACGGGTTTAGGGTTTGAATTATGATCAATTCTTACCATTAGCATCTTTGAGACATTGCTAGCACCAAACACCTTGTGAACAGAAGCAAACTTCTGGGGTTCATGCGGGGAGAAATATGGAGAAAATGGGCATTCTTGAGCACACCTACGCCTCAAGAGTTTGCAGGCGGCGCATGGTGTAATCGTATTTAGGGTTCCAGGAGGACCCAACATATGCCTTCTTCCCATCTGATAATTGGCTGAAACATCTGCTTCTCTCTTGATCTTCTTGCCTATCTCATCAAATCTCTCCCTAAAACACCACGAACCCAAAAATAAAAATTAAAATCGAATTATTACTTTATATATCTATGAAAACCAATACATTAATTTGGTTGATATAAATGAATAATCTTCTTATAAGAGACAATTAAGCCTCAAAACCTCCTGAAATAGCCAGTCATCGTATGTATTAGGCTCCTACAAAGCCTAAAGATATCTATGATCACATTATCCGAAAATATTATGACAAAATATATCTCGATAAGTAAAGAAGGAACATGAAGACATCATATATATATATATATATGTGTATGTATGTATTTATGTAGAGATAGAGAGAGGGAGAGAAGAGAGAGATAAAGATTTGTACTTCTTACCTTTCTCTGGACATTCAGGCATGCTCTCAAGTATGGAGAACAAATTTGTGAAGCTGATGAAATGAAGAAGAAAAAAAAGGGAAAATGAGAGAAAGGGTGGGAAAAGAGTGCTTAAAAGGCAAGATATACAGAGGGAAATGGTATGGTCCACTGTTTATATAAAATGGAATTATATAAATAAATAGACAAAAAGGGGATGCAATAATTATATTAAGTTGAGAATAGAAACAAAAGAAAGCTAAAAATAAAAATGTATGGGTAGTTGCTAAAGTTGATGTACGAGGGTTCCTGGGATTATTATGATTTGCTACTTTGAGAGCAAAAGCTTTATAGGAAGCTATAAGGGGAGAGGGGGATTGAGTTTGGTGAAATTTATGTTTTTATTTTTTTAGTGGAAAAAAAAAATTAAATCTACTAAACGTGCCTGTATTCTTTTAAAATTTACTTTTATACTTTAAATTTGAGATATTAAATTTTGTATTTTTTTATTTAAAATTTTAGTCCCTCCATTTAATTTTTCTGTTAAAATTAACAATGTCACGAGTAAAATAAAATTTTATCCCTCAACATTATAATTTTTTTATCAAATTGGTCCTTACCCTTTAAAAGTACATGTTCATATTTAAAAAAAAACATAAAAAATAAAAAAATTATAATTTTTAAAAATTTAAAAACTTTAAGATTCAAAAAATAAAAATATAAACAAAAATTGTAAAATTCAATGTTATGACAAGTCAGACTCAAAACCAGTTGGAGTATCAATCCGGTGAGGGGTAAAAAATTAGTTGTCCTGTGAATTGGTATGAACTGATTGAATCAAGCTAAAAAAAATAATTGAACTGACCATTGAATCGATTTCGAATTGGTTTGACCAATTGGTTCCCAAAACGATCAGTTCAACCAGTTCAAAGCAAATAAATTATTAAAAAATCAAAATAAAAATATTAAAAAAAAGTATAAAAATTGGTTCAATTGTTAGTTCGATTGTCTTTTTAGCTTGGTTCAACCTATCTGTACCAGTTTGTGGATCTACCAAAATTTAAAATTTTTAAATTTTTTTAGCCTTCAACATTTACATTCTTTTGTCATTTTGGTCCATATCCTTTAAAAGTATAGTGTATTTTTAAAAAAATTAAAAATTATTTTTTCTTATTTAAAAAATAAAATTAAAAAAATAAATAAATAACTCTTTAAAATTCAAAAATAAAAAGATTTTGTGAAAAATATTTTTAAAACATGAAAATTTCAAATTTCAATACTATCTAAACCGACTTGGCCTGATTGGATCAAAAAATAGTTGGGATATTAGTTCAATGAGAGGTAAAATTTTGGTTAACCATTGAACTGGTACAAAATATTAAACCGGGCTAAAAACCAGTTCAACTGGTAGTTGGACAGATTTTTATATTTTAATTTTATTTTTTAATAATTAATTTGCTTTGAACCGATCGTTCTGGGAACCAATTGGTCAGACTGGTTCAAAATAAGTTCAATTGGTTTTTAGCTTGATTCAACTAGTTTGTACTGGTTCACGATTCAACTAGTTTTTACCACTTGCTGGACTGATGCCTCAACTGCTTTTTGGTTCGACTGGCCAGTTTGGTCCGATTTAGATAATATTGAAATTTGAAATTTTTATATTTTTAAAATCATTTTTAAATTTTACAGGTTTTTTATTTTATTTCATTTTTAAATATATTTTTATTTAAAATATGAAAAAAATAATTTTAATTTTTTTAATTTAAAGTACTTTTAAAAGGTAGAGATAAAATTAACAAAAAATGTAAATATTAAGGACTAAAAAATTATTTCCGTTAACACAGTTAACTTTAACAATAAAATTAGAGAGAGGGACTAGAGAAATTTAATGGGTCTTATAAGAAATAAGTTTTAAATTAGAATAGTAGAAGGAGGTTTGATATGTTTGAAAGAGAAAAAATGCCAGCTCTTTCACTGCTTGCTCACGTGCGACTCCTTAAATGTTTTGACTTTTGGAAATTATCGAACTATTCAATTTTTGGCTTTGCCCACATGTGGTCTTTGCTTCTTCCTTAGGAAAGACCCTAATCTACTCCCCTCTTTTTATATATATAAATTAAGTAATCAATTATGTAAACTATCATGTTTATGTTTTGAACTTTTTTAATAGAGAGAAAAGATTTCGAATGAAAAATGTGTTTTCATGTCAAAACCTTTCTATTTTAATGTAACCCATAATGTAATTATTTATTTTATGGTTTATATTTGAGATTTGTAATTATCTTTCAATACTGCTAATTTAATATTTGAATTTGCGTCTTTCTTTGAAAAGTAATATAACTGCTAATGAATCTGAATCTATGGATAAAAGTAAGAAAAGGCTTTGGTCCCTAAGGTATAATTTTAATCCCTCTTAAATAATTTAATTTAAGTGATTTTGTCTTTTTAATAAAATAAAAAAAAATTGTAGATTTTAGCTTTAAACTCTTGAAACTTTATAATTTAATCTCAATTTCGTTGTACAAAGTCCTTGACTTCATCTTTGATATGAATGTCTGCATGCACAACTTTTTATTCAATTCTCGAAATATAACTTTCTTTTGACATTAAATACGATCTGAAAAAGACATTTTGTAAATGTTGAATTACTGTTTAAGTTGTTACAACTAATTGCAGTTTATAGAAACAAGTTAAAATTAAAAAAGAAAAAGTTACATGGTTCGGATCCAATCCTACATTACCAATAGGTCTTATTCGAAGAGTAATCTACTATAATTTCCAAAGTACAATAAATTATTTAGGCTTATCATCACTCACACTCATTGTAAGCTTATTCCCATATAATTATAATGATTGAACTCTCTCGATAGCACTTTCTCGAATAAATACTTAGCTAAAATTAAAAACGTAGTTTGAATACATAAAAAAAACCAGTCACTGATGTTCCTCACAATGAACAGAGTAAATATGTCAGTTAATATTAGTCACTATAATTTTCATGAAGCAAGTTATTGTGATGAGAACAAAATTTACAAATTTTTAATCCATATCAACCATTGAAATCTTATTTACAATAAGTGAAATTTTTTTGATTCGCATGTCCATTAAACATTAAAAGATAATGGCACTAATTTTTTTTTCGAGTTTCTTTGCTCGATAAAAAATTCTAGCACAATATCTGCAACTGATTATTACCACAAGTTGGAAACACTTTTTTTTTTTTTTTGCATGTTTTTCTTTTTTGTTTAAAAATAAAACAAAATTTTTTCAATTTTGTCTTGTCATGAAATTGAGAACTTCAGCCATCACAATATCATATGCAGTTTAACAAGATTCGTCAAAAACTTATCATTCAACATTCATTCTCATGACAAAAACGATCATACCGTCCATTTTTTGCATGTTTAATTTCTAACAATATTACAACTAACACAATATATATATATATATATATATATATATATATATATATATAAAAGAAAGGTTAGGTTATGATCCAAATACATGAATTGAAAAATGGGATGATCATAGAAATGAGGTTTAATTGTAAAGGCCAGCCAAGCATGTTAGTTTCTTGTCAAAATCAAGAAGCCATCTCCACTAAAAAGGACCAAATCTTGGGATCTTCTAGTTTCGAAAATGAAATTTAATTATTTATCAGAGTTGCCGTGTACCACCCGCAATTTGTTGTTTCAAGATATGACCCAATACGCCTCAAGTGTTGTAGCCTCTATTTCAAGATGTCAGCTAAAGCCTCATACATGCACACATCACATGAACTTCTTCTTTTTTTTCATTCCCCTAAATAATTTAATCATCACAATTTCAATCCCATTTTTATTTTATTCCTTTTAACCAAACTCGGCCCTAATCATCCCAGTAGAGCTTGAAAGCCCATTTCATATATATTTTTTTAGAAATTTTCAAATCTAAGGTATAATCGAACACTTCAAAATTCTATATTGATTAACTGAAACTTTTTTTTTTTCATTTTACATGAGACTATCGCTAACTTATAGAGATGTCACTATCACTCAATTTTAAGCTGAGGCAAGGGAAGATTTATTGAAATTTTATGATGATGAGATGTTACAGTCTCCGATGGATTAATTTGCTAAAGAGAAAATGTCAAGGAGGAATATTCACCCGTGATGATGGCGGTTCACCTTGGATTGGAGCAGAGAGTTGCAGTTCTCAATGAAGAAAGAGAATTGGGAGGACAAAGCACAGTTGGTTGGAGAAGAAAGTTGTAAGTATCTTGGTGTGTGCTCCATCATCTCTCACGTGTTGTGATTAGGCTAATATATGGGAGATAAAAGAGGCCACGCGTCTTGAGCTTATTGGCGGCAGAGTTATATATTGTCTCATGGAAGTGGCGGTGATATGACATTCTAGGTTGACGATACATCTTAGGACAATTAGGTAATCAATGGGCTCAGGGCTCCATACGCATTTAGCGGAGATGGCTTAGCGAAAGTTCATTATGGTGTTGCTTGATGCCTAAGGTTCATTTGATGTGAGGTTTGCCCTATAGGGACACATGTATGGCATGTGGTTCGTTGATTGAGGACATGTAAGAGACTTGCGGAAGAGGTATAACAAGACTCAAATTAAAATTTTGGGAATTGAAGGGTAGTTATAAAAAGTTTAGAGGTTTTTTTTTTTTTAAATTGAAATGTAACAGCCCCAATTTTCTATTTGTCATATACTGACATATTGAGAAGCTTAGTAGAAATCTGATTTAAAATTTATAATGCTTTTAATTGATTTATTATTATGGAATTGAATATATTATAGTATATTAACATATTATGAACATGAAAATGTGGTTGATGGAAAAAAGGTAACTTTATAGATAATTTTCAAGCTAAGTCTGATTGTGGAGATGTTAATAAGAGTTTGAATCTTGACTTGGTGGTTTAACGTTATGAATGAAACTATTAATTTGTATTGTAGTGATTATTGCCTCGAGTGCTATTCTAAACTTGTAAATTTGATTTAGTACTGACATTTTGGAAATACTGAAACAATGCCTTATTAGCTTAGTTAAATGGTAAGGATATAATTGGCATGTCATAGGACTTTTGTTTTGTACTACAATACTCTTGTTACTTTCACTTCGGTGCTCTTGTTCTTGACACTTTGGTGCGATTCTGATTTGATATTCAGCCCCCTGCGCTTCTGTGTTGCTGTTATTGTAGTTCCAAACAACTCATCTCAAGTATCCTATCTTTATTTTCTAGGTGTACTAAGGGTTACAGTTAACTAGCTTTGATTTCTAATAATAACTTGATTTTGACATGATAAAAACAAATACTTGAATTGTTTTATGCAAATTCTTGTATGTGTTCACATGGTACTAAATTGTTCTTTGTTTCTTTGAATTGTCATGTAGTTGTCATTCACATTATTTCAAAATGTATTATATAATCTTGTGCTTGACCTGAATCTTAGTTTTGAAGGTAAGTATATAAGGTATTATCCATACTATTGTCAAAACCATTTTAAAATCGGTTTTTTTTTTTTTTTTAAAAATGGGGATCGACTTTTAAAAACAAAACGAGAGTCGCCACCAATCCCTTTTTACTTGGTGTGATTGGATCACCTTATAAAACATTATATTTCAAAACATAGGTTTTGGTCTACGAAATATTAGAAAACGGGTTCGGGAGTCGGTTACGTACGAGGAAGGGTTAGCACCCTCGTAACGCTCAAAATTTGGTACCTAATCGATAAAATCATGTCCGAATGTTAAAATATGATCCTTTTATTAGAAAACCAAGACTTACCTAGTTTCAAAGAAATAAAATGTTATATCCAGTAAGTTAGGAAATAACACCTCACGACTTCGAAACTCGGCTCGCTTTTAATTTGGAAAATTCCTATATCAAGACACAAAACATTACATCATATCCAGTAAGTTAGGAAATAATGTTTTAAATTCTCAAGAATAGGTTTTTTTTATTTAAAATTTATGAATTTCTATTTTAAAAGAAAAGAGATATTCAATATTTTAAGTTTTTTTTTAAAAAAACGAAACCCAGTAAATTAGGGCACGGTTTTTTCTTGAAGTTCCCAAATATTTCATATCACCGCTTTTTAAGGCTTTGAATATAATGTTTTAATTCAAAAGGTATTTTTATAAAAATAGTTTAAGTATTACAACATACATGCCAATTCTATATAATTACAAATTATACTAATAAATAAAAGAATATATCATGAACAAATAAATAAAAGAACTATGCTAAAGCAATAATATTAAATGAATACAAGAATATAATAAAATAAACAACAATAACTAGGAATCTATATGAAGCATAAATATTAGAAATGGATATTTGAATTCTATAAACAAGATAGAAATAAATTAACTCTACATTTAATCAATGAATTATGACAGAAACAGTAAAAATATAATGATGTTTAAAAAAATAATATATCTATTATCAATGAATGATAAAAAAATAAGGATAAATAAATAAATTTAGTAGTTTAATATATATAAATATCTACATATAATAAAAATGATTGATAAATAAAAACATATATGATATTTTAATCATAAAATAAAATATATATAATAAAAAGTAGATTTTATACAAATATAAAAATATGATATTATAATATTGTATAATATACAAATATAATATAATAAAATATATAGTTATAAAACATTATATTGAGCCAAGTAAATAATATAATAATATATGAAATTAAAATGTATATATATGAATTTTATACTAAAATTAATTAAGTAATAAAAATTATACAACATTTTGATATAATAAAAATAATATAGTGTTAGAGTAATAAAAAAACAAAGATAAGATTGAATATAAAAGGGGTAAAATTAAAAAAAAATGAGTGGACATAATTATAAAATTGGAATTATAAGGAGGGACTAAAGGGATGAATTTCCCATTTTCCAAAAAACGCGCGGACCCTTATTAAGATCCGGGTCGATGCGCGGGTCAATGCTAAACGAAAACGACACCGTTCCATTTGGTTTATAAAAGTTAGTTTTATTAAAAAAAAATCATTTAGTTCAGGTTTTTTAAAAAAAACTTTGAAGATCCTCTGAATCCTTCGCCTGAGCTGTTTGTCAGAGTATTGGGCCACGCGCCGCACGCGCCTCCATGGCCGGAGGCCAAAAATTTCAGTTTTTCCTGCTTTCAAAAGGTAACGCTTTTCCTTTTTTCCTTTTCCAAAATAGTGCTTATATGTACAAAGTATATATATATATATATATATATATATATATATATATATATAAATAAAAATAAAATTAAAGCAAACGACAGAATAAAAGGAGAATCACCTTAAAAAACCTTTGTTTTTATTGATTTTTGCTTCTGTGAATATCTCTGTTCCTATTTCCCTGTGTATTTTGTATCGTTCCCTCGATATATTTATGTTTTTTTTCTCTCCGTATGCCTTTTGTTTTTTTCAATATCTAGCCTCTCTGTGTCTTTTTTTTTCTCTCCTTTTTTACAGATTTTACAAAGGGGTTTTATAACCCAAAAAGCAAAAAATAAAAAAGGAAAACATATCTTTTTATATCTATTCTTTCCTTTTTTGCTACGATTTGTTCCTTTCTGCTTTGGGTACTTTCCTTTCTTTGCAGGTTAATGACGACGATTTCATAGTAAGGACCAGGCGCGAGAATGGCGACGCTATCGAGGGGATTCTGGTGGCTGCGAAGGTGTGACGATCGGACTCCAGCTGCGACGATTAGGCTCCAGACATTGAAGCGTGACGATTGGGTTTCTGACCCTTGCGGCGCGACTGAAAACCTAGGGTTTCAAGGTTTCCAGTTTCTGAAACAAATTTTGGGCCATTAGGTTTGGGCTATAGATTGGGCTAAGGGTGTAATGGGTATGGGGTCTTTAAGTCTGGGTTTGCTGGGTAGTTTTGTTTAGGGTATTGGATTGGGCTCCAGGCCTGTTTATTGTAAATGGACTAGACATTATTTATTTATTATTTTTATTCTGTTTATTGTAAATTGGGCTCTTACAACTATCTTACAAACTTTAAGCTTAACGCGCCTTTGTTTTTGTGCATAAGTCTTCTGAATCAAGGCTCAGTGCATCTCGAGGATCACAAGCAAACACCATTGTCAACATCGAAAAGTATGAAATATTTGCATTTACGATTGATACCTATTGACATCTACTAGAAAAGTCATTTAACGATACAATATAAATGTTCCATAAAACTATTAGTTGTGATGGTGATGATATCTACCTCTATTTTGTTTATTTTTTATTAGCCTTGAGTCAAATTCCATATCTTTTGAATGTATGCATACAAGCCTTGGTTTTCCATGCTTTAGATTGGTTCATGGGTGATTTTATAAAGGTTTAATATGCTACCTTAATATTTTGGTTGTTTTGACATGTTATAACTCATTTTGACCATGTTACATGTGCAAATTTTTTTATTATAATATCTATTTTGAGAAATAGAAGGACATGTATTGAGTTGGATTAAATTGTAAAATGCTGAGTTAAAAGTTCAGTAAGCATATACAATTGAACCCAATGCAAGAGAGGTCTGAATCCGTATCATAATACATATGAGGGGAGGCACACCCAATTAGTCGCCCCTCTCTCCTAGTTCAGCTAGGGGATTGATTTTTTCTATTAAATAGACATTAAATGTATTTTACTAATTCAACTAAGGTTTCACTTCCTCTCCTTATAAATAGATGACATTGGTAAGGCTAAAGATATAATAAGTGATATACACCTTTGAGATGTTGTTATTCTACCCAAAAATAGTGAGAATTTATTTCTAAGTATAAATTATATTTTACCGGAATAACAATTCTACCGGTTTCTATAATAGATAAATTTTTACTTTCTCACTGAAAGTAAATAAAATATTTTCTGGTTTTGTATTTGATTTGAAAGTGTTCGAGTCAAAAGTCGAAGCAGTTCATGGTACAAGAATAGCAGAGAAGACCGTTCAATTGACAGCAGGTAATGACAAGAATCCATCTTGCTCAAAGCAAAAATATATTTCAAGAAAAGTTTATTGCTATAAATATTACAACTGGCTCTGTAAGCACTAAATTTTGTCCGGCTCGATTTCGTGTTTAATTAAAAAAAATTTTAAAAAAATTGAAAAATACAAAAAAATCAAAATTATATTTTGACCCCTCAACTTTTTCAAAATTACAATTTGACCCCTAAACTTTTCTAAAATTACATTTTAACCCTTCATCTTTCTCAAAATTACACTTCGACCCCATCAATTTTACTAAATTTGCAGTTTGGTCATTCTATCAGAAAATCCCCAACAATCCGGCAGATTTCGCGCACCCACCCCCCGATTTTCCGGCCACCGGCCTAAGGGATGGATGGCCTCCCTTCCCTCTATCCACCTAATACTTGCAAAAAACACACTATAAAAGAGGGAAATCAACCAAAAATCAAACCCCCCAACATCCAAAAAACAACACCCACGAAAAAGAGAAAAAAAAAGAAAGAAAAAGAGAGGAAAGAAGAAGGAAGAAGAAGAAGAAGAGAAGAGAGAGAGAGAAGGTGCATCACCGGCGGAGGAGAAGGAGGCGTCGACAGCGGCGGTTGGAGAAGAAGAAGAAGAAGAAGGAAGAAGAAGAAAAAAGAAGAAGAAGAAGAAAGAAAGAAAGAAAAAAAAAGAAAGAAAAAAAGAAAAAGGAAAAAGAAAAAAAATATAAAAATAGACTGCGGGTCGACCCGACCCGCGTGACCCAGCCCGTGTAACCCGGCCCAACCCGCGCAGCCCAGCTCCAGCAGCAGGCCCAATTCGGGCCCAATTCAGAAGCCTATTAGAAAAAAAGAAGAAGAGTAGGCCCAATTCTTCAATTCAAAAAAAAAAAAAAAGAAAGAAAGAAAAAGGAGAAAGTCCATTCTTCAAGCCCATATTTTTGGTAACTTTTTAACCTATTTTAAATTTATGTACATGTATTTCGATTACATCTCGTGTTTAATTTTATTAGTATTTTTAAATATTTTTCTTTCTTAATTTTTAGAAAAATTATTATATTCATTCTAGTTACAATTTTAATAATTTTAATAAATAAGGCAACGAATCGGTTTAACACTAAGTCGTTGATTTCATCGCTATGTTGGGTGAATGTCATCGGTTCTTGTTAAATACGATACGCCCTTTTAAAAAATCAAAAAATCTAAAAAAAATTCTCGGGTTTTAAAATAAAATGATTCTTTTTGTAGTTATTTTTAAATTATCAAAATTTTATTTTTAGATTATACTACGTCAATATGTAATTTATCAAAATTTTCGGGGTTTTAAAAAATTCTTGAGTTTCAAAATTTTCGCGTTTTTAAAAATTTTCGTGTTATCAAAATTTTCGGGTTTTAAAAAAAATTCTCGAGTTTCAAAATTTTCGCGTTTTCAAAAATTCTCAAGTTTTAAAAAATTTTTCTCGAGTTTCAAAATGTTTGTGTTTTAAAAAATTTTAGTGTTTTCAAAAATTCTTGCGTTTCAAAATTTTCGTATTTTCCAAAAGTTTCGTGTTTTCAAAAATTCTCGGGTATCAAAAAAATCCTTGAGTTTCAAAAATTTCGTGTTTTTCAAAAATTTTCGTGTTTTGAAAAATTCTCGTGTTTAAAAAAAATTTCTTGAGTTTCAAAATTTTTGTTTTCAGAATTTTCGTTTTTTCAAAAATTCTCGAGTTGAAAAAAATTTTTGTGTTTCAAAAATTCTCGCATTTCAAAATTTTCGTGTTTTCAAAAATTCTCGTGTTTTAAACGGATCACGATTCAATATTAAATTGCACTCATATTGTTGAAAATTAATACAGCACGCGTTTAACGAGATACTAATTTTGGGCGTCGCGAGGGTGCTAATACCTTCCTCGTGCTTAACCGACTCCTGAACCCTTATTTTCTCTGGAATTTTGACGTAGACCTAAACTTGGCCCTTTTTTAAGAAAATTAAAAAAAAATAATTCTTTTGAAAAGAGGATTTATTAGGTGTCCAATCACACTTAGAAAAAAGATCGGTGGCGACTCCCTTTTATTAAATAAAATTGAAACTTTGTTTTCAAATGTTTAATAATTTTCTCAATTAGTGGCCGTGTTAAATTTTACGTCGCTATAGCTAGCGACTCCACTAGGGACCTTTTTTTTGAGAGTCGAGTCTGGAATTAAACGCGTGTTGTCAAAATTTTCGGAACTCCTTGTTCAAATTAATATTTAGTCGTGATCTTTAAATTTTGTTTTTTTGAAAAGTTATGCATTTGCATCATGTTGTAAATATTTTTCTAACTTGTTTTATCTTTATGTTTTTCAGCTCTAAGTTTTTACGGTTTTAGTTTTTTTAGTTTTAAAATAAAAACGAAAAGGTTTGTGAGTTTCTCCCCACACACCGTGCACTTGCAGTTTTTGCATAACATGAGCTTTCTACCCGGGCTCCGTCCGCTTAAGTGGAAGTAAACGCTATGCCTTCGTGAGTTAACTCGTCTTCCGTACAGGCTAGTGAATACTTCCGGGTTACATATGACTTATGCTTTTGTGAGTTAACTTATCCCTCCGCATAGGCATAAGTAAATGTAATCCCTCGAATTGAGCTCGCGAGCCTATGATGGACGATAACCGAGGCTCCGTACTAACCTTAGTAGGCGATAGTACGGACAATTCGAGTACCTTTTTTGAACCGAAACCGCATATAGTGAACCGTATGAGCCACCCGACTAGAGCCATGCCGAACCTTTGTCCGTTTAATAGTCACCAAAATAAGTACATGGGAGAAACGCCTCTCGCCCTTTATTTCTTTTACATTTACACTTTTTATGCAAGGGAATCGGTTCCGTTTAATAAATTGAATCGAGTAGATTATCTGATGAGTATGTTGGGGTAGGTTTTTGTAAAGCATGATGGGGCAAAAAAAAAAAAAACACTTAGGTCAGTTTCACCAAAATGCACGATTGAATAACTTAATTTGTTAGAGTTCCATAATTTTTCTCTATTTATATTTGTTGTGATTACTAACCAAGGTTATTTTTTTTCATTTTTATTTGTCATCATGCATCATAGGCATCTTGTTAGGAAGGTGTTGATTAGAGATTGGTTGCCAAAAACGGGTTTCTGATGGAGGAGTCAATTACACAAGTAACCGAGAAAAATGTCGTGGTTCGAGACTGGTCTTTGAAAACCCAGAAAGCAAAAGGGGACAGTTTAAAGGAAGGATGTATCTCCAATCTTCCCAAGCATGTGACTTTGAATGCTCGTCAGAATAACCTCGAAGACTTGACTAGGATCTGGAAACAGTGGGGCTCAGACACTAGGGGCATCTTCACTGAAAAGTACGGAGATATAGCTCACTTGATTGCTGTCAATGTAGACGAACATTTGATTCAAGCCATGGTTCGATTCTGGGACCTAGCTTTCCAATGTTTCACTATCAATCAGGAAGATATGACTTCGACCATAGAAGAGTATGCCGCCTTGCTTCGTGTTGACAATGCACAATTCAACAAGATATATGTGAAAGAGCCCAAACCTATGACCTTCAAGAAAAAGCTAATGAAGTTGATGGGAATGATTGATACATGGGCTAAAAAACAGATAAAGAAAAAGAACGAAGTCAGTTGTGTTCCGTGGTTTTCTCTACGAGACTTAGTTCAAAACCATCCAGATAGTGTAAAGAGAGTGGATCTGTTTGCTATGGCCATTTACAGATTAATCGTCTTCCCAAAGGTTCTTGGGCATATAGAAGTTGCGGTAGTGGATTTCTTTGAAAAGTTGAGGCAAGGAATCAACTCCGTCCCAACTATCTTAGCCGAGACTTTTAGATCTCTAAGTAGTTGTAGAAGGAAAGGGGAAAGACGTTTTATCAGATGTGTACAGTTACCCAATGTTTGGATTTTGAGCCACTTCTAGAAAGTGGAGCGCACACCTTTCCACATGTTTTCAAAAACATTCGCTCCATTGGAAGCTTACATTGGGAAAGATTGGCCGAAGGATGTCACCAAACAGCACTAGGTTTCGGTTTTTCAGAACCTCCGCGCCGATGATATAACTTGGAGAGCACCATGGATCCGTCCTTCGGTTCTATTATACAAATGCGGAAGCCAAGATTGGGTGCCTTTACTCGGATTATGGGGAGGAGTTGGATATGCTCCGTTAATGGTTCAAAGGCAGTTTGCTTCACGACAATGTATACCAGCTACCGGAGGATTGGTGCAGTCGGAGTTTGCTTTTACAGGTGAAGGTTACATGAAAAAAGCCCGAGATACTGCAAAGTCTTGGAAGGAAATTTACCTAATGGAGTTAGCTCTGTATGCTGATACTATCACTCAAGATTATGACATATGGAGACAACGATGAGTGAATAGTCAATAAATCTCGCCAACGGATTACACTTTCCAGAATCCTTTCTCAAAAGAAATACCGTCCGAGCTGGAAATGGCAAGATATGAATTTGAACGTAAAAAGGCCAAGCTGTTACGGGATATTAGTTCTCTTCAAGAGGAAAAGTACCAGCTGAAGATCGATGTTCAAATTGAAAAATCCAGAACCGAGAAAGTCCAAAAAGAAGCTGAGATCATGAGAAATGACTTAAAGGATCTTCATTTGGGAAATAAGAAATTAAGAGGCACTATATGGAATAGTGGGCTGGGCAAATCATCGGCAGAATGGAAGGAAGAACTAAGCAACATCAAAGGTGGGATGAAATTGTAACAGCCCGATTTAGACCTTAATCGGAACGGTGGTTTCGGGACCACGAATCCGAGCCAAAAAAATATATTATTTTAATATTATTTTTCGTGTTAAATACTTATGATTGATTATGTGCTAAAATTTCGTGAATTTATTTGCTCTTTGATGTACTTAATTTAAGAGAAAGGACTAAATTGTTGAAGTGGTAAAAGTAGCATTTATTAAGTTGGATGGTTTAATTGATTTGTTTTCTTGAGGGACTTGCATGTCAAATTGACCTTTTGAATCTTTAGTGGACGGCATTATGGCTATATGTATATTATAATAAAACAAAAAGGAGAAAAGAGTTGGCATGTTCATCTTTTCATCTTTTTGACTGAAACTAAGAAGAAAAGAAAAGGGAAAAGCTTCAAGGGGGTTCGGCACTTGCATGTTCAAATAGGGTGAGTATTTAAACTTAGTTCTTTATAATTTTGACATTATTGAGGCTATAGTAAGGTAATTTAGTTAACCCATATAAGAATTTTTGAATTAGTTGCATAGTTGGAGTGTTGCCATGAATGAAAAATTGGGTGTTTATGTGGTTAAGGCTAGAATATGATGTAAGTATGTTAGATTAACAAGGTTTTCTTTGAAATTTTTGATGGAATTTATTATAAGGAGGAATTCATGAAAAGAAATTTCATGAAAGAACTAAATAGCAAGAAAAATGAAAGAAATGAATTGATATATGAACTATGGATATTCGGCCATTGATAGGTGTGGTTGGATTTTTTGATATTTGGTGTTTTGAGCTATAAGGACTATATTGTAAACATAGTAAATGTTGGGGGTAAATTACTAAATTTCTAAATTATGTATTTATATTTTAATTGAATGAAATATGGGGACTTGAATAAGCTTAAGGAACCTTCGGCCATAGCTCCAAATTTGTAAAATTGGCATATTTGTATTAATTGAAAATTTGATTAATTTGTAAAAATGTAAAATGTGTGGGATGAAATGGAAAATTTTCCAATTATGTGTTGTGAGCTAAAATGGATAAAATTTTATTTGAAAGAGCTCTTTTCGAAATTTATTTTAGATCAAGAAAAGAGAAAGTCGGATTTGAATCGGGGAAAGACAAAAATAGCCGAATAGTTGATTTTACGTTCGCCGATATCTGAGGTAAGTCTATAAGTAAATGGTTGTTCTTAATTTTAAATAAATGTAAATTATTCATGCTGAATTGAAATGTTTATAATTATATTTTCTATTATCGAATATGAGGGATGGTAATTGATATGTTTAAGGAACTACTTGAGTAAGTTTTAAGCAATGGAATTAATTTGAAGTAATGCTTACTTATAAGTTTAAATTGAATGTTGATGGTTATTCCAAGGCATTGCCGAATATACATACATATATATTTGAAATACATAAGAAATGGTCGAAGGTGATGGTACTTGGTTGTTGTAATTAGAAGCATGAAATAGGGAATTTTAATGATGATATTATAATGAGATTTAGGCATACTAAACGGAGTTGATGATGGTTTGATGTGGTATAGGCCGAATGCAATATAGTACTTGGATATTGAACACTTTGATATATACATATATAAGTGTATATTCTTGTGTGTAAAGTGAATGTGAATTATATATATATATATATATTATGCATATTGAGGGAATAACAAGTTAAGAGAAGCATACATTGAGTAATACGGTTCAATGAGTACCATATGTGCAAAGTTAAGTAATGGTTCTGTGTGAGCGATACGTTACGATAAATGTGAAGTAACGGCTCTGTGTGAGCGATACGTTACGATAAATGTGAAGTAATGGCTCTGTGTGAGCGATACGTTACGATAAGCATTAAGTAACGGCTCTATGTGAGCGATACGTTACTAGAAGTAAGAATAGTAATGACACTAAGTGTGCGATACGTTACATCAATTACACTGTGTGTTCGGATTTACGGATTTTACGGAGATATAATTCAATGAATGGAGCTATCCGAAAAGTGAAGATAGGTAAGGGATGTATGATAATTGTGTAATTTAAATATCAATGAGGTAAATTGTTCTTGTATACGAAATTAAAGTATCGAGAGGTGATTATTAATCTATGAGTTTGATTGAATGAATGAATGGTATGTTAGTAGTTGATTTTTGAGACCTATTGATCTAGATAGTTGTTGAATGGTAGCATGATATATGTAATTGCAATTACGAATCCGTTATCATCAAGTAAGTTGATTTAATTAACCTTATAGGTTCGGCCACAAAGGTATGTGCATATGTGATGATGAATTGAATTTGTGTATAAGTGGTTATATGTGATATTATATTAAATTCGAATATATGAGTACATGTGATAGTTTAATTAACTTTGGATGATCGGTCATATATATGATAATGAATTAAACTAGTATATTCGGCCATAAGTGATGGTATAATGAATCATGTGTATTTGATCTAATAAGTAAGTTTTAGATGTTGAAATGAAAATTTTATGTCATATGTATTTATATGTGAATTATATGAATTGAAAGGTGAGAAAGAAAATTAGGTAGTTAATATGTATATACGTGAACAAATGTATATGTATTTGTTTTGAGATGGGAAAGTGATTTATAGATCGATGTGAAATCTATTATTGAATGTATGAGTGTTTGGCCTTAAGGCTATAAAAGGTAAAAGTTTACGAATGATGATATGAATTATGAGTAAGTGAAGTTACTTAACGAGGAACATGGATTATATGAGAAAAGTGATTGTACATGTGTTTGTGATTAACCAAATTTGGCCTATTTGAATTAAATTATATATGTTTCTATGGTGAATTATTTGCTTATGGCTTACTAAGCTTTCAAAGCTTACTTTGTGTAATTTTCCTATGTTTATAGAGTTTCAAAGACTTGCTCGGGTTGGAAGTCGAAGGAGATCTCATCACACTATCCAATTTTCGCTTCGGTAAATAAATGCTTGGAGATTTGGTTATGTGGCATGTATAGACTAGTTTTGATATTGCTAGTTTTGAAGTTGTATATACTTGTATAAGCCATGCGAAAATGGCTTGTCCATCTCGTTATTCTTGGAATTTATATTTTGGCTTGATGATTTCATTTGATTTGGTTTTGGTATATTTATAAGTATGGTTAATGTATAGAGTTTAAATGAAATGAAGTAAAGATGTTATGATCTAAATTTTGAGTTTTGTAACTCGAGTTATAGTCGATTTAGTCAATATGATGCTGATGGACAGTTTCAATTTTTATGCCCCAAATTGGTAGTTAAGTCCGGTAATACCTTGTAACTCGTTTCTGGCGACGGATAAGGGTTAGGGGTGTTACAGAAATTCTGGAGAGGGAAAGCGAAGAGGGAAGAGGAAAAAGCTGCGCGTGCTATGATAGAATTAAAGAAGAAAAATGCTGAATACGAAACCGTGTCTACAGAATTAATGACTAGTCAGTCTAAGCATCAAAAGCTAAGAGGGAAAATACGAGATTTAGAAAATACACTGCAAGCTCATCAGCAACATTTGGATACTCTCCTAAAAGCCCTAGAAGAAAAGAATGGTCAGCATGATAGAGACACTCGCGCCTATGAAAGAGCTCTCCAAGAAAGAATATGCATCTCAGCTGTTTGATCAATGAAATTCACAAGGCGACTGTGCAAATCGTGCAATTATCAGATGAAGCCGAAGCTCTTAGTTGCCAATTCCCTCCGAACCAAAGATCAAGCATGTCGGAGTTCCTAGAACGAGTGAAGAAACAAGGCGATGTGGCTTGGAAATTTGTGTAACTATTAAGTTAGAGATGGAAAAACATTTTGTAATGGACTCTTTTGATTAATGAAATGCCTAAGTATGGGGCTATCTTGAAATCAACACCAAATTTTTGCATATTTATTCATGACTAACATTCATTTGCCATTTATTCATTCATCCATCCATTGCATGTGCATATCACCCTAATCATTCACTATGATTAAAATCATAAAATCCATAGTTGCAGAAAGACCAAGAAATGAGGATTGCAAGAGCCTCAGGTCGGGAATTAGAATAGGAACCCATAGCGAGGCACGCTGCCATTGATTGAAAGGGGTCTTCAGAACGTCAGTATAAATGTTATTGACAAAGGGGATGATGCAATTAAAGATGTTTCAATGATACGCCCTTGTTCTCTTGGATTCGTTTTGAACAATTAGACTGCTGTGGATCTTCTTGTAGTTTCTAAGTCCTCTCCAGAGTAATGCTCAATGTTAACTTTCTTTTTTTGTGCCCCTAAGTAATAGTGGGATTCTTTTGTAAGAGCTTATGTTTGCTCTTTACCATTTAAATGAACATTAATGCAGATGCATTTTGTCATGGTCTTTTCATTCTCATTAACTTCATAATTACTCCCTCTTCTCACAGCCTGTCCTTACATGTACTTCATATCATGCCATAACATTATGTTTGTTGGTTCCAATACCTTGATACTCCTCTATAGTTTTCTTTTCCATTCATATTTCAGGTGTTTACATATCAGTGACATGAGCAATCCCGTTACAAGTCCTGAAATCGATTTCGAGAAAGCTATTTGTTTAGGAGAATTCGAAGCTGAGGAAAATGTTGAAGATTATGTTTCGTCTCCTGACTTACTAAGAATGATAGAACAAGAAGATAAACAGATTCTACCTCATCAAGAATCTGTTGAGACAGTAAACTTGGGAAATGAAGAAAAGAGGCAACAAGTGAAGATTGGGACCTCCATTTCAGAGAACACCAAACATGATTTGATCGCCTTGCTTCGTGAGTACAAAGATGTATTTGCATGGTCGTATCTGGACATGCCAGGGTTGAATAAGGATGTAGTGGTCTATAGACTCCCACTGAAACCAGAATGCAAGCCCATTCAACAGAAGCTAAGACGAATGAGACCTGAAATGCTGTTAAAGATAAAAGAAAAAGTCAAGAAACAATTTGATGATGGATTCCTACAAGTCTCCAAATACTTAGAATGGGTAGCTAATATAGTCCCAGCACCAAAAAAAGACGGCAAGATGCGAATGTGCGTAGATTATCGCGATTTGAATTGAGCAAGCCCTAAGGATAATTTTCCTTTGCCACACATTGATACGTTGGTGGATAATACAACAAAATATTCATTGTTTTCTTTCATGGATGGATTCTCGGGTTATAATCAGATAAAGATGGTTCTCGAGAATATGAAGAAAACTACCTTCGTAATGATGTGGGGGATATTCTGCTATAAGGTGATGCCGTTCAGATTAAAGAATGCTGGGGCAACATATCAGAGGGCCATGGTGATGTTGTTCCATGACATGATGTACAAAGAAATAGAAGTCTACGTTGATGATATGATTGCCAAATCTCAGAGGGAAAGAGAGCATGTTGGGAACCTCAGGAAATTGTTCGAAAGACTAAGAAAGTTCCAGCTGAAGCTTAATCCAACCAAGTGTACGTTTGGGGTTACCTCGGGAAAATTACTAAGCTTCATTGTCAGCGAAAGAGGTATTGAAGTTGATCCAGATAAGATAAAAGCTATACAAGAACTACCACCTCCACGCACATAAAAAGAAGTCAGAGGATTTTTAGGGAGGTTAAACTACATCACTCGATTCATTGCTCAACTTACCAACCAGTGTGACCTAATTTTTCAACTCCTTCGAAAACATAATCCGGGAGAATGGAACGAGGAGTGCCAAGTGGCTTTTGACAAGATAAAACAATATTTGTCTAGCCCCCCGGTGCTAGTACCGCCAACTCTCGAAAGACCATTAATATTATATCTGGCTGTGTTCGAAAACTCAATGGGTTGAGTACTGGGGCAACATGATGAGTCGGGGAAAAGAGAAAGAGCGATTTACTATCTCAGCAAGAAGTTCACAGAGTATGAAGCAAAGTACCCGTCAATTGAAAAATTCTGTTGTGGTTTGGTCTGGGTAGTTCGAAGGCTCAGACAATATATGTTTTATCATACGACATGGTTAATCTCAAAGCTGGACCCAATAAAGTACATGATGGAATCACCTGCACTCACAGGAAGAATGAAACAATGGCAGATCCTACTATCAGAGTACGACATCGTCTATGTGAGCCAAAAGTCGATAAAGGGGGGCGCAATAGTTGACTTCTTAACAACTCGAACAATGGAGGAATACGAGCCATTGAGATTTGATTTCCTAGACGAAGACTTGATGTGCATTACAGAAAAAGAGTGTAAGTCGTCAAAAGAGAAATCATGGAAGATGAGATTTGATTGTGCATCGAATGCATTGGGGCATGGGATTGGAGCAGTTTTAGTGTCACCAGAAGGGAACCATTATCCACTCACTACCAGATTAAATTTCTTCTGTACCAATAACGTAGCGGAATATAAGGCTTGCATCATGGGACTTCGTGAAGCTATTGAATGAAACATCGAAATCTTAGAGGTGTACGAGGACTCAGCGTTGGTGATTTACCAAATCCGTGGAGATTGGAAAGTGAGAGATTTGAAATTAGTTAAATATCGCGATCTAGTTGCAGAACTGATTAAAGAATTCGAAGAAGTGACTTTTAATTACTTCCCACGAGAACAAAAGCAATTGGCTGATGCCCTGGCCACTTTGGCCTCAATGTTTAAAGCATACAGAGAAACAGAAATAATGCCTCTCCAAATGAGCATATATGAGGTCCCAGCACATTGTTTTAGCATTGAAAAAGAGACAAATGGACGACTGTGGTTCCATGATATCTTAGAATATGTCAAGAATCAAAGGTATCCCGGGCAAGCAAATGAGAACGAAAAAAGAACAATCAGAAGAATGGCGGTGGGATTTGTTCTTGATGGGGACATCCTGTACAAAAGAGGAAAAGATCAAGTACTCCTGAGATGCGTGGATGCTGTTGAAGCCAGGAAAATACTTGAAGATGTCCATGAAGGAATTTGTGGGACGCATGCCAATGGTTTCACTATGGCTAGGCAGATTATGAGACTCGATTATTACTGGCTGACGATGGAAAACGACTACATTAGTTACATATGAAAGTGCCACAAATGTCAAATTTACGGCGATAATATTCGTGCAGCCCCTTCGCCCCTTCATGTCATGACTTCTCCGTGGCCTTTTTCTATGTGGGGCATGGATGTTATAGGGCTAATTTCCCCAAAGGCTTCTAATGGGCACCGATTCATTTTTGTGGTTATAGATTACTTTACAAAATGGATAGAAGCCGCTTCATTTGCTAATGTGACGAAGACTGCAGTTTGCAGGTTCTTAAAAAAAGAGATCATATGTCGGTATGGTTTGCCTGAGAGAACAATTTCAGATAATGCTTTGAATCTGAACAACAAGATGATGAAGGAAGTGTGTGAGCAATTTCAAATAAAACATCATAACTCCTCACCCTATCACCCAAAGATGAATGGAGTAGTAGAAGCGGATAACAAAAATATTAAGAGGATTATTGGGAAAATGACCGAGACATATAAAGACTGGCACAAGAAGCTACCATTCGCTTTGTATGCATATCACACATCTGTGCGGACATCTATGGGAGCAACTCCTTTCTCTCTAGTTTATGGAATGGAAGTTGTGCTGCCCATCGAAGTTGACATCACCTCTCTATGAGTCTTAATGGAGTCGAAACTAGAAGAATCAGAATGGGTTCGAGCTCGATATGACCAACTAAATCTTATCGAAGAAAAACGCTTGAAGGCAATCTGTCATGGATAGATGTACCAGAAGAGAATGATCACGGCCCATGACAAGAAGGTGCGGCCAAGAGAATTTCGCGAGGGAGAACTCGTACTGAGAAAGATTCTCCCAATACAAAAAGACTTTCGAGGAAAATGGGCACCAAATTGGGAAGGGCCATACGTCGTAAAGAAGGCCTTCTCGGGTGGAGCTTTAATTCTCACTGAGATTGATGAGAAGGAGTTACCTAGTCCTGTAAACCCAGATGCTGTGAAGAAATATTATGCCTAAAAAAAAAGACCAAGATGAAAACCCGAAATAGGCGTATTGATAAAAAAAAGCAAGAAAGAAGAGATCAAGATGAAAACCCGAAAAGGGCGTCTTGATAAACAAAAAGGATTAGGATGAAAACCTGAAAGGGCATCCTAATGAAGGGGGTTCAGACATAAGGAGCAAGACGATTTGAACAAGGAGTCATGTGGCGAGATTACAATATTTGAAGCATTCTCGGAAGCTTGAAATTTTCTACACAAGAAGCTTTGCTCGAAAAGATCCAGGATGAAGAAACGTGGAGAAGTTCATGTGTTGGATATCTAGAGCATTTGTGACAATTGAATCTGCTTTCCTTTCTTTATAATGTTTTCTTTATAATGTCGAAACCATTTTTTGAATTTTGAAAAACAGGGATCGACTTTAAAACGATGGAAATGGAGTCGCGACCGATCTTTTAGTCGAGGTGTGATCGGATCACCTTGAGATGAATTATTTTAATAAAACATTTTGATTTATTAAAACAATAATTTTGGTCTGCGAAATCTAAGAAAATGACAACCTTCTTTGACCATTTGAAGATACTCGATTTTGAATATTAAGATTCTCTGGTTCCGAAGAAATAAAATATCACATCCAGCACGTTAGGATGTAACGATTTAAGTCTTCGAATTCCAGATCATCCCAACTTCTCAAAACTCATGCATTGAGATTTTAAAAGGGTATTTCATTATTTGGGATCAAACGGAAAACCGAAACCCAGCACGTTAGGGCACGATCTCTCGAATTTCCAAACACGAAATATTGCCTTTGTTAACTTAAGAAAATGTGGATGAAATTTCGAAAGGATATTTAGTTATTTGGTCAAAAGGAAAACCGAAACCCAACACGTTAGGGCACGATTTCTCAGATTTCCAAACACAAACATTGCCTTATTTTAGAGTTAAGAAAACATGAATGAAATCTTAAAATGATATTCGGTTATTTGGTCAAACGAAAAACTGAAACCTAGCACGTTAGGGCACGATCCTCTGGATTTCCAAACACAAAACATTGCCTCATTTTAAAGTTGAGAAAGCAGGAATGAAATTTAAAAAGGATGTTCAGTTATTCGGTCAAACGAAAAATTGAAACCCAGCACGTTAGGGCACGATCCTCTGGATTTCCAAACACAAAACATTGCCTCATTTTAAATTGAGAAAACATGAATGAAATTTTAAAAGGATATTCGGTTATTTGGTCAAACAAAAAATCGAAACCCAGCACGTTAGGGCACGATCCTCCGGATTTCCAAACACAAAACATTGCCTCATTTTAAAGTTGAGAAAGCATGAATGAAATTTAAAAAGGATGTTCGGTTATTCGGTCAAACGAAAAAGCGAAACCCAGCACGTTAGGGCACGATTTCTCGGATTTCCAAACACAAAAATTGCCTTATTTTAGAGTTAAGAAAACATGAATGAAATCTTAAAATGATATTCGGTTATTTGGTCAAACGAAAAACCGAAACCTAGCACGTTAGGGCACGATCCTCCGGATTTCCAAACACAAAACATTGCCTCATTTTAAAGTTGAGAAAGCAGGAATGAAATTTAAAAAGGATGTTCGATTATTCGGTCAAACGAAAAATCGAAACCCAGCACGTTAGGGCACGATCCTCCGGATTTCCAAACACAAAACATTGCCTCATTTTAAATTGAGAAAACATGAATGAAATTTTAAAAGGATATTCGGTTATTTGGTCAAACAAAAAATCGAAACCCAGCACGTTAGGGCACGATCCTCCGGATTTCCAAACACAAAACATTGCCTCATTTTAAAGTTGAGAAAGCATGAATGAAATTTAAAAAGGATGTTCGGTTATTCGGTCAAACGAAAAAGCGAAACCCAGCACGTTAGGGCACGATCCTCCGGATTTCCAAACACAAAACATTGCCTCATTTTAAATTGAGAAAACATGAATGAAAATTTAAAAGGATATTCGGTTATTTGGTCAAACGAAAAATCGAAACCCAGCACGTTAGGGCACGATCCTCCGGATTTCCAAACACAAAACATTGCCTCATTTTAAAGTTGAGAAAGCATGAATGAAATTTAAAAAGGATGTTCGGTTATTCAGTCAAACGAAAAAGCGAAACCCAGCACGTTAGGGCACGATCCTCCGGATTTCCAAACACAAAACATTGCCTCATTTTAAAGTTAAGAAAGCATGAATGAAATTTTAAAAGGATGTTCGGTTATTCGGTCAAACAAAAAATCGAAACCCAGCACGTTAGGGCACGATCTTCTGGATTTCCGAACACAAAACATTGCCTCATTAAAAAAGCTTTCAGTGGAACAACTTTAAAACTGTAATGATATTAAACCCGACATCTTTCATAAGATAAAATGGAATATTAATATGCAAAACAAGATATTCATCCATACATCAAATATTACAGATCATAAATCACAAATAATTACTAGTTACCAATTAACGATTTATCATCCATACAATAGCAATAATCATACAACCAATTTCAGTATCAGCAATTGAAGATAACGGAGCAAAATAATATATATCCAATCAAATGAACGTAAATCCAATTATTAATAAGTTTAAGACAAATGATGTAAAAAGAATGGATTTTAAATAGATAAATAAAATCTAAAATAAAGCGCATAAAGTAATATAAAAGATATAAAAAGTTTGAAACAATATATGCAAGAGAAAATTAATATATATATATATATATATATATATAACAATTTTAAGAGAATAATGTATATAAGAGAGAATAAACTATATGATATGAAGATAAATCTAAAATAATAATATATGTAAGAATTTGGAGTAGATAATATGTATATAATTATTTTAATAGATAGTAAAATGAGCTTTAATAAACATTATACTAAAACATGTTGAAATAAATAATACATATAAACAATAATTTAAAAAAAAATAGCATAAATTTTTTATATCATAAGATAAAATAATTTAGAGTCTAATTAATAAATAAGTTAAATAAAACAGAAAAAGGATTGTATATGAAAACATAAAAAAAGGGTACTTAATTGAAACAAAAACAAAATTTAAAGGCTACTTTATAATAGATAAAATCATTTAAAAATGCGCAAGGATCAATCTGAAATGCGCGTGCTTTATCAGGGGTTAAACCAACAAATATTCCCGAAACTCAAAGCGCAGCACTCGGGTCGGACCAAATTGAAAACACGCTTAAATTACAGAGGTTAATCAAGAATTAAAAGAAATATATATAGCAGATTTAATCGAAAAACGATACAAAAAATGGGACTAAATACAGAAATAACCCATTATTGTAGGAACACGCGGATCTTTAGGAGACCAGATCGGGTCGGGCCGGAGCTTGCCTTATACGTCGTTGTATTGAGGCTATTGTAGTGAGCCCCAAACGGTGCCGTTTTCTTAATAGCCTATAACCCTCTTTTAACAACTAACAAACCCCCTTTTTTGAAACCCTAAAATCTATTTTCTAACCCTCAGCTACAACAAGGGAATGCCTCTCCATTCGACCCCCAAAACGTCACTGTAAAGGCGCCTGGTGGTACACGAAGATCCCAAGGGAGGCCCTCTCGCACCGACCTTAAAGTCTCACCGCTGTCTGAAATCCGATCGCGACGGAGGGGACACGGACAGCACCATGCGAAGGTAGCCCCCCCTCTCTCTCTTTTTTGTTAGTGTATCAAAATAAAGAAACGATGCTTGAAATAGATTCAAAAAGGAATGAGTAGCAGAAGAAAGATTGAATCGGAAAAGGAGCAACCTTTTTTTGTTTCTGATCTTTGATATATTCTGTATTCGTAGTCAATAGCGCGTAATCCTTTACAATCTTTTTTTTCGACTTTTTATAGTCGAATATTAAATAAAATGCAGAATAATCGAAAAATATAACAGTTGTCCTTTTTTCTGCATTTTTCCTTGCTGTTGTTTCTCTACTATTGGTTTGCAGGTACGAAAGGTGGACGTGGCGTACGGAGACGTGTGGGGCGTACGAAGACAAGAGCTGATGAAGACTCGCGCGTGGCGTGTGCTTGGTGGTGCGCGTGGAGGCACGCATGCAACGCTGGAAGCCTCTGGAATTCTCTAGGGTTCTATTCTGCTAAAATTATTTGGGCCATTCGGGCCTTTTTCCAGATTGGGTTGGGTTGTAAGAGGGTTAGGCAAAAAAACGGGTAGTGGTTTATTTAGTATCTGAGCCAATTGGGCCTACTGTTGGATTGTGAATAGGTTGGGATTTAGTGGGCCTTATTTGTTTTTTTGTAATGGACTGATAAACTGTTAACTTTTGGACTTTTGATTATTTTATTATTATTATTATTATTATTAATGTTTTTTGGTTTTTTGGTTATAAAACGTGCCCGGGCATAAATTGGGTTATATAGCTGCCCCTCTTTGCTCATTGTCGTGTAACGAGAATAGAGCAAAAACCTTTAAAAAAGCCAATTTTGCCTGGTCTTGCTGCATCTTGGCTTCTTTTAGTGCCTTTCTTCTTTGAGTAGCTTCATTCCATCCCACTGCATCTTTAAGAGCATAGGAACTAGTGCTTCGATCCGCTTCAGGGAAAAGGGATTTGTAGCTTCAATCTTTTCTACTGAAACTTCAAGGAGACAAGAATCCAGAGAGAAGAGATCTGTAATTTGATCTTCTTACTAAAACTTTTCAGAAATACAGGTTGATCCTCAATAACCTCAGGGAGAAGGGATTTGTAGCTTCGACCTGCTCCACTGGGACTTCGAGGTGATTAGAATCCAGAGAGAAGAAATTTATAGTTTTGATCCTCTCACCGAAACTTCTCGAAAATAAAGGTTGACCCTCAATAACCTCAGGGAGAAGGGATTTGTAGCTTCGACCTACTCCATTGGGACTTCGAGATGATTGGAATCCAGAGGGAAGAGATATGTAGTTTCGATCTTCTCACTGAAACTTCTCAAAAATAAAGGTTGATCCTCAATAACCTCAGGGAGAAGGGATTTGTAGCTTCGACCTGCTCCATTAGGACTTCGAGATGATAAGAATCCAGAGAGAAGAGATTTGTAATTTCGATCTTCTTGCTGAAACTTCTCGGAAATAAAGGTTGATCCTCAATAACCTCAGGGAGAAGGGATTCGTAGCTTCGACCTGCTCCGTTAGGACTTTGAGGTGATAAAATTTGTATCTTCGATCTGCTTCGCTCAGGAAGGTAAGATCCTCTATCTTCAATCTGCTCCACTGCAAATTTAGGGACACCAAACTAGTAACTTTGATCCGCTTCGCTCAGGAAGGCAAGACCTTCCAATTCACCGATATCGTGACACCGTCCTCTTGGAGACCTGTCCTGTAAAATTGGTTTTGTGTTTATGCTTATGCAAAATGGTTAGGATGTAATGATCGGAATGAATCTAATGCTCCTAACAAAATGTATGAGAATGATTTTTTTTTTAACAATGATTAGGATGTAGTGATCAGAATGAATCGAATGCTCCTAACTGAATACATGAGAATAATCCCTTTCAAATGTTTAAGCGCATCCTTGCTTGCATCCTGCTGTCCCCGTTTGGCTGGTATTTTGTCCCAAAACCCGAAGGTTTACTTTGCTCAACTAATTTGTCCCCATTGTAACTTCACTGTCCATTCTATCATACTTCGTAAGCGCAATGTTTGTATTATTGACTCAAGTGTATAGGCTCCAGAATAATTTCTGCCGTGGTACTTTAAAAATGAAGAGATTATTACTATTTAGACACCTCCTTCTCAAAATTTATCAAGCCTTTAGACCTGGTGAGTTCTAAACAATAGTCCTATTTTAGGCTCTTGTATTATTTAGAAACCTCTAGAGTAATACGCAGAACTTCTTTTATGAAAGTATTATTAGTTCATCCATCATTATTTCAATACAACATGCTTGCAAAGAGGTAATAACAATAGATGAGAATAAAATTGGTGTGAAGTAAAACTTAAGATTAACAAAAGAAATTAATCAAAAATGTACATCTTGAAAAGAACAAAGTATTCAAAGATAGCACATTTAATATGAATAAAAATGAATACTATACGCCCTTTAGATATCGCAGCCTGAGCTTCTCTGCCCGAGTGTCTGGAAGACTATTTTGAGTTCGACATGTGTTTAGGAGATCTTGAGTAGCTCGTCGATGCACCAAGACGCAACATACCCTTTCCTTGTTAATTCGAGTATAGCAGGATCACCGCATGCCCCATTATAATTTGATCACAATTTGAGCCGCCCTTTTCCAGTTTTCGACACAAAACCCCTTTGGCCTCAAGACGCCTTTTGCGGGTTTTCACCTTGACCTCTCCACTTTTCATTTTTTCATTTTTCATTCATTCATTCATTCATTCTTTTTTTTTTTTGGAGAAAGTCTCAAAGCGCCTTTTGCGGGTATTCACTTTGGCTTCTTTTCCTCTTCAAGTATAGTACTTCTTAGCAGAATCCAAATTTACAGGATTGGGTAAGTTTTTCCCATCCATTTCGACTAGGATCAATGCTCCTCCGGAGAAAGCCTTTTTCACCACATAAGGTTCTTCCCAATTTTGCATCCATTTCCCTCTAAAATCCTTTTGCATGGGGAGGATCTTTTTCAAAACTAGGTCTCCTTCGTAAAATTCTCTTGGGCGAACCTTTTTGGCATAAGCCCGCATCATCCTCTTTTGGTATATCTGACCATGACAGATGGCCCTTAGTCTTTTTTCCTCAATCAAGTTCAACTGATCGTATCGAGACTGGATCCATTCAGCTTCATCTAACTTTAACTCTGACAAGACTCGAAGGGAAGGAATTTCAACTTCGATGGGAAGCACTGCCTCCATTCCATAAACTAATGAGAAAAGAGTTGCCCCGGTAGAGGTTTTGACTGATGTCTGATAAGCATAGAGAGCGAATGGTAACTTCTCGTGCCAATCTTTATAGGTTTCAGCCATTTTCCCCACAATCTTCTTAATGTTTTTATTGGCTGCTTCCACTGCACCATTCATTTTTGGACGATATTGTGAGGAGTTGTGGTGTTTGATCTTGAATTGACTGAAGACCTCCGCGATCATGCTGTTGTTCAAGTTTGACGCATTGTCTGATATGATTCTTTCTGGCATTCCATGTCGACATATGATTTCCTTTTTTAGGAACCTGCTGACTGCCGACTTGGTAACGCTGGCGTATGAAGTAGCCTCTACCCATTTGGTGAAGTAGTCGATAACTACGAAGATGAACCGATGCCCGTTTGAAGCTTTCGAAGAGATCGGCCTGATGACGTCCATGCCCCACATGGAGAAAGGCCATGGGGAGGTCATAACATGCAAAGGTGATTGAGCCACATGAATTTTGTCCCCATATATCTGGCATTTGTGACATGTTTTAGCATAATTGATGCAGTCTCCTTCCATGGTAGACTAATTGCATCCGAATCTCATAATTTCTCTGGCTATTGTGAAACCGTTAGCATGCGTCCCACAAACACCCTCGTGGACCTCTTCTAGAATTTTTTTAGCCTCAACAGCGTCGACACATCTCAACAGTACCTGATCCCTTCTTCTTTTATACAGGATCTCACCGTCTAAGACATAGTCACAAGCTAGTCTTCTCAATGTCCTTTTGTCATTTTTTGTTGCTTGGGCAGGGTATTCTCGGTTCTTCACATATCGTAGAATGTCATGATACCAAGGATGATCATCTCTCCTCTCCTATTCATCAACATTACAGCAGTGAGCCGGAGCCTTACAAATACTCATCTGGATGGGCTTCATAATTTTCTGTTTATTTATTCTGATCATAGAAGCTAATGTGGCCAAGGCGTCTGCCATCTGGTTTTCATCACGCGGGAGGTAAAAGAATGTGATATCATCAAACTCCTTAATTAACTCCGAAATTAATTTTCGGTAACTGATCAATTTGAGATCCCTCGTTTCCCATTCTCCTTTAAGCTGATAGATCACCAATGCGGAATCTCCATATACTCCTAGTACTTTGACTTTGCGGTCTATGGCTGCTCGAATTCCCATGATACAAGCTTCGTATTCTGCCATATTATTTGTGCAATCAAAATCCAACTTGCAAGTGAATGGGTAATGATCTCCATTTGGGGATACCAAGACTGCCCCAACTCCATTACCAATGGCATTTGACGCTCCGTCGAAGTTCAATTTCCAAGGACAATCTTCTAGGGTATCTTCCTCATTAACCGCTACAAACATCAGATCTTCATTGGGAAAATCAAAGTTCAATGGTTCGCAATCGTCTAACCCTCTACTGGCTAGAAAATCTGCTATTGCACTCCTCTTCACAGCCTTCTGGCTCACATAGACTATGTCAAATTCAGATAGCAAAATTTTCCATCGGGCCATTCTTCCATTTAAGGCGGTTGATTCCATCATGTACTTAAGGGGGTCTAATTTCGAGATTAACCAGGTTGTGTGGTACATCATATATTGCCTCAATCTCCGAGTCGTCCAAATCAAGGCACAACACAATTTCTCAATTGGCAAATATCTCATCTCACACTCAGTGAATTTCTTGCTGAGATAGTATATCGCCTTTTCTTTTCTTCCTGAATCATCATGTTGACCAAGTACACACCCAATAGAGTGATCAAACACTGTTAGAAACAAGATTAATGGCCTATCTGGACTTGGGGGTGACAAGACTGGAGGATTTGACAAGTATTGTTTAACCTTATCAAAAGCTTTCTGGCATTCATCATCCCACACTCCTGGATTGTGTTTCTTCAGGAGACGAAATATGGGATCACATTTCTCGGTTAACTGTGAAATGAACCGAGCAATGTAATTTAACCTTTCCAAGAAACCTCGAACTTCTTTTTGAATGCGTGGTGGAGGCAATCCTTGTATAGCTTGGACCTTGTCTGAGTCAATCTCGATTCCCTTCTCGCTGACTATGAAGCCCAACAATTTGCCAGATCTAGTTCCAAAAGTGCATTTTGTGGGATTGAGCTTTAACTGGAATTTCCTTAGTCTCAAAAACAATTTTCTCAAAACTTGGATATGTTCAATCTCTGTTCGGGACTTTGCAATCATATCATCAATGTAGACTTCAATCTCTTTGTGCATCATGTCATGAAACAAAGCCACCATAGCTCTTTGGTATGTCGCTCCCGCGTTCTTCAATCCGAATGGCATCACTTTATAACAGAACGTACCCCATAATGTTATGAAGGTAGTCTTTCCCATGTCTTCATGATGCATTTTTTATCTGATTGTACCCCGAGAACCCATCCATGAATGAAAACAACGAGTAACCTGCCGGAGTATCGATGTGGGGTAGTGAAAAATTATCTTTTGGGCTAGCTTTATTTAGGTCTCTATAATCTACACACATTCGCACCTTCCCATCTTTCTTAGGGACAGGTACGATGTTGGCTACCCATTCCGAATATTTGATCTCCTGCAGAAATCCAGCATCAAATTGTCTTTTGACTTCTTCCTTTATTTTTAGCACAATATCCGGTCTCATCCTTCGGAGATTTTGCTGAACTGACTTGCAATCCCCTTTTATGGGCAGGCGGTGTACCACAATGTCAGTGCTTAGACCTAGCATATCCTTGTATGACCATGCGAAGACATCCTTGAATTCCCGTAGCAACTCGACAAGATCTCGCCTTGTTTCTTTGGCTATATGCGTTCCAATATTTACTACTTTCCCTTCTTCTAGTGTCACAGTCTCTACTGTTTCCTTATGAGAAAGAATTTTTTCTCTTCCTGTTCTACCATTCTTAACAAGTCAGGAGATAAGTCGCCGTCTGCGTTATCTTCAAAGTCCTGTGATCCTTCTAAACACATGTCTTGCTCAAAAGGATATTTTGAGTCCCTAGCAGCGTTGCTCACGTCATTGATATCCGGAGACCTATTGTAAGTTCAAAAGAATATGGAAAGAACGAATGAATTTATGAATGATTATTTGTATTATGAATAATTATGAGAGAATGATTTGAGGAAATCGCAAAATAAAGAATGAAACAATGGAAGAATGTTGGCTTCAAATGATAGCAAAGATGTATTTCATTAATATAATAACGTTTGAACATGAGCCTATTTCACAAAAGAAATCTTATCGCTTCCAGGCTTAAAGCAATAAATGCGTTCTGAACATTACTCTGAATAAGTTTTAAATACTACAGGAATTTCCTCTGCAGTCCAATTGTCCAAAATGCTTCCCGGTTTGTAAGGTCGAATATCCGATAAGGTCCCTTCTTCAACTGCCTCCTTAAATATGGCATTAATGCAGACATTACCCAACATTGCTACGATGTCCTCTCCCTTTGGCGCCTTCAGTTCAGCATGAATTACCCCTCCCGACACAAAGGTTTTGGATATGTGCGGAATTATGATGGGTTTCCACTTGGTTTCCTCGCCACTCAAACGAGCACGGCTTCTTTCTTGCCTTTTTTTTAATTCCTTCCTTTTTTGTTTTGCATCTGGCCTAAACCCTAAGCCAAAGCGATCTTGCTTTTCTTTCAATGTTGGGGCCGAAATTCTCCCCTGAAGTTATTTTCCAAGCCCTTTTCCAGGCATAGCTCCTTTTCCTAGGGTCATCTGCAATCCCATTTTTGTGGTCTTGGAGATTCTCGGTACCAGAATTCTGTTTCCTTCCGTAATGAAAGTTGTATTCACGAATTCTATGGACCGAAAAGAACATTCAGTTGTCTCGTCGTTTATCTCCAAATACGGCATATCACTAGTCACAGCTGCAATAATATCCTCTTCCGCCTCTATTGTTATTAACCGGCCATCCGTTATCAACTTCAACTTCTGATGTAATGACGAAGGTACTGCTCCTGACGAATGTATCCACGGTCTTCCTAATAAACAGTTATAGGAAGGCTTGATATCCATGACCAAGAAATCTACCTCATAAGAAGTCGGGCCAATTAATAAGGATATTTCAATTCTTCCCAACACTTTTCTTTGCGTGCCATCAAATGCCTTCACTATGCTCTGGCACTCTTTCATGTGCGAAGTGTCCACCGGTAATCTATTTAGAGTGGACAAGGGTAATACGTTTAACGTCGACCCATTGTGTAACACCCCCTACCCGTATTCGTTGTCAGAATAGGGTACAAGGCATTACCGGAGTTTACGATTTTTTTTTTCAATATAGCCCCTTTATAGATATCTAGCCTCCCCTGCAAATTTTAAACCGAGACCAATCTACATCAACCAATCCAATTCAACATATTTTCAAAATAGATTCATGCATATTTATAAGATAACATCAACACATACCAAACCAAGGTTTGCTAGCCATACCAATGGCTGACCTTACATTCATTTCATATTAACATTACTTTATTAGCTTATACATGCCATTGATTTCCAAAATAAAGTTTCTTTATATACTGAAATCTTGAGGCTGATAGTGTGATGTATCTCCTACCGAATCCGACCTCCGAGCTCTTAACATTACAAAACAGGGGAAAAGGAAACAGGGTAAGCACTTTGTGCTTAGTAAGCCCATATAACAAGAATTATACTTACCTAATATTTTCAATACAATGCAATAAACATTCATATATCCATTCAATGCACTATTACCCTAACATGCACAAACTCAACTTTCAAGTTAGTCCAATAATTTCCATATAACAATAATATATACCATGATTGATGAACTCATCAATACCATGATTTCCCATTCCCTTATTCTTTTTCCATATTTATCCCGTTGAATTTCTTGGAATTTTCGATGGATTTTCATAGGTACACTTTTAGTGTACAAATTCGGGTCCGTCAATTCATATTCATGTGCGCACATTTCTATTTCAGAGAGCACACTCCCGCGAACCTCATCTTTACAGCGGGATTACCAATCCAGGCTAAATCCCCTGTAATATAAACTCATAGAGTATTATTAGGATTACCAGTCCAGGCTAAATCCCCTGCAACGACAATTACTCTAATGAGCTTGGATCTGAATTACCAGTCCAGGCTAAATTCAGACCCTAATTCGGATTACCTGTCCGGGCTAAATCCATTTTCCACATATTCTTCGGGAGGGCTATATCAGGATAGGATCACCCGTCCGGGCTAGATCCTTTTTATCGTCAATTCATTTTCAGAGATCCATCAAATTTTCCTTTCATTCAAGCGGGATTTCTTCCTCGATACTAGTTCGTATATAAAATCTACTAATCCAGGACTTTTTCCTTTCCCCGATCTAGCTTCGTATTTGAGTTTTCCAGATTTGCAGTAAAAATATGAAAAACCAGCTTAAAGAAACCCTTCTATGGTGTTTTTGCTGATGAGAATGCAGAAAAATAAAGAGAAATCTAAATAATTCCACTTTAGCCCTAGCTTTATTAAGTAAATTTTGCAATATTCCAATTTTTCCCTTAATTCTCCTTATTTTCTTGCTGATTTCATGCCCCTGCCGTCCAGCCCAAATAGACCTTGGGTCTATTTTCCTTTTAAGCCCTCTTTCTTTTATCATTTAAACTATTTAATCATTTTTCATAATTTTGTATTTGTTACAATTTAGTCCTTTTCATTTAATTACATACTCAAACGTTAAAATTTTCTAACGAAATTTTAATACCACATTACTAACATTTTATAAATATTTATAAAAATATTTCCTACTCAATTTTATGAGATCAAGGTCTCGATACATTGTTTTTACCCAATTCCTTCAATAATTCCTTTTTCTAACTAACCACTAAATCGGTAAAATTTTTCTATCGATATTTTAATACGATTTTCCTATCATATAAATATTCATGCAAAAATATTAAAATAAATTTCTCTTTAAATCGGATTTATGGTTACGAAACCATTGTTCTGATAACCTTGAATTTAGGCCATTACAACTCTCCCCCCTTTTAAGGATTTTCGTCCTCGAAAATCTTACCAGTAAAGAGGTTTGGATATTGTTTCCTCATTGTCTCCTCCGGTTCCCATGTTGCTTCCTCAATCCCATGCTTTTTCCATAATACTTTCACTAAATTTATCTTTTTATTTCTAAGCTCCTTTGTTTCCCATGCCAATATCTTGACCGGTTCTTCACTATAAGTCATATCCGGTTGAATCTCCACTTCTGTCGGAGAAATAACATGTGAAGGATCTGGCCGATATCGTCGTAGCATAGATACATGAAAAACATTATGGATTCTATCAAGTTCCGGTGGTAATACCAATCGATAAGCGACCGGTCCAATTCTTTCTATAATCTCATATGGCCCGATAAATCTTGGACTCAATTTACCCTTTCGACCGAACCGGAGAACTTTCTTCCAAGGAGACACTTTCAGGAATACCTTGTCACTGACCTGAAATTCAATCTCCTTTCGTTTAAGATCGGCATATGATTTTTGGCGATCGGAAGCTACTTTTAAACTATCCCGAATAACCTTCACTTTTTCTTCTGTTTCCTGAATTAAATCAACCTCATGTATCTTCTTTTCACTGAGCTCTGTCCAATATAACGGTGTTCTACATTTTTTACCATACAAAGCTTCATACGGAGCCATTTTAATACTGGACTGATAACTGTTATTGTAAGCAAATTCAATCAAAGGTAGATACCTCTCCCAATTACCTTCAAACTCTAGTATACAACATCGGAGCCTATCTTCCAATACTTGAATTACACGCTCAGATTGGCCATCTGTCTGAGGATGAAATGCAGTGCTAAAATACAACTGAGTACCCAAGGCTTCTTGCAATTTGTCCCAGAAACGAGACGTAAACCAGGGATCTCTATCCGATATAATGGTGACAGGCACTCCGTGTAGCCTGACAATCTCAGATATGTACAATTCAGCCAGTTTATCTAAAGAATAATCCATACGTACCGAAATAAAGTGCACTGACTTTGTCAATCGGTCAACAATCACCCAAATAGCATTTTTTTTCCTCGGAGACAACGGTAACCCCGATACAAAATCCATAATGATTCTTTCCCATTTCCATTCCGGTATAGTAATTGGCTGAAGTAACCCCGAATGTACCTGATGTTCTGCTTTGACCTGTTGACATATCAAACATCTTGATACAAACTCAGAAATATCACGTTTCATACCTAGCCACCAGTACATCTTCTTCAAATCATTATACATTTTATTACTTCCCGGATGTACAGACATAGTACCACTTTGAGCATCATGTAAAATCTTCTGTATGAGCTCTGAATTCTTGGGTACACATACCCTACCTCTGAATAATAAACAATCATCAACCCCAACTTGAAATTCAGAATCAGTACCTGACTCACATTGTGCCCGTTTAACCTGTAACTTCTCATCATTCTTCTGAGCTTCACATATTTCCTGTAGAAATGTCGGTTTAGCTCTCAATTCAGTTATGATTGAACCATCATTAGTCAGTGACAACCGGGTATTCATAACTCGTAAAGCAAATAGAGATTTTTGACTCAAAGCATCAGCCACAACATTCGCCTTACCCGGATGATAATCAATAATCAAATCATAGTCCTTTATCAGTTCAAGCCACCTGCGCTGTCTCAAATTCAAATCTTTCTGTGTCATAAAATATTTCAAGCTTTTATGATCAGTATAAATATGACATTTCTCACCGTATAGGTAATGTCGCCATATCTTCAGCGCAAATACAATGGCAGCTAATTCAAGATCATGTACCGGGTAATTTCTTTCATGTGGTTTAAGTTGTCTTGAAGCATATGCTATTACTTTACCTTCTTGCATCAAGACACAACCTAAACCATTTAATGAGGCATCACTGTAAATAACAAATTCCTTACCCGATTCAGGCTGTACTAATACTGGTGCTTTCGTTAGTAGATCTTTCAATCGGTTGAAACTCTGCTGACATTCATCAGTCCACTCGAACTTTACATCTTTCTATAATAATCGAGGCATCGGAGAAGCTATCATAGAGAATTCCTGTACAAATCTCCGATAATAACCAGCAAAACCCAAGAAACTTCTAACTTCAGATACATTCTTCGGTGGACTCCAATTGACAATAGCTGAGATTTTACTTGGATCTACCCTGATGCCTTCGGCGGATATAATATGTCCAAGAAAACCCACTTCTCGAAGCCAAAATTCACATTTACTGAATTTAGCATATAACTGCTTCTCTCGCAGAATTTGCAACATAATTCTCAAATGTTCTGTATGTTCTTCATCTCGAGAATAAACCAAAATATCATCAATAAATACTACCACAAATCTGTCTAAGTACGGTCTGAATATTCAATTCATCAGATCCATAAATACTTCAGGTGCATTAGTCAGCCCAAACGACATAACCATAAACTCATAATGCCCATACCTGGTTCTGAAAGCCGTCTTTGGCACATCTGACTCTTTTACTCGTAGCTGGTAATAACCTGATCGGAGATCAATCTTCGAGAATATTGTGGCACCTTTCAACTGATCAAATAAATCATCAATCCGGGGCAATGGGTACTTATTCTTTATAGTTACCTTATTGAGCTGCCGATAGTCAATACACAATCTCAAAGACCCGTCTTTCTTTTTCACAAACAGAACCGGAGCACCCCAAGGTGAATGACTCGGTCGGACAAAACCTCTATCAACAAGTTCCTGTAACTGTGTCTTTAATTTCTTTAATTCTGTAGGAGCCATCCGGTACGGAGCTATGGAAATCGGAGTAGTTCCTGGAATCAAATCTATAGAGAATTCCACTTCCCTTTCTTGTGGCAACCCTGGTAACTCCTCTGGAAACACATCAGAAAATTCACATACCACTAGCACTGCCTGTATCTTTGACTCAGATACCTTGGTGTCGAGCACATAAGCAAGAAAAACATCATACCCCTTTTTAAGATACCTCTGAGTAGTAATAACTGAAATCACATCAGATAATCCCTCTGTCTGATCAGATTTAACTCGGAGTAATTCACCATTCTGACACTTCAACACAATATATTTCTGTTTACAGTTTACTACTGCATCATGCAGTAATAACATCGGGTGCTGAGGCATCTTCTCTGGCACGAATGGCATATGTCCTGGCAGGTGCTCGTGTCTCAGCCTTGCCTGCAGTATATTTTGTAGCTCCTCGGCTACCACTGACATTACCGGATGCTCGAGATGGTCTACCCCTTGAAACTAGATTACTCAGCTTCGATATCTGTTCAGCTTCTTTTTCTCCCCTTTCTGGACAATCTCTGAGGAAATGATCAAAAGAACCACATCGATAACAAGCCCCACTCTTAAATCGACATTCACCAAAATGAGCTTTATTACAATACTGGCATCTCGGCTTAGGGGTACCAACACTGCCAACACTGGTCACTGATGGAGTGGAAGGTCTTGGATTATTGCGTTGAGAACCTCGCTTTCTGCTTGAATACCTAGTGGTTGAGGTAGAACGATCCTGGTACTTCATCAATTTCTTTGGAGCAGAAAATTGGAATTTTCCCATTGGTCTTTCACTAAAAATTTAAGCTTCCCTCTCAGCCTGTTTCTTTTCTTTGCTTAATTTTTCTGCTTTATAAGCTCGCTCTGCCAATGTAGCAAACTCTCGAATTTCAAGAATTCCGATAAGTAGCTTAATTTCTTCATTCAACCCTTCTTTGAATCGTTTGCACATTTCAGCTTCTGACTGTACCCATTCCCGAGCATATTTATCAACCGAACAAATTCTCTTTCATACTCAGATACAGATCTATTGCCCTGTTTCAGCTCAAGAAATTCTTTTCTTTTCAGATCAAGGAATCTCTGACTAATATATTTCTTTTTGAACTCGGTCTGGAAAAATTCTCATGTAATTTCTTCTTTCGGAACAACTGAAGCTTTAGTATTCCACCAATGGTAAGCTGTGTCTTTTAGCAGTGAGACGGCACATTTCAAACATTCTTCTGGTGTGCAAGATAAATCCTCCAAAACCCAAGTAGTATTCTCTAACCAAAATTCAGCCCGTTCGGGATCATCATCAACTGCTGCTCGAAATTCTTCGGCCCTATATTTTCAGATTTTATCAACCGGAGCATTCCCTTTTCTGACAGATTTAGTACCTGTACCCGGTGGAATCTCGGGAACCGGTGGAGGAACAGGAGGGGGAGCTTGAGTTTGTTGCACTACAGGGTTAGTTCTTATGTACTGAGTAAACCATTCATTCATCATTTGAAAGAAGGCTATTTTTGCCTCCTCTCCTTGACCCTCTGTACCGGGCCTTCTACTACTAGTTTCTTCTCTTTGTACTGAAGCAGGAGCATGACTCCCAGCTTCCTCAGATTGAGCTCGGTCGGATGACATTACTATAAGAAAAACAAAATGTAAATGATCAGGAGATATCACACTATCAATAATAATTTAAATGGCATGTATAGCTGATCCGTATTTGCTATGTCGGTCCTAGAACCGACTAAACCGTAGCTCTGATACCAACAAATGTAACACCCCTACCCGTATTCGTTGTCAGAATAGGGTACAAGGCATTACCGGAGTTTACGATTTTTTTTTTCAATATAGCCCCTTTATAGATATCTAGCCTTCCCTGCAAATTTTAAACCGAGACCAATCTACATCAACCAATCCAATTCAACATATTTTCAAAATAGATTCATGCATATTTATAAGATAACATCAACACATACCAAACCAAGGTTTGCTAGCCATACCAATGGCTGACCTTACATTCATTTCATATTAACATTACTTTATTAGCTTATACATGCCATTGATTTCCAAAATAAAGTTTCTTTATATACCAAAATCTTGAGGCTGATAGTGTGATGTATCTCCTACCGAATCCGACCTCCGAGCTCTTAACACTATAAAACAGGGGAAAAGGAAATAGGGTAAGCACTTTGTGCTTAATAAGCCCATATAACAAGAATTATACTTACCTAATATTTTCAATACAATGCAATAAACATTCATATATCCATTCAATGCACTATTACCCTAACATGCACAAACTCAACTTTCAAGTTAGTCCAATAAATTCCATATATCAATAATATATACCATGATTGATGAACTCATCAATACCATGATTTCCCATTCCCTTATTCTTTTTCCATATTTATCCCGTTGAATTTCTTGGAATTTTTGATGGATTTTCATAGGTACACTTTTAGTGTACAAATTCAGGTCCGTCAATTCATATTCATGTGCGCACATTTCTATTTCAGAGAGCACACTCCCGCGAACCTCATCTTTACAGCGGGATTACCAATCCAGGCTAAATCCCCTGTAATATAAACTCATAGAGTATTGTCGGGATTACCAGTCCAAGCTAAATCCCCTGCAACGACAATTACTCTAATGAGCTTGGATCTGAATTACCAGTCCAGGCTAAATTCAGACCCTAATTCGGATTACCTGTCCGGGCTAAATCCATTTTCCACATATTCTTTGGGAGGGCTATATCAGGATAGGATCACCCGTTCGGGCTAGATCCTTTTTACCGTCAATTCATTTTCAGAGATCCATCAAATTTTCCTTTCATTCAAGCGGGATTTCTTCCTCGATACTAGTTCGCATATAAAATCTACTAATCCGAGACTTTTTCCTTTCCTCAATCTAGCTTCGTATTTGAGTTTTCCGGATTTGCAGTAAAAATATGAAAAACCAGCTTAAGGAAACCCTTCTATGGTGTTTTTGCTGACGAGAATGCAGAAAAATAAAGAGAAATCTAAATAATTCCACTTTAGTCCTAGCTTTATTAAGTAAATTTTGCAATATTCCAATTTTTCCCTTAATTCTCCTTATTTTCTTGCTGATTTCATGCCCTTGCCGTCCAGCCCAAATAGACCTTGGATCTATTTTCCTTTTAAGCCCTCATTCTTTTATCATTTAAACTATTTAATCATTTTTCATAATTTTGTATTTGTTACAATTTAGTCCTCTTCATTTAATTACATACTCAAACGTTAAAATTTTCTAACGAAATTTTAATACCACATTACTAACATTTTATAAATGTTTATAAAAATATTTCCTACTCAATTTTATGAGATCAAGGTCTCGATACCTTGTTTTTACCCAATTCCTTCAATAATTCCTTTTTCTAACTAACCACTAAATCGGTAAAATTTTTCTATCGATATTTTAATACGATTTTCCTATCATATAAATATTCATGCAAAAATATTAAAATAAATTTCTCTTTAAATCAGATTTATGGTTACGAAACCATTGTTCCGATAACCTTGAATTTAGGCCATTACACATTGTCTATCAAGACCCCTGGTAGCGTGTACCCTTTGATTTAGTGGTAATATGCAAAGCCTTGGTGGATCCTCTATCACTTGGTGGTATCTCGTCGTCATTGAAATAGATGAAGTTGTCAGCACTTATGTTACCAATCAATCGATCCAGTTTATTAACTGAGATATCATTGGCGACGTAAGTCTCATTCAAAATCTTCATCAACTCGTTCCTATGTACCTCCGAACTTTGAAGCAAAGCCAACACAGATATACACGCTGGTTGCTTATGCAGCTGTTCTACAACACAATATTCACTGTATTTCAGAAATTTTAGGAACTCCTTAGCTTCTTCTTCTTTCACTGGTTCTTTGATAGGCGACTCAGGATCGACGGATTTTTCTTTCTCTTGCTCTACCATTGGAGCTTTCCCCTTTGTCAAATCAAAGCGTCTCCCACTACGAGTATGAGAGCCTACGCCTAGATCTTTCTTCGAAGCATTAGCCAAATTCTCCTTCCTTGGGATTGCCACATTACACTCATAGTTCCAGGGAACCTTCTTACTATCCTTATAAACAAAGGCCGCGGGCCTCTGTATTATCACTCTTGGTGCTTAATTATTTTTGGGTCGCGAAATAACGATCACGGGAAAGTTGACTTTTGAGTTCCTTGTTGTTGACTCAGATGCGCATATGCTCTTCTCTTCTGTACCCTCTTCACAAAACTCAATCTCTTTGTTGCTCATCAAATTTTGTACCAAAGTTCTAAATTCCCTACAATTCTGAATCTCATGCCCCAATTCCCGATGGTACTCACAATAATTTATCAGCTTTCCCCAATTCTCTTCCGCAACAATTAGTCCCTGTTTGACCATTTCTTTCCAGACCAATCTTAAGGGAGTCTTAACCTCCACGATACTTACTTTGATTCTTCTCTCTGAACTTTCGCTAATTACGTTGATCCCGCTATTAGCATGATTGGGTAATGGATTTTCTGCACTTGGCATGTCCTCCAACTTCACAACACCCATATTAATAAATCTTTCCACCAATTTCTTAAAGGTGAGGCAATTTTCTATTGAGTGCCCTGTGATCCCTGCATGGTACCCACACTGTGCATTCGAGTCATACCACTTGGGATACGAAGGCTGCATTGGTTTTAGATGGTAAGGAGACACAACATGCGCGTCGAATAGGGTTTGATACATCTCTTTGTACATCATTGGGATCGGCGTGAATTGGAATTTTTCATTGCTTTGTCTTGTGGTGCCAGATTCTTTCCTGGATGAACCCTGATGCCCTATGGTCACTGCTTTTGGCTGATTAACGGTGACTGACTTCGTGTACCTTATGCTTGCATTATTCACCTCGCTTTCTTTCTTCCTTGTGGTCGTTCTTTTGTTAGTTTCCCCTGCCTCAATCTTTCCGCTTTTTATGGCGTTCTCAATCATTTCTCCGGACATTGCAATGTCCAAAAAACTCCTGGTTGCGCTTCCTAGCATATGCGTGATAAATGGGGCCTTCAGTGTATTGATAAAGAGCATTGTGGTCTTTTTTTTCAGAAATGGTGGCTGGACTTTGATGGCAACCTCCTTCCACCTCTGTGCGTATTGTCTAAAGCTCGCATTTCCCTTTTTTTTTCCATGTTTTTAAGAGTAATCCTATCGGGAGTCATGTCTGTCACATGGCTATACTGCTTCATAAACGCTTGAGCCAAATCTCTTCATGAGCCAATTTTGGCACGACTCAACTGGTTATACCATTTAGCCGCTGCTCCCACCAGGCTATCCTGGAAACAATGAATCAGCAGTTGGTCATTGTTAATGTATCTCGTCATCCTCCTACAAAACATAGTGATATGGGCCTCGGGGCAACTTGTCCCATTATATTTCTCGAATTCAGGCATCTTGAACTTGTATGGAAGCACCAGGTCGGGGACCAAGCTCAAATCCTTGGCATCGATTCCATAACAGCTATCAGCATTCTCTATTGCTTGAAACTTCTCCTCCAACCATTTATATCTATCTTCTAGCTGTTTTGGTAACTTCCCTTTCGTCTTCTCTCCCTCAGCTATTTCATCCAAATCAGGGACATTTGGATTGATTGGACTATGGCCCGGGTTAGAGCCTGAGCCGTCCTGAAAATTCATTGGTATCAAGGCTCCAGCTGGGATCTGTTGCGGCCTGATAGAGACAAATGGCTCTTGTGGACTTATCTCTGGCGGTGCATGTACTCGCGTTGGAGTAAAGCTAGGAGGATATTGATTACTTTCTTTCATAGTGCTTTTCCCTTTGTCTATTCCTCCTGCCAGTAATTGAGTCAGTTGGGACATCATGTTCTTTTGTGATTCCATCATCCGATCCATCATGTCTTGCTGGATCTTAGCAAGCTGCTCCTGCATTTGCAGCTGAAGCTTTTCCTGCATCTCATTTTGGAGTTGTTCAAGCTTCTCCAATCTCTGATCCATATCTTTTGTTTTCTTTCTTGTGTCGTAGGGATGCGTCTCCGGTAATGTTTTGTCGGTTTCTAGGTTGCTGAAATAATTTTTTTATATTTAATTAGAATCTTTTAATGATGTTTAATGTGTATGAATGAAATGAAGACGAATGCCAATGCATGAAATGCAAAAGAAGTCGATTCTAATTCAATTCCATTTAGGAAACTTTATTAGAAAATAAAGCTCTTTACATAAAGCAGATTACAAATACGGCCTTGCTTTAGCACCTAAAGCCTTAATTTTCTCAAGTAGAGAGGCTAACTCTTGTCCACAATCTTACCGCATCTCAAACTGCATGCTTAGTATATCAGCTTGTACGGCCAAAGTCTGTAAATAGTCAACTATCTCTTGCATCTGAGCTATAGCTTCTCCCATGAGGTAATCCCTATCTCTGACTTGGTTCTGAGAATAGTGAAGCTCCTCTTTCCTTCGTTCTTCATTCGCCTCTAGGGACTTGATATGGTTTTGGCAATTCTGCAAGGCCATTTCTAATTCTTCAATCTTCTTCTTCATTTCTTCAATTTAGCTCAAACTTGCTCTTAATTCTTACATAGAATTACGGCTTCGATGATGATGAAGAGATCTTTCGAGTTCCGCGACTTTAGCCTTCAGCTCGCTTTGTTCACTTTGGCTTTTTGAGAGGCTCTTTTCCATAGATTCATTTCGTGCTTGTGCCTCTCGGTACTTTTCCTCCCATTGGTCAGCCTTAGTCCTTTCATCCTGAACCTCTTGACGCCATTGTTCTGAAGTCTTTCCTAAACCAGTGATCTTCATGGATAAGCACATCTTCTTATAGTCAGTCTTTAATCTGTTGAGATCCTCTTCCACCCGTTCTTTTCCTTTTTTAAATTTTTCTGCTTCTGCTTTTTGAACGTCGGCATCCAACCCTAAGTGCATCTTCTCTTCCTCTAGTTGCTCTATTCTCTTTTCCAGCTCTCGATTCCTTTTTTCAAAATCTTTTTTTATTATTTCCAATTCGGATGGGACTACCTGTAAATATTCCTCCATCGGTCGAGCTCCTTCCAGACTTGGCCCTGGGATGTTGTCGTTGATCCTTCTACTGAACCATCCGCTATACTCAGGGGTAGTCATTGATCCTACCATCAACTTTTTCATACGATTCTTTAAGGGGGTAGATTTGTAACGCCCCGAATTTGGTCCTAGTAGAATTGGGCCTATTAGGTCTTGGGCATGGGAGCGTTTAAAATTTTTGAGAACAAGAGAACGGCACTAACCAAGTTGTAACGCCCCAAAATCCCAAAACTTTAAAATTTCTGTGCACTGAGGGTGGTATGTATGAGTAGCACTTAGAATATTAATTTTAAGGTATTATCGATATTATTTGAAGTCTTAGAGATAGGGAAGACCATAGGGAAAGTTTTATTTTTCTTGCTGTAGTGGACCCTAGTCCCAGGCATTAGGCCTCTTAAGCAGATTAAGGAGAAAATAGGACATAAGTGGGCCTGTGGTCCAGTGGCAAAGTGGTGTCACTAGGGGAGCTACAAGGTGGCGTGAAGAGATCTAAGGTTCGAGTAGTGGTAAGGTGTTTTGGAGTGTTTATTTTGCATAGTGGATGGCAAGGGTTGTGTGGGATTTGGACTTTTTTGTTGAAGTGTTTGAATTGGTCTTGTGAGTAGATAAAGGAGGGAATTTCGGATGAGATAAGGGAGATATCATGGGGAAAAATTAGGAGATGAGAGGTGGGAAGACTTGGTGCCGAATTGGACTGTGGGGGAAGGTAGGATTTGGCTATTGGCTATAAAAGAAGGTGTTGAATTCCTTTGAGAGGTTCCTTGGGTTCCATTACATTTCTTTTTCTCCCCCTTAGCTGAATTCTTCCATTTGCCGAAAAAACACCAATCATTCCTTTGCCGAAATTTTTGTTTTCTCTCTAGCCGAATTCCTCGTACCTTCTCTTCTTAAATTCCTTCTCTTGTTCTCCTTTAGTTCTAGCCGATCACTTCTCCTCTTCTTCTCCCTATTGGTGCCGAATTGTCTCTGTCACCATACTAATCTCAAAAGCCGAATTTAGGCCGCAGGACCGAAAGTAGATTTGGATAAGGTTCAAAGATCGCAAGCATGGTAGGATCGTTAGCAAGGATCTAGGGATATTCGCGAATAGTAGCTAAGGAAAGGCCACTAGAATGTGTGGCACACGATTCGTGATTAAAGGGTTTATAGCACGCGTTGTAACCAGGTGTGTACAAACACTACACACACATACTGGCAACGTCGGAAAGCCAAAAGGCCAAAAGTGGCTAAATGGGCCCGATGGGCCCTGAGGCTAAGTTTGATTAAATGGATTAATTTGATTATATGGATTGGGTTAGGCATGTATGTTACATGATCTGAATTTGTTTTGGGCCTAATAGGTCATGTGACTGAGATTTGGGCCTAGTGGGCCATAAAAATGTGATGTGGCCATTATGGGTTATATGAACGTGAAATGGGTTGATGGGCTTTATGGGGACGTAGACAAGTATGCTAGGGTTTAATGGACTTTAGGCCTAGTTCTGAACAACTCTTAAACCTCATAAGACTTAATCTAATAATTAAACATGTCCATGGACAAGTCACCGGGTTAGAGTGTGGCAACGGACATATACATATCTAGGATTGGATCTAGGGAGAGCTTGGTACTTAAGCGGTCCTAGTGGCCCACCTCCTTTTCTCTAGAATCCTACCTGGTGCATAGTGTCTGTTCACTTTAGCTGCAAGGACTTGTTAATGGGCCAAATTTCATAACTAAAACTCGAGAGGGACCAAATACCCCTAGATTTGTAAAATTACTAAAAACCCCTGGTTTGTAAAAATTACCAAAATACCTTTAGTTTGAAAATTACCAAAACATCCTTAGATTTGTAAAATCACTAAAATAGCCCTAAATTGTGAACTTACCATAATACCATTGGTTTGCAAAATTACCAAAACATCCCTGATTTACAAAATTCCCAAGGTACCTCTGTTTTGCAAAATTACCTAAATACCCCTGTAGAGTAAATTTACAGAAATACCCTTGGGTTGTGAAATGACGAAAATACATCTATGTGATGAGTATGAGTTTTGTGGATGTTACTCATGTGCATATTGCATTCATATGATATTCTGATTAGAATGCATATTGGTGGGAATTATGGTACGAAGGAAGATTTGAGGATCGCATAGTCGCTTGACGACTATGGATCCACCGATGGCTTTAAGCCCATTATATGATTAGCGACTTTGCTGCAACGTTGGGTAGTGCCACTGTGAGTGCTATCGTTGGTGTGTAGAGGATGGGTGGGTCGATTTAGAAATCCCCACAGGTGTGTAGGGTTGGAAGGGAAATGGTCTGTAGCGGATGGATTTTTGGGGAGGGTTTTGCATTACCTTGTTTTGCATATGATATGTTATGATATGATATGATATGAGGTCATTGTGGGTCAATGCCCAAGACCATCGATTTTGATAGGGCTCAGGCCAATGTGATAATTGTATTTTGAATGGAGTGCCAAGGGTTGTACACACTGCGTTTCAAAACTCACACCCTTTATTTAATGTTTCAGGTGATTCTTAGTAAATGGCTCGACGTGGGAGAGGACTCGGAGATGGACACACTACAAGATGTTTAAATTTTTGTTTATTTGTTTTAAAAAACATGGTTTAATTGCTTTATTTTCGTTGGATGTAATAAGGCCCTATACTCCAATTTGACATTAGATTTTGAGTTTTGTTATTATTGTTTCAACTGTTTACTTAGTTATTAAACCTGAGTAAATTTCTTACGTTTAAACTTGGTTTCTGAAGTACTTAAAATTATAAAATGGTTTTTTTTTCATTACTTAGCAAGACTCAAGGATTTTGGGCTTTTGGACCTTAAATTTTTAATTAGCAAAATCGTTTGAATTATGCCTTTGATGTGACACGTCGAATTTAGGCCTAACTTCTAGTCCGGGTTTGGGGTGTTACACCTTTGCCAAGGATAGATGATTTATTTGACCAATTGAAGGGAGCTACGGTGTTCTCTAAGATAGACCTAAGATTTGGTTACTACCAGTTGAGGGTTAAGGAGCAAGATATGCCGAAAATTGCATTTTGGACGAGATTTGTCTATTATGAGTTTCTTGTCATGCCATTTGGCTTAACGAATGCTCCTGTGATTTTTATGGATTTAATGAACCGTATCTTCCGACCGTATTTGGATAAGTTTGTAGTTGTCTTTATTGATGACATACTTATTTATTCTCAGGATGAGAATGAACATGCAGAACACCTGAGAATTGTTTTGCAGACTTTAAGAGACAAGAAGTTGTATGCTAAATTCAACAAGAGCGAGTTTTGACTCCGAGAGGTCGGATTCTTAGGGCACATTGTGTCAGTTGATGGCATTAGAGTTGATCCGAGTAAGATCTCGGCTATTGTGGAGTGAAAACTGCCAACGAATATGTTACAAATTAGAAGCTTTTTGGGTTTGGCGGGTTACTACAGACGGTTTGTCAAAGGGTTTTCTATGATTGCTATACTGATGATGATACGATCTGCCTTGGTGATGAGTCGAGTCGTATTTGTGTTGACCGACCGTCTATGATGAAGTAAGGAACAAATGGATGGTTAGTTAGTAAAATTGGTGAAGTAGGCTCAATATTGTTTAAAAACAACAAAGTTCATAAATGGCCCCCGGTGGCACCTTTTCGCTTCATTTGGTTTTCCACTTTGATGGCCAAGTGTACCATGTCCACCACCTCGATATAATGTTGAAGTTCAACGACATTAGCAATATCACGATTGAGACAAGCTAGAAAACGAGCCATCATCGCCTCGTAGTCTTCTTGCACATCCGCGCAAATCATCGCCACCTCCATCTCCTTGTAATAATCTTCTACGTTCTTAGTTCCTTGAGTAAGATTTTGGAGTTTTTGATGAAGTTCCCGATGATAATAAAAAGGAATGAATCACCATCGCATTGTCGCTTTCATATCAACCCAAGTAGTAATAGCCCTTTCTTCATTGCGCCTTCGACTAGTGGTGAATTGGTCCCACCAGATCATCGCGTAATAGGAAAACTCAATTGTGGCTAGTTTGACCTTCTTATTCTCGGAATAGTTGTGGCAATCAAATACTAATGCAACCTTTTTCTCCCACTCTAGGTACACCTCCAGGTCAGATTTTCCTTGGAAGGGAGGTATTGACAGCTTTATATTCTTAATATCAGCATCTTCTCGTCTCCGATCTCTTTGGCCACGATTCCATTGTTCCCTTCGTTGAACACTCACATTGGACCCTTGGTCACTCTCGGCCTCACTAGGATGAAACAGATCATCTTCGTTAAGTTGTTGTCAGCCAGGATTTCGAGGGGGACTTTGAGGTGTCCTTCTCTGACGTGCTCTCTCTTCAACTAAGTCCAACCTTTCTTGTATAGGCTCGAGATTTCGATCAAAGAGTCGCTCCACCTCTCAAAGCATGGCTTGAAGATTAAGGTCTGGAACATTTCTAACAGGTTGTCGTTCTTGTCGCTCCTCCATATTTCGATCAGGATTTTGTAACATAAAAAAAATTAAAACAAACTAAAACTGAAGAAAGATAATAATTGAAACCTCACAACAAACCTTATGTTCACTCGGAAAGAAAGAAATCGATAACACTCATGCTTGTGTTTGCACTCGTATGTTGGCTTTTACCTCCTCCCTATTGTGTTTATGCTCTCGTGCCTTTTCCACTCCTTCTTTTCTCATGACTTCGTAAATAGACTTGCCAAGGCTTAATCGTAGGTTTAGGGGTCAGTCACAAATTGGGAAACAAGGAAAATAATGAAAAGGGGTAGGGTAGGCTGAAAGAAAAGATGGAAAGGGCTTTAAGTGTGGCGTCAAATGGGTAGGAATAGCTGAAAATGGGAATTTTCTTGATCAGGAAATACAAGAATGAATACAAATTTACAACTCGATTTTTTTAAACTTTTTTTTTCGAATTTTTTTGAACTTACTTCGGTTCTTCACGTTCTAATTCGGGATTGTCTTTGAAAGTCCGTACTTCTCATTTTAACGGCTCTGGTACCAAATGATACGATCCACCTCGGTGATGAGTCAAGTCGTATTTATGTTGCCTGATCGTCTACGATGAAGTAAGGAACAAATGGATGGTTAGTTAGTAAAACTGGTGAAGTAGGCTCAATATTGTTTAAAAACAACAAAGTTCATAAATGGCTAATTAGATGTGTTCGGTTATGGTAATATGATGGAAAGAAACAACTCAAGAAACAAGCAAGAACCAACACTAGTAAGTGTCGACCTAACACTTATAAGTTTTTGAGTTGGATTGAAAATTCATTCAAAACCTCGACCCACTATCTAGAAAGATAAGAACCTCAGTATAGGGTTCAAACGCCACACTTGCGAAAGTGATAAGTTCGGGATAAAGCAAAGAACGGGTTGACGCCACTGGCTTTGTAGACAAGCCAACAAGTCTTTGTACAAAATTGGAGAAAAGTATTTCTCACCAAATGAATAGAGTTTCAATAAAAAATGTCCAAAAGTCCCTTCAAAATGGCTGATTACACATATTTATAATGTTAGAAAAAGCTAGCTGAATAGTCACAAGTATTCATCTTAATATGCTAATTAAAGCTGAAATAAAACTCAAGTCTCTTGACATTCTTCTAACAATTAACTTCCACCCTTGAATTCATTTTAATTCAGCTGAATGAATATCCTTGAATTCTTGTAAAATGACTCTTGAATTGTCCCTTGGCTAACCGAATAGACACCAGCTCCTTAATGGTGTTTTGAATGCTTGATTTAATCTTTTGAAAGAGCAAAAATAGCTGGTAGAAGAAAAGGTGCTACCAAATTTTAAAGGGTGTTATAATGCTCTTTAAAACTCCTTAAATGATGTATAAAGCCCCCTTTGTAACAGCTCCTTCTTTTGTAGCAAAAAAAAAAAAAACACTTGAAAAGTCACTTCAATTAAGTTGTAACAGCCTTGAAATGTAACAATTGCAAGCTGAAGAGACATCTGCAATAAACACATTAAAATGAACTTATTAAACATATTTAAACACTAATTAAACTCAAAACATTAAACACTTAACTTCAATTAATGAACTAGAAACAAATGCATCAATTAATTCAGCAACTAGTTTAATTAAATGAAGCAAAATTAAATAAACTTAAACTTATGCTTCAATAAATAATCCTAGTAACTAGATTAATTTAATAAGCAACTAATTAAATGAAGTTCAATAAAAACTCAATTAAATAAACTAAGATGAGTTAAAAACCAACAACTCATTTATTAAACTTAAGATGAGTTTATTTAAATTCAATTTGCAATAAATTGCAAGTGACGCCTATTGGGTTAATCCATGCATGACGAATAGATCCAGCTTCTTGTTCATCCCAAACTCGATCCACATAGCTTGCCAATGCATCTTTAAATTGCTTAACTCGTGACCTAGTTATAGGCCCTTGTGGTAGCTTAATGGATTCATTAGAGACATCCCGGGCTATGGTCGTATCATTCCCCCTTTTGAAGGCGACTTGTCCTCAAGTCGGAACCTGTATCAAAAGAAGACAAATCAGCAACATTAAAACTTGCAATGTTATACTCACCCGGTATGTTAAGTCGATATGAATTTTCATTGATCTATTCAATAACTTGGAATGGATCATCTCCTCGTGGTAACAGCTTAGATCATCGTTGGGCTGGAAACCGTTCTTTCCTCATATAAACCCAGACCCAATCACCGGGTTCAAAAATAACTCATTTTCTTCCTTTGTTCGCTCTTTGAACATAACTCTTAGTTTGGGCTTCAATGTTAGCTTGCACTTTTTGATGGATGTCCTTGACGTAGTCGACCTTTTTCTTGGCATCTACATGTACAAATTGATCGTTAGGAAATGGCAATAAATCAAGGGGAGTTAATGGATTAAAGCCATAAACTACTTCAAAGGGAGAAAACTTAGTAGCAGAGTGGACAGAGCGATTGTAAGCAAATTCGATGTGAGGTAAACATTCTTCCCATGACTTTATATTTTTACAGACGATGGCACGCAACAAAGTAGACAATACTCGATTCACCACCTCCGTTTGTCCATCCGTTTGTGGATGACAAGTGGTCGAAAATAACAGCTTCGTTCCAAGCTTCCCCCATAATGATCTCCAAAAATGGCTCAAACACTTTGCATCACGATTGGATACGATCGTTCTTGGGATTCCATGTAAATGAACAACTTCCCTAAAGAAGAGATTAGCTACATGAACAGTGCCATCAATCTTGGCACATGCAATAAAGTGAGACATTTTCGAAAATCTATCAACTACTACATATATAGAGTCCTTTCCCATTTTTGTTCTTGGTAACCGAAGCACAAAGTCCATGGATACATCCGTCCAAGGGAATTTAGGTATGGGCAGCGGCATATACAAACCATGTGATTGAATTTTGGACTTAGCTCGTTTGTAAGTCACACAACGCTCACAGACACTGCAACATCTCTTCGCATTCTCGGCCAATAAAAATGTTCTTGTAAGGTTGATAGTGTCTTGTTTATACCAAAGTGTCCCATGAGACCTCCACTATACACCTCTTGCGTAAGCAATTCTCGGATCGAGCCTTGTGGTATGCATAACTTGCCTTCCTTAAAAAGGAATCTCTCGTACATATAAAATTTCTCAAAAGATCCATTCTCACAAGCAGCAAAGATATTACCAAAGTCATCATCAGCAACACACAATTCTTTTAAATAAGAAAACCCAAGTAGCTTAGAATCAAGATAAGACAATAAAGTGTACCTTCTTCATAGAGCATCAACCACTACATTTTCTTTACCTTTCTTATACTTGATGACATATGGAAAGGATTCAAGATATTCAATCCACTTTGCATGGCACTTGTTTAGCTTATGTTGGCCCTTGATGTGCTTTAAGGCTTTGTGATCGGAGTGAATCACGAACTCCTTCGGCCACAAGTAATGCTGCCACGTCTCGAGGGATCAAATTAAGGCATACATTTCCTTGTCATACTCGGGATAATTGACAATAGCCCCACTTATCTTCTCGCTAAAATACGCCACCGATTTTCCATCTTGGGTTAGCACGGCCCCAATTCCTACACCTGAAGCATCACATTCGATTTCAAAGGTTATTAAGGTGCTTGGACAAGACATTGTTTAATTTTATTAAATGAATTTTCTTGATCATCTGTCCAATAAAATGCTGAATTTTCTTAATAACAATTGTCAATGGCACAGCAAATGTACTAAAATTAGGTATGAAACGTCGGTAGAAACTAGCCAACCCATGAAAGCTTTGGATTTGGCTAATGCTAGTCGGGCACGGCCATTCTTGGATCGCTCGAACTTTCTCTTGATCAACTTCCAATCCTTCGGAACTCACCACAAAACCTAAGAACAAAATTTTGTTAGTGCAAAGTGAACACTTTTTAAAACTTGCATAGAGTACCTCTTGTTGCAACGTTTCTAACACTGCTCGCAAATGTTGAACATGTTCTTCCAATGACTTGCTGTATATCAAGATATCATCAAAATAAACTACACAAAATTTTCCAATATAAGCACGCAACACATGGTTCATTAATCGCATAAAAGTACTAGGTGCATTTGTAAGACCGAATGGCATTACCAACCATTCGTATAAACCATGTTTTGTCTTGAAGGCAGTCTTCAATTCATCGCCTTCTCGCATAAGAATTTGATGGTAGCCACTCCTAAGATCGATCTTCTTGAATATCTTGGCACCACTTAACTCGTCGAGCATATCATCGAGACGAGGAATAGGATGTCTGTATTTGACAGTGATCTTATTGATGGCACGAAAATCAACACACATTCGCCACGAACCATCCTTTTTGGGCACAAGTAGAACCGGCACTACATAAGAACTGAGACTCTCTCGGATGTAACCCTTATCCATAAGTTCGGCAACTTGCTTTTGCAACTCCTTGGTTTCTTCCGGGTCACTTCAATAAGCAGGATGATTAGGAAGTGCAGCTCCAGGCACTAGGTCGATTTGGTGCTCGATGCCCCGAATAGGAGGCAATCCACTTGGCACTTCATCCGGGAAAACATCCTCGAATTCCTGTAAAAGAGACAATATAGAAGAAGGTAAATCATCGGGTAACTCGTTAGTGTTTAACAAAATTTCTTTATACATTAGTACAAATACAGGTCGCCTCAAAGTTAATGCTCTCCAAACATCGCTTGCTCTTGCAAACACACTTATTTTCTCATTTTCTTTTTCTTCTCCATTTTTTTCTTTTCTTGCTTCCTTTTCACTGTCTTTTAAAATTTTACCACTAGTTCTCTCATTTTTCTTTTCTTTTCCACTCGCACTCTTTTTTCTTTTTCTTGCATTTGTCCCATAAAAGTTTTGAGTTTGAGTTGGTCCTCCTATACTTACTTCAGGGTTAATGGTTAAGTTTCACATTCTTGCCACAATGCTTGAAGGTATACCTATTGGTATAGCCATCATGAATCACTCTCCATTCGAACTGCCATGGTCGTCCTAACAGCAAATGGCCCGCGTGCATTGGCACCACATCGCATAGAACTTAGTTGGAATACTTTCCAATACTGAAAAAAACAAGGACTTGTTTCATGACTTTGAGCTCACCACCATCGTTGAGCCATTGAAGCTTGTACGGGCTCAGATATTTTGTGGTCGACAGTCCTAACTTCTCCACTATGAAAGTACTTGCCACATTCGTGCAACTTCCACCATCTATGATAATGCTACAAATTTTTCCTTGGATTTGGCATCTTAAATGGAAGATATTCTCTTGTTGTTGCTCGTTCTCCACTCCTTGAAGGCTTAAACTTCGTTTAACTACAAGCAACTCACCTTCGACAGGGTGTTCCGAATCCTCTTCTTCTTCGAAATTCAATTTGACCTCATCTTCCTCTTCATCCTCCGTTTCAATTTCACCATCGGCACGCAACACCATGGTGCTCCAGTTTAGGCACTGACTCGCTATATGTCCTCTTCCGAAACATTTAAAGCATTTGATATCTCTAGAACTGTTGGACGAACTCTCAATGGCTTTATCTTTGCTTGATTTGGCCAAAGACTTATTTGTCTTGGGCAACACCGTGGACTCCTTCGCTCGGTTTGATGGAAATCTTTTGCTAACGCCTAGGCCCCATCTTGAAGGATTCGTGGTGGAATAGCGTCAGGTGGCACCTTTTCGTTTCATTTGGTTTTCCACTTTGATGGCCATGTGTACCATGTCCACCACCTCGATGTAATGTTGAAGTTCAACGACATTAGCAATATCATGATTGAGACAAACTAGAAAACGAGCCATCGTTGCCTCGCAGTCTTCTTGCACATCCGTGCAAATCATTGCCACCTCCATCTCCTTGTAATAATCTTCTACGCTCTTAGTTCCTTGAGTAAGATTTTGGAGTTTTTGATGAAGTTCCTGATGATAATACGAAGGAATGAATCACCGTCACATTGCCTCTTTCATCTCAACTCAAGTAGCAATAGGCCTTTCTTCATTGCGCCTTTGACTAGTGGTGAATTGATCCCACTAGATCATCGTGTAATAGGAAAACTCAATTGCGGCTAGTTTGGCCTTCTTATTCTCGGAATAGTTGTGGCAATCGAATACTAATTCAACCTTTTTCTCCCACTCTAGGTACGCCTCCAGGTCAGATTTTCCTTGGAAGGGAGGTATTGACAGCTTTATATTCTTGATATCATCATCTTCTTGCTTCCGATCTCTTTAGCCATGATTCTGTTGTTCCTTTCGTTGAACACTCACATTGGGCCCTTGGTCACTCTCGGCCTCACTAGGATCAAACAGATCATCTTCGTTAAGTTGTTGTCGGCCAGGATTTCGAGGGGGACTTTGAGGTATCCTTCTCCGACGTGCTCTCTCTTCAACTAAGTCCAACCTTTCTTGTATAGGCTCGAGCTTCCGGTCAAAGAGTCGCTCCACCTCTCGAAGCATGGCTTGAAGATTAAGGTCCGGAACATTTCTAACAGGTTGTCTTATCGCTCCTCCATATTTCGATCAGGATTTTGTGACATAAAAAAAATTAAAACAAACCAAAACTGAGGAAAGATAATAATTGAAACCTCACAACAAACCTTATGTTCACTCGGAAAGAAAGAAATCGATAACACTCATGCTTGTGTTTGTACTCGTATGTTGGCTTTTACCTCCTCCCTATTGTGTTTATGCTCTCGTGCCTTTTCCACTCCTTTTTTTCTCATGACTTCGTAAACAGACTTGCCAAGGCTTAATCATAGGATTAGGGGTCAGTCACAAATTGGAGAACGAAGAAAATAATGAAAAGGGGTAGGGTAGGTTGAAAGAAAAGATGGAAAGGGCTTTAAGTGTGGCGTCAAATGGGTAGGAACAGTTGAAAATGGGAATTTTCTTGATCGGGGAATACAAGAATGAATACAAATTTACAACTCAATTTTTTTAAACTTCTTTTTCGAATTTTTTTAACTTACTTCGGTTCTTCACTTGCTAATTCGGGATTGTATTTGAAAGTCCATACTTCTCATTTTAACAGCTCTGATACCATATGATACGATCCACCTCGGTGATGAGTCGAGTCGTATATGTGTTGCCTGATCGTCTACGATGAGGTAAGGAACAAATGGATGGTTAGGTAGTAAAATTGGTGAAGTAGGCTCAATATTGTTTAAAAAGAACAAAGTTCATAAATGGCTAATTGGATGTGTTCGGTTATGGTAAAATGATGGAAAGAAACAGCTCAAGAAACAAGCAAGAACCAACACTAGTAAGTGTCGACCCAACACTTTTAAGCTTTTGAGATGGATTGAAAATTCATTCAAAACCTCTACCCACTATCTAGAAAGATAGAAAACTGGATATAGGGTTCGAACGGCGCACTTACGAAAGTGATAAGCTCGGGTTAAAGCAAAGAACGGGTTGACGCCACTAGCTTTGTAGATAAGCCAACAAGTCTTTGTACAAAACCGGAGAAAAGTATTTCTCACCAAATGAATAGAGTTTCAATAAAAAATGTCCAAAAGTCCCTTCAAAATGGCTGATTACACATATTTATAAGGTTAGAAAAAGCTAGCTAAATAGTCATAGGTATTCATCTTAATATGCTAATTAAAGCTGAAATAAAACTCAAGTCTCTTGACATTCTTCTAACAATTAACTTCCACCCTTGAAATCACTTTAATTCAGCTGAATAAATATCCTTGAATTCTTGTAAAATGACTCTTGAATTGTCCCTTGGCTAGCCGAATAGACACCAGCTCCTTAATGGTGTTTTGAATGCTTGATTTAATCTATCTTTTGAAAGAGCAAAAATAGCTGGTAGATGAAAGGGTTACTGCCGAATTTTAAAGGGTGTTAAAATGCTCTTTAAAACTCCTTAAATGATGTATAAAACCCCCTTTGTAATAGCTCCTTATTTTGTAACAAAAAAAAAACACTTGAAAAGTCACTTCAATTAAGTTGTAACAGCCTTGAAATGCAACAGTTGTAAGCTGAAGAGACACCTGCAATAAATACATTAAAATGAACTTATTAAACATATTTAAACACTAATTAAACTCAAAATATTAAACACTTAACTTCAATTAATGAACTAGAAACAAATGCATCAATTAATTCAGCAACTAATTTAATTAAATGAAGCAAAATTCAAAATCAATACATGAGCATGTGTTAGAGAACAACATACTGGACTGGCTTGCCATGAGTATGTTTCTTGAATTATTATGTAATTGCCACAAATATTACTCATAGTGATAACTGTGTATATGATTCTCAGACTTGAGATCATCATTGTCTAAACATCGTGAGTCGCATATTTTGATACAGTCAAAAGTACACCATAACAAGTTGTACTATAAAGACTGATGTTGGGTATACCACAATCTATGTAGTGGGATATGGTTGATCAAGATAGGATTTATCCTACCTACATAATGTAAGCAATATCTTAAGCCTCTTGATGGAGTGAGACTAGAAATGCATGGCCATGCTCGAATAAGTTGATATGAGATATCACACTTATTTGTTTATTGTAGTCTACTCAGAAAAATTAAGAAATATGAGATTGGACTATACAAGTGGGATAATTCCATGACTTGTGTCCAATCTAGATATTAAGGATAAAAGGATATAATACATGAAAAGATTATCACAGAAAGGTTACGTCGAATCATGACTTCTTGTAACTTGGGTAGCAATGATGCTTTGCTAGATGCCACTCATTGCTTGTAATGTTAGAAGCATTCTAGTATTACTACCAACATTACAAGAGCCTACAGGGTCACACCCTATAATTGAAGCGAACAGAATCCAAATACATTTGGTATTGTATTTAGTTATCACATGAATTAAATTAAATGTTGAATTAATTTAATTTGATAGTTAAATACTAAACACATTAAATGTACAAACTTGTTGTATACAAATAGAGAACATAGATAAAATTAATATATGAATTTGATTCATACAAAATATTAATTATATATATACCGAAATTATTAATATAAATAGTTATAATAATTTCGATCAAAATATAAAAGGACATGGAAAGTGATATTCTCTTGGAAAGAATATAATTTTTTCCTGACTTTCCATTTGTTTCTATAATAATAAGGGAATAATCTTATTTTTATTTTCTGATGTATGATATTAGATTAAATAAAAGGAAATGAATCCCTTAGTGTGTTAGGATTACCAAGAAAACAAAACAAAAAGTCTAGCAACCGTTCTTGAAAATTCTCTTAGAAAAGTTCAAAAGAATTTTGTTGTTTGTTCTTTGACTGGGTGGGTTACGTAGAGGCTGAGACATTATTGTTACGGCTAGGAATTGACATCTCTAAAAGGGATCCTATCAACAACGTCATTCATCGCTTTTCATTTTTTGAAAGGTATATTTTCAACCCTTGTTTCAACTTGATTCGTTCCTCGTACATGGATCCTTGGTTGACGATCGTTGGGGTAATTTTTCCTTTGCGCCACGGGGCGTACCAGCAATTCAACAGTTTGTGCACAAACTTGTATAAAACAAGTGATTGGTTAGGATCATGTAAATAGGATTTTGTGTTGAAACTGTAAATATTGTCTGATAATAATCGATTTTAGGTTGTTTAATATTAGACTAATTAGTTCACTTTGTTACATTGTAAATAAGTACAAGCATGTTAAGTGTACCAAATGAAAAATAAGTGTATGAAAAGCATATATGTTTTTTTTGAATTTTAAGTTGTTAGATTGTTAATATTTAGTTAATTGATTCCATGAATTGAGACATTTAGGGATGACCTAAGGCATTGTTTGGTCACCACTAGAGCCAAAAAGCTGACCCTATATGAAAATTCCCTAGTACCTAATTTTTTAGCCTAATTCCACTTTTTAATGAACCTCGAATAAAACCACAAGCCCAATACGTAAATTCTTGATATTTTTTTCTTTTTGGTCCCAACACGAACTTAGACATCAGGCCATTAATATTGAAGGTTAGGCAGATATATCATGGATGTTTCAAAACAATTTAGAGTGAAAACTAAGGGATAGTATAATATAACGAGTATAAGATTCTTGCAAAGTTCTGCTTAGCATAGAAAAATAAGTACAAGGAAAAATTTGAAAAGGCCAAAGCCAAGCGAGAAAATCTCGATTGTAAAAAGAAAAGTGAGTAGAAAAGAAAATAAAGAAAAATAATCAGTTTTGCACATAAGACCCACTAAGATGATTGTATTCACTAATACTATATTGTATCTTAGTAAATAGAGAGAAAAGGAAGGCGAAAGATGCGAATATAAGGTGGTGAGCTAAGGGACGTAATCTGGGTAGTATCGGGGTCAATATAATGTGTCAAACTATTTTCAATCTTAAAATATTTTGTAGAGTTAGTTCTTCAATTCCAAACCAACCTAAGCCACAGAACGTTACAAGTCGAAAAGTCCTATGTGACCTAAGTGATACGATTCATGGATGAAAATTTAACTAAGTATTGACATTTCTAACCACTTGTACTCTTGAGTTTGTTTTCCTTGTAACTTAGTGAACTAACGTGTTTGACATTGAAAATCGAAAGTTAATTATATATCGTGCTAGAATTATGTGTTTAATTACATTATCTTTCTTATGTTGTTCCGAACTAATCTGATGTATTTAGCATGCTCAAGCACTGTTTAGTTATTTTATTCTTCTTACTCTTGTGTGTTTTTATTTTGTTACTTAAGTTTGGGGGAGTTTGATCTACCATAATTCGTTGTGGAAAATTAAGGTTTTTCCAACACTTAACGAGCTTGTTTTTCAAAACTTTTATATGTTTGTATATCATTTTCATTATTTAGTATCTTAGGTTTGATTTATGCAAAATAAGCTTTTTTATACATTTTTTAGTGATGTCATGAACTAATAGGCCAATGCGGGCCTATGGATGATCTAACGACTTCATTTAGTGTGGAGGACACCATTTCCAAGCTTAGAAGATGAAGGACGACTACAACATCGCGACACCGAGGAGTGGTGTTGTAACAGCACATTTTTCAGTGAAATCGGAACAATGGTTTCGAGACCACAAATCCGATCTGAAAATAAAGTTTATTTTTATTTTATTATAGGGTCCGTATTATGATAGACATTTCGTGTGAAAGTTTTGATACGAAAATTTGATTGATTAAGTGTTTAATTACGAGAAGGACTAAATCGCATAAAATACGAAAGTCAAATTCTAGTAGCTATAAGGATTAAATAGCTATGGAATTCAAAACTAGAATTAAAGAAAAGTATGTTTATTTTTGGTGACTCATCCATGGAAAAATTAGAAAAGAGTAGGGACTAAATTAGAAATCACAAAAATTAAAAGATGATAATAAATTTAAAAGGAATTATCATCTTATTCTCATGTCTTCTCCCCAAATATTCTATGGAAACCCTAGGAAAGAGGAAGAAAACTTTCCAAGCTTAAAAAGGTAAGAAATCAAGTCTCATTTTTAGTAATTTTTATATTTTTGGAATCGGGATAGTCTAATCTATCTATTTAGGGGATTAATTAGAAAAGTTATCAAGGTATGAAATTTGTGTCATGGATGAATATGCTGAAAATTAGAAATTTATAGTAGAAAATGAAAGGTTGTGGTAGATAAACAACTTTTACAAAGTGAATTTCCATGAAAACATGATTTAAGGACTAAAATGTAAAGTTGTGAAATTTGATGAAAAATTCTAAATTTTTAGGAATACATGTGTTGTAAATTTTGTAATGGGATTTTGGTTAGGCTTGGAATAGGGAGTAAATTGTACAAGTTTCATTTTCCGAGACTAGGGACGAAATTAGAATTTATGAAAAAGTTAGGGGCAAAATGATAATTTTACCTATGACATAAATTGAGTCCATATGAATATGAAATGTGTGAAATTGATGATTAAAGTTATTTATCTAGATCCGGACAACACAAATTCGAGGTTAGACTGAGGAAAAGAAAAGGTTCCGGATTATTAGACTATATACGCGAACAAGTGTCGAAGTAAGTTCGCGTAACTTAATCGAGCACATAATTATGTTAAATTGAATGTTGTGATTGTATGAAATGTGATTATCATTTATGTGATTTACTTGGATGTTACAAATATGAGAAATTATTACATGCTTGAAAATGGTGAAAAGGGTTATGTCCCGATTGAATATTGAATTTCGATGAATATATGTGCTTTCCCGAAATGGATGAGGTCTTGTATTTGTTGTTGATGGATTTAGCTCAGACAAGTAATCCTATTGACCTCATTATAGAAAAGATTTAGCCCGGACAGGTAATCCTGATATAATACCTCTCGAGTATACATTATGATTAGGGTTTAGCCTGGACTGGTAATCCTAATTGAGCTCTTCTGAGCATACGTTATATAAAGGATTTAGCCTGGACTGGTAATCCTGTAATACGATATGTGGCTCGAGAGTGTGTTCCTTGATTAAGTGCCCTAATGGGTACCCTTGAATAAGAATTGACGGATTATTGAATCCTACACCTTGAGTGTACTACTTAAGCATCCATCGGAATTTCAATGATTCAACGGACACAACTCTTGACAGGGTATGAGAATTATGAGATGAAATGATAATGAATTGAAAGAATATTGCATGATGAGCTCATCTATGTTTACTTGATTGATATGAAGATTTTGGTTACTAACATGTTTGATTGAATGCATCTGTTTAGGCAATTTTGCTAATGGATGAAAAACATGATATTGTATGCTTAGATTTAATAAACGGGATTGGTAAGTTTAGTTTTTGTTATATGAACTTACAAGCATGTAATGCTTACTCCATTTTATTTTCCCTATTTTATAGTGCTCGGAAGCTTACGAAGGTTGGAGATCATTGGTGCATCGTCACACTATCAACTAGCTTATTTTGGTATATATAGTAAAATCATTTTGGTATAATGGCATGTATAGGACAACTTGGCCTTTAGTGGCTTGATAATGATGTTTGTAATCTAGCCATTGGAATAGCTAGTAATGGTTGTTTTGATATACTTGTAATTTCATGTTATGGTAGCTATATATATATGTTAAGTAGTTGATCAAATCATGTTTAACACATGGATTGAACCAAGGTAAGATAGTAAACATGTATGCATGCAATGATATGCCATGTTGAATGATGGAAATTGCTTAATTTGAATGCTTGAAATGGTTGGAATGTGTTTGGTATGTTTTAGTATAGGAAAATGGTAAATTTGGGTGACAAATGAGGCTAGGAAATGGCTTTATTTTGTCTACATGGGTAGTCACACGGGTGTGTGTCTAGACCGTGCCCAGTACATGGGCTTGTGGTTAGACCGTGTGTCCCCTCCACCTAAATTTTGAGAAATAGAATGCTCAGAATTGAGCACACGGGTGTGTGTCTCATTCGTGTGTACCACATGGACGTGTGTCTTGGCCGTGTGAAACCTGCATCTAATTTTGAAATGAATTAATTAACCACACGGGCGTGTGGCATGGTCGTGAGCACAAGTCAGAGAGTTACACCGGGTCAAACATGGCCTGCAGCACAAGCGTGTCCCTTGGACCATACGAGCGTGTGAGCCCTGCACCTTGAAAAATTTTTGAAAGTTCCCGAAAAATTCTTAGAGGTTCCGATTAAGTCCTGACTCGATTCTAATTCTCGTATTGGGCCTCGAGGGTTTATTTAAGAGACGTTATGAATGATTTCAGAATTTGAATACTAACTTGCAAACATTTATTTGTAAATGTTTTTGAATGTTCCAGTAATGCTCCATAACCCTGTTTCGATGACGGATACGAGTTAAGGGTGTTACAGGTGTTGCAACACCAGACTTCGATGCCATAATATTTACATTCGAAAGGCAGTGTCGCGACACCAAAACTGTGGTGTTGCAACACCAAGCAGCAATCAGGAATTTTAATTAAGGGTGTTTTTGTCAACATAATGCAATTTAATTAGTTTTTAGGGCTGTTAATCAAGCTTGATTAGGTCAAATTAGAAACTCTATAAATAAATGTGTTTAGCCCCGGGAAGGTTGGCCAAGTGAGCCACTTAGTTAGTTTTAGGTTTTTATTTCAATATTTATTTTCTTTCAATATAGTCCAAAAATAGTGTTTGTTCTTATCTAACTTGGATTCGATTTTGATCCAAGCTTTCAATTAAATAGTTTTTATTTATTTCTTCATGTTTTCCAATCACAATCAGAACTATCTTCGCAACTGTTAAAGGAAAGCCGAATTTCGCGCACAAATCAATAATGAAATGAAATTATTTTCTTATTCCCTTTTTTATTTAATTTGTTGTTTTGTATGATGAATATGAATTTAGGGATTATTGCATCTAGATCCATGAGTGACTCGTTTCCTTAGGGAGATAAATAAATGAATGTGTGACTAATTAAAAGACGAATTAGGGTTCAAATCTAGTTAGTTGGTTTAAACTATGCGCGATTAAAACCAAGGAAGTGATAGCCTTAGGAAGTAATTTAGGATAAATGAGATCAAGAGATAAGTTTACCGAGTAAATCATAATTTATGCTGGTCAAGAAGGTAAGGTCGAGAGATAAGCTTGTATTGGTCGACTAGTTAGAGATCAAAAGGTAATAACTAGTTAACTAATAGCTAACTCGATAAAACTCGAGTTCTTAAGTTAATTAGGAACACTGGACTGAGTTGATCTTTTGCCTGCTTAATTGGATTTAATTTTGATTGTTATTTGGTTGTCTTGATTTTATATAATTTATGTTATTTTGGTTAATCACTTTTGTAACATGCCAAACCCGATCCCTTAAAGGGATCCAAGTAAGATATGTCACTACTTAGAAATCCTTTATCTTCAAAACTATTTCTAGCGTAAACTTTGTAAAACTATAGCATTTGAAATAAACCTTTAATAAAAATATGGAAATTAAAGTATAAGTCAAATGGCGTATAAACTTTCAGCAAGATATTCTTATCAATCCAAAATATAATACTTTAAAACCATTCCATAAACTTTAATGAAACTTCATTAAATCATATTTCTTCAACATGACTCTTAAGTACAAATTCTTCTCAAAATACAATCAGACATCAACCCCATCATCAAGCATAATACAAATAAATAGATATCACACAGCAACAAATGTCTTCTGGCGTAATCCTTTAGAAAGTCTTCCTTCAACAGTAGGCCTGGGAAGGAAAGGGTAACGAGGTTAGTTCAAAATAATTTAATGAGTTCCACAAAGATTTTAAGCAAAATACTAATAGCACAATTCAATCATTCAAAGGAATCTCTAAACAATATAGAGTACACCCAATGGTGCATACAAAACGCAGACAGACTCAATACACCAATGGCGTGTCACACGGGCAAATATTATACGCCAACACAATATAACTTAGACATTCTATTTTCATGCTAGCCACATACCTAGAGTTCAGAGTCAGATTCATATCAGATGTTTCCGTTTCATTCATATATAGCTCCCTATTTTAGAATCCTTCAGTAGCATTTTTAATTGTGTTATGCCAATTCGGTTTGCAATATACAACAGCCCTACTGGAGGCTACACAACATATTTCCTTTAACTCTGTTTCCATTGATCAGTTCATATCACATCATTCTTTTCAGAAACAGATGGTAGTGGCTTAACATGAAAATGGCCCATACTTCTTATCTCAGACAGACAGAGCTCAGATTAATAACTCTGGTCAGACAACCATTTTTCATACACACATACATTGATCATCCTTTACAAAGTAATAATACTTACCTTACAATATTATAAAGTAAATATAATCACAACACATGGAAGTACGAAGGAACTCACTAGAAATATAGCAAAGTCTAAATAGCATGTCCTTTTCCTTTGTCAGTCGAACCTTCAATAGCTTCTTGAACTAAAATAGGGAAAATTAAACATATCATATCACAACTCTATTGAATCTAAACATATAACACCCCAAACACGGCTTAGACGTTATGGCCGAATCAGGCGATGTCACATGGGAAGTGTTTAAAAAAATGAGTTTTCAAGTAAAAATTGTTCCAGTTATTAACTTTTATTTTGTCCGAAAAACGCAAATTCATCGTTAAGTTAAAAAGGTTCCTTCTTATTTAGTGAAAGTTTTGGAAAATATCTTATTTTAAAAAATCTTTTCTGATTCTGAAAATCTTTCGTTTTTAGTGAAAAATCAAGTTTTGTTGAGTTTGCAGTTTAAACATCCATAAATTATAAAACAGTTAAATTCCCAAATTAAAACCAAAAAGGTCCAACATCACAAAAATTACAACCAAAATCATGAACTAAAACTCAAAACAGAAAACCAACGGAAGCATTTCAAAAGTTTTACGTGTGGCCACCGTCGAGTCCTCCGCTACACCGATCCGCCTAGTGCTGGGGATTTACCTGAACAGATTAAATAGAAAAGAATGAGTTTCGTAACTCAGTGTGTAATCCCCACAGACATCATACATATCAAACACTCATCAAAAGTTAGAAATATTAGTCTAGAGCAGAAGCCCATTACAGAATCAGTTCGGGCCTAAGCCCATTCAGATGCAAAATCATATATAGATTAGGGCCTTAGCCCAATCAGATGCAAAATCAAATATATACAAGGGCCTTAGCCCAATTAGATACAGAGTCAAATCAATTTATCAAAATCCTACCCATCAGCCTCTACATACCATCTCCGGCCAGCCCTACACACCATGTAGGGATAAAATCAACCCACCCATCCCTACACACCATATTGTACCAAAATGCGGCACATGAATAGAATAATGTAGCTGAGCTGCCAGATATCAGGCTTAAAAGCCTTCCAGAACACTTCCTCCATAACATCAACCCCACCCCGATGCAATGCAACATACCAATATGACATGCAAACATGCAAATAACCTAACATACATTCAGTTCAGTACAAATGTCATATAGTCAGATCACATAAATAGGGGTCTATATAACACTTACCGACCCTACAGTAGGTTCACAGTCGACTTTGGCGACCCGTGCAACCTTACAACACTTTTCAGAAAAATGGGCTCACACGCCCATGTTTCCCACTTGGCCAAGCTGGCTGGCCCAGAATACCACACACCCGTGTGGTTCACCTGTGTGCGCCCACAAGTCCGTGTGGCCCACACGGCCCAATAGGTTGAGCCCGTGTGTCGAACACGGCCTTGCCCACCCATCACACGGCTGTGTCACTTCCATAAGGCCTGGCTCATCGATCACACGGTCGTCTTGTGGCTCACAGCCTTACACACGGCCTACCATAAAGCCGTGTGGCGTCGACAGAAATATTTTTCTACTTTTATCGATTCTCATTTTCTATGTTTCCAGGTACACACCAGGTTTGATTCTGACGCGTAATCACTCCTGAGCACTCCAAAACCTATATTCAATAATAGAAAGCCCAATTTCAGTCACTTAATCCGAACTGCTACGAACAGACAATTCTCAAAAACCAACGCCAACCTTACCTCGTTTAAGCAACCCTGATTTTTCACAACCACTGTGTCAATTGGGATCCACCAGCCCATTAAATTGTGCCTAAACAAAAAGTGACTCTCGTCAACCGAATATTCATTGAATAAAATCGAAAAGAACTCACTTATCATTTACCGAATAACACACGAAAAGTAGAGACGTGAAATGACGACGGGAAAGAGGTAAAAATCGAGTTTGGAGAACAAGAAAATGGTGTGGGGGAAAAAGGAAGCAATGGGGGAATTTCAGCTACAGCAAAAGAAAAAATGGAAGAAAAGGTGTAAGAGAAGATGGCAATTTTTCTTTCTTTGGAGAGAGGTTTGGTACCCTAAGTGTTTCACCAAATCCCCACTATATCAAAATCCTTAATTTTCTCCATCAAATTCTACTAACTAACCACTACTCGGAGTCCACTAATAGCACAACTCTAGCCGAACCTAGAGCAAAAATAACACTACTTGCCATTGCAGAGAATCGAACACCAGACCTCCAGCATGCTAACACTCCACTTAACCACCAGACCAACAGGCCCATTATGTTATATTTAAAAACACTTATCCTTATAAGCCTACTTGCTAGAGATTGGGGTTATTCATATAAAAACAAAAATTTTTCCCAAGTTAAGACTTGAACCCAAGACTTCTAAGGCACTCTAGAACAGTTAACCACTGAAGCAGACAGATATTTGTATTAATTAATTTCAGAAATGCCTACAAATATTTTTGTACTCCAAAATCACATAAGCCGGAATTAAAGAAATTTGGGGCGTTACAACTCTACCCCCTAAAAGAAAATTTCATCCTCCAAATTTACCTGATCAGAAAAGGTGAGGATACTGTTGACGCATCGAATCCTCTTGCTCCCAAGTGGCCTCTTCAGGGCTATGATTCTGCCACAGCACTTTCACTAAGGGGATAGACTTCCTTCGCAGAACTTTAATGTCGCAATCCAGAATCTGGACTGGCTCCTCCTCAAACGTCATATCTGGTCTAACCTCAGTGTCCTCCATCAGAATAATATGCGTGGGGTCAGAGCGGTAGCGTCTCAACATCGAAACGTGAAAAACATCATGAATGCGATCTAACTCCGTAGGTAGTTCCAACTGATATGCAACTGGCCCCACTCGTTTCAGAATACGGTACGACCCAATAAACCTAGGCTTAGCTTACCCTTGTGACCAAACCTCAGAACCTTCTTCCATGGCGAGACCTTGAGAAAAACTAAGTCCCCCACAGAATACTCAATATCCTTTCTCTTCAGATCGGCATAGGACTTCTGCCTATCAGATGCTGCTTTCAGTCAATCTCGAATCAATTGGACCTTATCTTCAGTTTCAGAAACAAATTCTGGACCTAGAACACGTCGCTCACCCAACTCAGTCCAACATAAGGGAGTGGGACACTTACGACCATACAGGGCCTCGTAAGGTGCCATCTGCATGCTGGACTGATAGTTATTGTTGTAGGCAAACTCTGCCAACGGCAAATACTCCTCCCAACTGCCTCAAAAGTCTATAACACAACTCCTCAACATATCCTCCAGTACTTGAATCACCCTCTCCGATTGACCATCTGTCTGAGGATGGAAAGCAGTACTGAAGTCCAACCTTGAACCCAAATCCTCATGCAATTTCTTCCAGAACCGAGATGTGAAGTGAGGATCCCTATCGAAGATGATCGGGATAGGAACCCCACGCAATCTTACTATTTCAAATATATGCAGTTTAGCCAATTTCAGGAGAGAAAAGTCTGTCCTGACCGGAATGAAGTAAGCAAACTTGGTTAATCGATCCACGACGACCCAGACAAAATCATTCTTAGTGGATGTTAAAGGCAACCCACTAACGAAGTTCATCATTACTTGATCCCATTTCCACATCAGTATCTTTACCGACTGCAGCAACCCCAAAGGTAACTGATGCTCATCCTTAACCTCGTGACAAGTCAAACAGCGAGCAACGAAGTCAGTAACCTTACGCTTCAACCTTGGCCACCAGTACAACTCTCGAAGATCTCGGTACATCCTGCTCCCATCAGGATGCATAGCATAAGACTACTATGCACCTCCCTCAGAATCGACTATCGCAACTCATCACTCAGTACACAAATTCGACCCCAGAAACAAAGTACCCCATCACTGTTAATACTAAAATCAGTAGCATCACCAGTCTCAACCTAACGGAAACACAACTCAAGAGACTTATCCCCCATCGTTTACCTCTAATCTGGTCAGTCCATGTAGGCTTAACTTGAAGTTTCGCTAACAGACTCCCATCGTTGAATAAACTGAGTCGAGCGAACATCGCTCTCAGATTGGTCATAGCCCTACAGCTCAAAGCATCTACTATCATATTGGCATTACTAAGATGGTACTCGATGGTACAGTCATAATTCTTGAGCAGTTCAACCCATCTACACTGCCTAAGGTTTAACTCCTTCTGAGTGAAGAGATATTTGAGGCTTTTATGATCTGTGTAGATAGTACACTTCTCACCGTACAGGTAGTGCCTCCAAATCTTTAAAGCAAAGACTATAGCAGCCAGTTCTAAATCATGCGTCGGATAGTTAGCCTCATGCGTCTTGAGCTGACGAGACGCATAAGCTACCACTTTATCATCCTGCATCAGAACGCAACCCAAACTCACATGCAACGCATCGCTGTATACCACGAAGTCTCTACCAGGCTCTGGCTGTATCAGAATAGGAGCCTGAGTCAGAACAGATTTGAGCTTCTCGAAACTCTCTTGTTGCTTATTAGTCTAGACAAAGGGAACTTCCTTGCACAGAAGCTTGGTTAACTGTGCTACGATCAAGGAGAACCCTTCTACGAAGCGTCGATAATAACCTGCCAGCCCCAGAAAGCTACGAATTTTGGACACATTCTTCGGCTATTTCCGATCCAACACAGCCTCAATCTTATGAGGATCAACACGAATCCCCTTCACAGAAACCACATGTCCTAAAAAGGTTACTTTCCGGAGCCAGAATTCACATTTACTGAACTTTGCATACAACTATTTCTCATGAAAAATCTATACTACCACTCCGAAATGCTTATCGTGCTCGTCCTCAATCTTAGAATACACTAGGATAACATCGATGAATACCACCACAAACTGGTCCAGATAAGGCTCGAACACAAGGTTCATCAAATCCATAAATGCCACTAGTGCATTGGTCAACCCAAAACGCATAACCAGGAACTCGTAATGTCTATAATGAGTCTTAAATGTTGTCTTATACACATCGGCCTCCTTAACCCTCAATTGATGATATCCTGAATGTAGATCAATCTTGGAGAACATAGAAGCCCCTCTAAACTGGTCAAATAGATCATCTATCCTTGGAAGTGGGTACTTATTCTTGATTGTCAGTTTGTTCAACTGTCGATAATCGATACACATCCTCATTGTCCTATCTTTCTTCTTCACAAACAACACCGGTGCTCCACACGGAGAAACACTGGGATGAATGAACCCACAATCCAGTAACTCTTGAATCTGAGCCTTAAGTTCCACAAGCTCCTTCGGTTCCATTTTATAGGGAGCAATTGACACCGGAGCTGTACCAAGAAGGAGCTTAATCTCAAACTCTACTTCACGGTTCGGAGGCAGACCCGGTAGTTCCTCAGGAAAAACATCCGGAAAGTCCCTCACGGTTCTGATGTCCTTAACCGAAGAGTTCCCAGAGTCAGAAATACTAATGTAGGCCAAGAATGCCTCACACCCTTTCCTCACTAACTTTTCTGCCATCAACGTAGAAATCACACTAGTCAGATAGTCTCTTCGTTCCCCAATTACAACTACCTCACTGTCCTCCTCGGTCCTCAAAACAACACTTTTTGTCGCACAATCCAAACTTACCCGGTGTTTAACCAGCCAGTCCATTCCCAGAATCAAATCAAACTCCCCAAATGAAAGCTCCATCATATCAGCCAGAAATATTGTCCCTTGTACCTCTAACGGGACATCTCTAAACAATTTACTCACTCAGATAGATTGCCCTAATAGACTCACAATAGTTACCTCAATAGAAGTACTCTCAACCGGAATCCCAAGGTTTCAGACACAGTACTGGCTACGTAAGAGTGTGTCAAGCCTATGTCTATCAATGCCACATAAGGTGTATTATAAATTAAAAACGTACCCGTGATGATGTCTGGAGCATCTCGGTCCTTACAGCAATAGGCATCATAAACTAGTGCGGGCTGCCTCGCCTCAGCCGGTCCAGCACCTCTGCCCGGTGTCTCTGTCCTCGACCCATGCCTTTACCACCCCTAGCCTAACCTCGGCCCCTAGGTGGTTACTGAACTACTCTCGGTGGCTGAGTAGCACCAGTAACTGAAGCTTGCATCTGATTAGTTCTCAACGGCAATCCCGAATACGATGCTCAATTTACCTACATCTCAAACATGCCCCAGTCGTCCTCCAACGTTCGCCTGAATGGCGTCTACCACAATGCCCACAAAGCACCACCCCAGTAGGTGCAACAGAAGGCCCAACTCTCACTGGTCCATCAGATTTGGCCTTTTCTTAGGCCTTATCACAGGACTCGAGAGCTCTGATTCCCTCTTACTCTTTCCTCTCTCTCGATTTTGGCGCTCAGCGCGCTTAACTTCTTCGGCGATATTCGTCTTCTCAACCAGTGTAGCAAACTCACGCTCCCTTTGTGGAGCAATCAGAACTCGCAAACTGTCCCTAAGGCCATCCTCGAAGCGGACACATCTCTCATATTCGGTCGCCACCATGCCACACACATATCGGCTCAATCTCAAAAACTCGGCCTCATACTCGGCCACTGTACGGTCTCCCTGGGTGAGATTAAGAAACTCACGTCTCCTAGCGTCAATGTAGCTGGGTTGAGTGCCTTCCTTAACCGTCAGCCACCATTGGTAAGCTTCATCGTGAAGTAGAGAAATAGCCCCCTTAAGCTTCTGCTCGGCAGTAAAGTTCAGGTCATCCATAATTCCTTCCGTGGCCTCCATCCAATATTCAGCCACATTATGGGCGACTACACTGACCCCCTTGAATAACTCATCCCCATTGGACTAAAGTTGTTCCATGACTGACCCTCGGCCCCTAGATCCAATGTTGGGCCCAGCGACCATCTCTAATATCCTCAGCATGGCCTGGGACAGTGCGTCATCCCTAGCCATGAGTCTCGAAACCCAGTCTCTATCGCAGGTGATACCGATGTCTCACTAGTATCCAGATTAGGCAGATTTATAGATGATGAGGACCCAGCTTAAGCCCCTCAACGGCCTCTACCACGGCCTCTAGTACCCCATTCGCGAGTACCTCTTGTGCTCATCGTAAATTTGGTGTTTATCTATATTAATAGTTTTATGCATTAGTTTACAATTCCAATATTCATTAATAGATATTTTATGTAGACAATATCAAAAGTTCGGAATTTGTTATCGCGAATCGCAGTCTCACTACGGTTTTCAGTTTCGCTACAGTTTTCAATTTACACTACCTAAAGTGTTTTCAGTACAGTATACTACCATGGCTGTTCGAAACATGCTAGTAGTATATTTAAACATATCTAAATAGAATTTCAGAACACTTACAGGATCAGCACCGCAAACTCGGTATACCACATACCAAGTCCAAAAATATTTCAAATCACTTAAAAATCGTTTCTTTAAAACCAATCATTAAAACCTAATTCTCAGCTAATTTTTGCAACCTGACTCTGATACCACTAATGTAACACCCTAAACCCGGCCTAGACGTTATGGTTGAATCTGGCGATGTCACATGAGAAGTGTTTAAAAAAATGAGTTGTCAAGTAAAAACTATTTCAGATATTAACTTTTATTTAGTCCAGAAAACACAAATTCATCGTTAAGTTAAAAAGGGTCCTTCTTATTTAGTGAAAGCTTTGGAAAATATCTTATTTTAGAAAACCATTTTTGATTTCAAAAATCTTTCATTTTCAGTGAAAAATCAAGTTTTGTTGAGTTTGCAGTTTAAACATCCATAAATTATAAAAAAAAAATTAAATTCCCAAACTAAAACCAAAAAGGTCCAATGTCCCAAAAATTAAAACAAAATTCATGAACTAAAAATCAAAACAGAAAACCAGCGGAAGTATTTCAAAAGTTTTACGTGTGGCCACCATCGAGTCCTCCGCTAACCGATTCGCCTAGTGCTGGGGATTACCTGAACAGATTAAACAGAAAAGAGTGAGTTTCGCAACTTAGTGTGTAATCCCCACAGACATCATACATATCAAACACTCATCAGAAGTTAGAAGTATTAGTCTAGAGCAGAAGCCCATTACAGAATCAGTTCGGGCCTCAGCCCATTCAGATGCAAAATCAGATATAGATTAGGGCCTTAGCCCAATCAGATGCAGAATCAAATATATACAAGGGCCTTAACCCAACCAGATACAGAATTAGATCAGTTTATCAAAATCTTACCCACCAACCTCTACCCACCATCTCCGTCCAGTCCTACACACCATGTGGGGATAAAATCAACCCACCCATCCCTACACACCATATTTTACCGAAATACAGCACATGAACAGAATAATGCAGCTGAGCTACCAGATATCAGGCTTAAGAGCTTTCTAGAACACTTTCTCCACATAACATCAACCCCCCCGATGCAATGCAACATACCAATATGACATGCAAACATGCAAATAACCTTACATACATTCAGTTCAGTTCAGATATCATATAGTCAGATCACATAAATAGGGGTCTAAATAATGCTTACCGACCCTAGAGTAGGTTCACAATCGACTTGGGCAACCCATGCAACCTTACAACACTTTTCAAAAAAATGGGCTCACACGCCCATGTGGCCTGCCCGTGTGGGCCCGTAAGCCCATATGGCCCACTTGGTCCAAATTGGCCTTGGCCCTGTGGATCACACGGCCTGGCCCAGAATTCTACACGCCCGTGTGGTTCACCCGTGTGGGCCCACACGCCTGTGTGGCCCACACGGCCCAATAGGTCAAGCCCGTGTGTCGTACACGGCCGTGTCACTTACGCACGACCTGGCTTGTCGATCACATGGTTGTGTTGTGGCTTACATCCTTACACACGGCCTACCTCACGTCTTACCACACGGCCATGTGGCATCGACAGAAATGTTTTTCGACTTTTGTTGATTCTCATTTTATGTGTTTCTAGGTACAACCTAATTTGATTCCGACTCATAATCACTCTCAAGCACTCCAGAACCTATATTCAATAATAGAAAGCCCAATTTCGGTCACTTAATTCGAATTGCTACGAATAGACAATTCTCAAAAACCAACACCAACCTTACCTTGTTTAAGCAACCCTGATTTCACACAACCACAGCGTCTACTGGGATCCACCAAACCCTAAACCCTAAACAAAAAGTGACTCTCATCAACCGAATATTCATTGAATAAATCGAAAAGAACTCACTTTTCACTTATCGAATAACACACAAAAATCAGATACATGAAATGACGACGGGAAAGTGGCAAAAATTGAGTTTGGAGAACAAGGAAATGGTGTGGGAAAAAAAACGATAGCAATGGGGAATTTTGGCTACAGCAAAAGAAAAAATGGAAGAAAAGGTAGAAGAGAAGATGTCAGTTTTTCTTTCTTTGGAGAGAATTTTGGTACCCCAAGTGTTTCACCAAATCCCTATTATATCAAAACCCTTAATTTTCTCCATCAAATTCTACTAACTACCCACTACTTGGAGTCCACTTATAGCATAACTCTAGCCGAACCTAGAGCAAAAATAACACTACTTGCCATCGCAGAGAATCGAACACCAGACCTTCAGCATGCTAACACTCCACTTAACCACCAAACCAACAGACCCATTCTATTATATTTAAACACACTTATCTTTATAAGCCTACTGGCTAGAGATAGGGGTTATTCTTATAAAAAAAATTTTGCCCAAGTCAAGACTTGAACCCAAGACTTCTCAAACAGTCCCAGAACACTTAACCACTAAAGCAGACAGATATTTGTGTCAATTAATTTCAGAAACACCTACAAATATTTTTGTGATCCTAAATCACATAAGCCGAAATTAAAGAAATTTGGGGCATTACAAAATATACATGCAAGAAACATCAACATTTAACCCAAAACTAGGAATTTCCTTCCTTACACACCAAACCAACACTTATGCATGTAGAATCAAAAACGCATAAATAACTTCAAAAATATCTTAAGGTTATTCAGAAATTACCAATACACTATGGAAAATGTATAAGTTGGCTGACTACAGTGAACCCATGATGGGCGTCGGAACCCCCAAAAATAATTCTTACAAAATAACTCTAAATAGTATTAAAGAGTGGTACTAGGGTCGAGTCCACAGGGATTAGTATTATAATCAACTTTTGCATTTAACTTGTGATCAGAATTTCTATCGTGTCGATAGTCGTGGCTATAGTTGTTCCCACGACTCCAAACGGACCTGCTAAAAATAAATATATAAATCAGGGGAGTTTTGAAATGTTTAAAAATTAAATAAATAAAACAGCGTAAGTAAACAATTAAATAAATTGGAAATAAATTAAATTGGGAAATAAATTTGGATTTTGTAAACAGAGATAATAAACCTTAGCCCTAAACTTGGTTGTAACAGCCTATTTTTCAGTGAAATCGGAACAGTGGTTTCGGGACCAAAAATTCGATCCGAAAATAAAGTTTATTTTTCTTTTATTATATGGTCCGTATTATTATAGTCAAGTCGTATGAAAATTTTGATACAAAAATTTTATCTATTAAGTGCTTAATTACGAGAAGGACTAAATCGCATAAAATGCGAAAGTTGAATTCTAGTAGCTATAAGGATTAAATATCTATGTAATTCAAAAATAGAGGTCCTTATATGATAATTAGACCATTAAATAAAAGTATGTAGATTTTTGGTGATTCATCCATGGAAAATTTAGAAAAGGCAAAGGACTAAATTGGAAATCAATAAAATTAAAAGATGACAAATAATTAAAAAGGAAATTATCATCTTTTTATTCATCTTCTTCCCTAAAATTTTTATGGAAACCCTAGGAGAAAGGATGAAAACTTTTCAAGCTCAATAAGGTATGAAATCAAGTCCTGTTTTTAATTATTTTTATATTTTTAGAATCGAGATAGTCTAATCTATCTATTTGGGGGATTAATTTGAAAAGTTATCAAGGTATGAAATTTGGGTCATGGATGAATATGCTGAAAATTAGAAATTTATGGTAGAAAATGAAAGATTGTTGGTAGATAAACAACTTTTACAAAGTGATTTTTGATGAAAACATGATTTAGGGACTAAAATGTAAAGTTGTAAAATTTGATCAAAAATTCTAAATTTTTATGAATACATGTGCTGTAAATTTTGTAATGGGGCTTTTGTTAGGCTTGGAATAGGGAGAAATTTGCACAAGTTTCATTTTCTGAGCCTAAGGACGAAAATGGAATTTATGGAAAAGTTAGGGGTAAAATGGTAATTTTTCCAAGAACATAATTTAATTCCCAATGAGTACAAAATGTATAAAATTGACGATTAAATTTATTTATATAGATCCAAACAACTCAAATTTGAGGTTAGATCGAGGAAAGAAAAAGGTTTTGGATTATTAGATTTAATACACGAACAAGGGTCGAGGTAAGTTCATGTAACTCAATGATGTATTTGTGTGTAATGTAATTAATATTGATGTGCATTACATGTATGCTATGATAGAAAATTTAATACATGCTTATAATGGTGAAAAAGGGGTAAGTCCTGATTAAATATTGAATTCTGATGAATATACGCGCTTTCCCAAAATGGATGAGGTCCGGCATTTGTTGCGGATAGGATTTAGCTCAGATGAGTAATCTTATTGACCTCATTATAGAAAAGATTTAGCCTGGATGGGTAATCCTGAATAATACCTCTGGAGTATACGTTATGATTAGGGTTTAGCCTGGACTGGTAATCCTAATCAAGGTCTTCTGAGCATACGTTATATAAAGGATTTAGCTTGGACTAGTAATCCTGTAATACGATATGCGGCTCGAGGGTGTGTTCTTTGGTTAAGTGCCCTAATGGGTACCCTTGAATAAGAATTGACGGATTATCGACTCGTACACCTCGAGTGTACTACCTGAGTATCCATCGAAAATTCAATGATTCAACGGACATAACTCTTGACCTGGCATGAGGATTATAAGATGAAATGATAATGACTTGAAAGAATATTGCTTGATGAGCTTATTTATGTTTACTTGATTGATATGAAGATTTTGGTGACAAACATGTTTAATTGAGTGCATGTGTTTAGGCAATATTGCTAATGGATGGAAAACATGATATTGTATGCTTAGATTTAATAAACGGGATTGGTAAGTTTAGTTTCCGTTATACGAACTTACTAAGCATGTAATGCTTGCTCCATTTGTTTTCACTATTTTATAGTGCTCGGAAGCTCGCGAAGGTTGGAGATCATTGGAGCATCGTCACACTATTAACTAGTCATTTTAGGTATACTTAGTAAAATCATTTTGGTATAATGGCATGTATAGGACAACTTGGCCATAAGTGACTTGAAAATGATGTTTTTAACCTAGCTATTGGAATGGCTAGTAATGGTTCATTTTGGTATGACTAAGTAGGTTATTATGATATATATACCCATGTGTTATGTTAAGTATATGTGATCAAATGTTGTTAATATCTAAGTTTAAACCATAAATTTATAAACACTTGTGCTTGAAACGGTGCTTGAAATAGATTCAAAAAGGAATGAGTAGCAGAAGAAAGATGCAATCGAAAAAGGAGCAACCTTTTTTTTGTTTCTGATCTTTGATATATTCTATATGCGTAGTCAATAGCGCGTAATCCTTTACAATCTTTTTTTTCGACTTTTTATAGTCGAATATTAAATAAAATGAAGAATAATTGAAAAAATACAACAGTTGTCCTTTTTTCTGCAGTTTTCCTTGCTGTTGTTTCTCTGCTATTGGTTTGCAGGTACGAAAGGTGGACATGGCGTATGGAGGCTCGTGGGGCGTACGAAGACACGAGCTGATGAAGACTCGCGCGTGGCGTGAGCGTGGTGGTGCGCGTGGAGGCACGCGTGCGGCGCTGGAAGCATCTGGAATTCTCTAGGGTTCTGTTCTGCTGAAATTATTTGGGCCATTCGGGCCTGTTTCCAGATTGGGTTGGGTTGTAAGAGGGTTAGGCAAAAAAAACGGGTAGTGGTTTATTTAGTATCTAGGCCAATTGGGCCTACTGTTGGGTTGTGAATAGGTTGGGATTTAGTGGGCCTTATTTATTTTTTTGTAATGGACTGATAAACTATTAACTTTTGGACTTTTGATTATTTATTATTATTATTATTATTATTATTATTATTATTATTATTAATGTTTTTTGGTTTTTGGTTATAAAACGGGCCCGGGCATAAATTGGGTTATACAATAATGTTTTCTTTATTGAACTATTCCTTGTCAATTTTCTTTGATTGTTGCTTTTGAAATAAATATGAATGTGAGATCTCCCTTTCATACCTATTTTGCCATTTTCATGCATCTCATATATGGTTTATTTAAATGATAAATAGTGAAATGACATACTCTAAACAAAAGGAATGTTGAGCATTACCCGGATGAGAATTTGATAAATACAAGAGCCTCAAAGCAAGGACAAAGTTCAACATGGGGCAAAAGGGTAATATACGAGAAACGCAGATTACTCGTAAAGTTTGAGGACGGGTACAAAAGCTGAAAGAAAAGTCAAGAATTGAAACAATGAATGCAGGTCATCACGAAAATCATAACGAAAAGGGATATGTGACAAACAAGCCCAAGGCGCATGGCATAATCATGTAGGCATAAAAGCATTTAAGACAAACACGTGCATATCATGATAACATCATGCCTGACATATACAGGTACTCTAGTAGAGCAAGAGGTTTTGATGATAGTGGTACTGAATCAAGGAAAAGAAGACATCCGAGTTCCATCAGATGATATGTTTTGAAATTCTGATATTTTTAAAAAAAATTTATTCCATTTCTGTTTTTCAAAAAAAAAAATCAACTCATATTGCGAGAGGTGAGTTGAGCCTCAGGTCATACGCTGAGGTATTTTCAATTTCTGTTTTTCAAAAAAAGAAAGAAAAAAATCAACTCATATTGCGAGAGGTGAGTTGAGCCTCAGGTCACACGCTGAGGTATTTTTCAAATCCTGTTTTTCAAAAAAATCAACTCATATTGCGAGAGGTGAGTTGAGCCTCAGTCACACGCTGAGGTATTTTTCAAATCCTATTTTTCAAAAAAATCAACTCATACTGCGAGAGGTGAGTTGAGCCTTAGGTCACATGCCGAGGTATTTTCAAATTCTATTTTCAATTTCTGTTGTTTTTCAAAAAAAATCAACTCATGTTGCGAGAGGTGAGTTGAGCCTCGGGTCACACGCTGAGGTATTTTTCAAATTTTGTTTTTCAAAAAAATCAACTCATATTGTAACACCCTGGTTTTAGGGGTTATGCATTTAGTGCATAACTCAAGTGATGATAGGCTTAGTGTGTGCTTGGACGAGTTTTTAGGGGTTTGGAGAACCTTAGAAGGTAAGAGAGGCCTTAGGAAATTTTTGGTTTTTAGTGTTAAAAAGGGGAATTGGGCTAGGGAGGCCTTAAGAATAATTTTCGGCATTTTTGGACATAAGAAAGTTGGATTGGTAAAGTGGCTTCCATGCGCCACTTAAAGGCTTGGGGTATGGCGCCCAACAAGGGCCTGGGTTCGAAGCTCGGCAGCAGCAAGTGGCGTTTTATTTTGGGTGTTAGCGCTAAGAAGGAAGGAGGCTTAAAAAGAATATGGGGGGAGTTTATGACGCAAAGAGAACAGCAGCGGAGTGGCGTGGGAGAGCGCTACCTGCAGCAAGGATTTCAGCAGGTCGTGGGTTCGAGGCGTGAAGGCAGCATAAGGGGTTGTTTTATTTTGTTTATTTTGCAGCAGTTTGGAGAGGCAGTGGACGGCACATGGGGTCTTCAATTGGGATAGGGATTAGCTTAAATGGTTTTGATTTTGAATTCGGCTGGTGTGGGGGTTAGATATTTTATTTTTTTTATTATTTTGTATTTTAATTGAAGAGGTGATAGTGTATAAGGGTGGTTGTTATTTTATTTATTTTTGAACGATTGGCAAAGAGGAAAGTTAGGAGGTTGACTAATTCAAGCTAGTTTGAATTAGTGGCCAGGAGTGATCTTGGGAAATGGCCGGCTTTGGTAGGTGATAAGTGGGGTATGTCGAATGTCTTTGGAATTTTGGTGTTTCGGCCAGCAATGTGTAGTGTTCCTAAGCCGATTTCTTGTTGTTTTGCTCCTAGCCGAATATTCAAGAAAGCTCTCTCATTTTTTTTTCTTTCTTGAAACCAAAACCTCAAGCAATCTACACTTGCCGAAATTAGTCTTGTTTTCTCTTAATTTTTATTAGTAGCCGAATGCTCCTTGGGTTCTCAAACTTTTATTTCTTGTTGGCTTTCTTTTATTTCTTTTTCACCTTTAGCCGAACCTTCCCTCTCACCTCTAATCTTCCATGCCGATTCCTTCTTTCTCTTGAAGCACATTTCTTTTGGTTCAACCCTCTAAGGCCTTAGCCGAATCTCCTCTACTCTTGGTGTGCCGAAATTCCCTCCTCCTTTTGGTTTTCTTCGTGGCCGATTATTAAGTGTGGTGTGGATCACTTTGGGCTTCGTTTCCAATCGTTGGAGAAGGTAAGTAGGCAAGGCCGAATGCCTTATGTTCTGGCCTCTGTTCTCTGTCGACTTCTACAAGGGTAGGAGTTGATTTCGGCATTTGTTTGGAAGTATGTTAATCGATTGTTTTGGAACCGTTTTGTTATAGGGTCTCCGGGATTTCGAAGCAGTCAAGCAAAGCCTTTTATCTTTGGTAATCAGTTAGTAAGTGGTGGTAAGGATTGGTTTTTAACAGTCTATTCTTTAGTATTTGATTAAGCCGAAGGCTATTATTATTGGTTGGTTGTCGATTGTAGGGAAGCAAAAACACTTGGTGGGTGTTGGCTAATATTCAAAGGACGTGTAGGTAAGGTCTCGGGTTTCAAGTGTTGACCCTTTGGGTATATTGTGGGTTGGTCAAATGGCCTTGGTTCTGATGTTCATGTTTGGCCGATTATAGGAGCAAGGTTATCGAGGGTCTTAGATCGGTTCTTTGGTTAAGGCTTGCGTTTTGGCAGGTGTGTACATACTCACTTTATAACTATTAATGTGCTGAATTTATTGTGTATGCTAAACTGGATTGTGTAGATGTGGATTTAATACCCTAAAGGTACAAGCAAGGATTCAGGTAAGTCCTTGTTGTTATGATGCTTTTGGTAAGCATGACATATTTGGTATATGTGGCTTATAATATGTGGCTGATGATAAATCTAGTGTATGTTATTAATTAAACATGTCTGTCATGATTTCTGTTTAAATGCATATCATAACTTGATGAGGGTTGAATGAGAGGAGGGGGAAGTGATATTCGTGTCGACGGACACCAGTGGTTTGGTACCACATTTTGTGACTTTGGGTCACCAGAGGTTTGGCACCTCTAGAGGTTTGGCACGTCATAGCGTCTCGTCCCCGTGGCTTCACACCGCAGTGGGTTGGCCCCACAAATGACATTATGGGATTGACGCCAGTGATTTGGTATCACACGATTGGTTGGCCCCATCACTCGATTATTCGTGACCTCGGTCACCAGCGACTTGTCCCTGTGGTTTAACACCACCGTGGGTTGGCCCCACTTTTGAGATACGGGATCGTCGCCAGTGATTTGGTATCACAATGTGGGTTGGCCCCACAGAGAGATTATTCGTGACTTCGGTCACCAGTGATTTGGTATCACATTTGTGACTTTACGTCACCAGTGGTTTGGCACCACCAGTGGTTTGGTACCACACGGGGTAGAGAAAGGTATTTGGATGGCTAGGTTGGGTGCATATTGAACCTTGTGCATGTTAAGCTTGATTATGAATTGTGTATGATGTTTTACTAAACCGGGAAAAAGGGTTACACACTGAGTCTTGGTGACTCACCTTTTTCCTTTAACATTTTCAGGTGATGCGTAAGTTAGACCGGGTTCGGAGAGGACACAAGGTGGCCCATGCAGAAGAAGATATTTGGACTATTTTATGCATTTTCAATATTAAGTACTTTGTTTAAATATTGGATTGTAATATGGGCCTTTTTATTATTTTGGTATTATTTTAATTATGGCTTGATGAAATTGAATTTCTATTTGAAAATGAATTTATTCTAGTAACTGATTTATTTAAAAAAAATGTAAAATAAAGTTTTAATTCAGACATTTTATAATAACAAAGTTTTATTGATAAACACAAACGAACATGGTTTTCAAAGTTAATAAATTTTACTGTTTTTTTCTAAGTCAAAAAGGATTTCCAACCGTCTTTCCGCAGTGACATAACCAGATTCGGTCGTAGTGAATGGGCCGGGTTTGGGGGTGTTACAAATTGGTATCAGAGCCCGGTTTAAAACTCGGCTTTGAGGATTCTGGGCCCAAAAACCTTTTCAAAATGGGCTTTTAGTAAGTATGGGTTTTTAAGAAACTTTTCAGGTTATTCTGGCATGGCACCTGTATCTCCGGCCTGAAGTCCACCAGGTAAGTACTTCTAGCTCTTGAAATGATTTGTTGGTGTGATTTATTATGGGTTTATTTGGGCTCGTAGATTAGAATATTAGGGCTATTGAACCCTAGGACTAGTCTACTCAAACACATGCATAAGACTTAAGGCTATTAAACAAACCTGTGAAGTAAGTCGCCGAGTTAAGGTGTGGCAACCACTGTACGCATGTCTAGGAATGGTATTCAGTAAGAGCTTGGTATTTAAGCAGTCCTAGTGACTCACCTCCTCTTTACTTGGATCCTACCTGGTGTGTAGCTACGGTTCACCTTAACCAAGAGGACTTGTTCATAGGCTGAACCAATTATTAAAACCCGAAAGGGATTGGCCTTACTGTTTTTAAAACCCTTAGTTTTAAAATTCTCACTTTTACCCCTTTGGTTTGTAAACCCTAAATCTGATTTTGAAAGACATTTTCTCGATTTACAAAATTACTAAAATACCCCTACTTGCAAAATTACAAAAATGCCCCTGTATTGTAAAATTACCGTACTACCCTCAACTTTTGATAAAATGGTTTTTACTTTACAAAAATACTAAAATCTGAGTTTTCAAAATATTAGGATACTCTAATTTGTGGAAATTTACGAACATACCCCTGGTTGATAAAAAAATTACCAAAATGCCCTTGGTTTCTAAATTTTCATATTACTCTCGATCTTTTACTGAAATATTCCTATTTTGCCAAATATCAGAAAATCCTATTTTGTGAAATATGGTGATATTCCGATTTGGAGAATTTACGGAAATGCCCATAATTTCCAAAATTACAAAAATAACCCTGCTTTCTGAAATTTTTGCAACACATTTTGTTTGAAAAACAAAATTTTCAAGATGACCCCTGAGATTTTGTAAATTTTGAAATATCTTTAAGTTGGAAAACCATTTTCAAAATTGACCCTGAGTTATTACCGAAATACCCCTATAGGAAAATGACGAGATTACCCCTGGGTTGGGAGTGAAACTTTGATTGCTCGGAAGAACTACTTCTAGAACTTCTTTGCATAAAATTTGTTCGTGGATAAACAGTGGAACAAAATTTCTAATGCATAAAACTTTTAATCAGATTAAATCGCGACGCTAGATATGAGTTCTAGGGGGCGTGGTCGCAATGCTCGTGGGTGTGGTAGAGGCAGGATGGCAGTATCAGAACCGGTTGGGTCTGGCCATGGGTCAGAGAGCGATGTGCCGCCATCACCAGCTGTTGAGGCTGAACATCAGGATCAGACAGGAGGAGACGACGCAGTATCGCAGGCTATGCTGCGGGTGCTTGAGCGAGTGGCAGGAGCCAATGTGGTCAGCGGTATCGCTATTTTTGTGGAGAAAGCTCAGATAGCTGAGGAGGTCAAAAGGACTGAGAGGAGTCCTGGATCGCCAGAATCGTTTGAGAGGTTTCAGAAAAGACCGAGAGTTGAGGCTTCTGCTCGTATTTCTAAGTCAGCTGCTGGGAATCCGGATCGTCCGTGTGCTCAGTGCGGAAGGTATCATGTCGGCGAGTGCTGGAATCGTGTTCAAGAATGTTTCAGGTGTAAGTCTAGGTCTCACCTGGTTAAGCATTGTCCCCTGGATCCGAAAAGGACTCGGACAGTAGGTCAAGGTTATGTGCAGTCGGGCAGAGGTGGTCAGCAAGCGACAAGGGGTTGTGGTCCGAACCATGGAGAAAATGGTTCTGGCCGAGGTCGTGGAGCGGTAGACCGCGGTAATGGTAGCACTGAGGCAAGACAGCCAGGTCTGGTTTATGCAGTTCGTCAGAGAGAGGATAGTGATGTGCCGGATGTGGCAGCGGGTAAGTTCGGATGTCTGGTTTCTTTATTGTTTTTGTTGCTGTGGTGGCAGTTTGTTCTATTGTTGGTAGAGTATCTAGAACCTTGTGTTTGGACTTAGAACTATGCCTAGAAAGATGTTAGCTCTTGGAGATCAGAGTGCGCAGCTATAGCGTAGTGTGGTGAATTAGGATGTGCGACCGTTAGTCTAGCCAAGAAATTTCGAGGACGAAATTATTTTTAAGGAGGGTAGAATTGTAACACCCTGGTTTTAGGGGTTATGCATTTAGTGCATAACTCAAGTGATGATAGCCTTAGTGTGTGCTTGGACGAGTTTTTAGGGGTTTGGAGAACCCTAGAAGGTAAGAGAGGCCTTAGGAAATTTTTGGTTTTTAGTGTTAAAAAGGGGAATTGGGCTAGGGAGGCCTTAAGAATAATTTTCGGCATTTTTGGACATAAGAAAGTTGGATTGGTAAAGTGGCTTCCATGCGCCACTTAAAGGCTTGGGGTATGGCGCCCAACAAGGGCCTGGGTTCGAAGCTCTGCAACAGCAAGTGGCATTTTATTTTGGGTGTTAGCGCTAAGAAGGAAGGAGGCTTAAAAAGAATATGGGGGGAGTTTATGACGCAAAGAGAACAGCAGCGGAGTGGCGTGGGAGAGCGCTACCTGCAGCAAGGATTCCAGCAGGTCGTGGGTTCGAGGCGTGAAGGCAGCATAAGGGGTTGTTTTATTTTGTTTATTTTGCAGCAGTTTGGAGAGGCAGTGGACGGCACATGGGGTCTTCAATTGGGATAGGGATTAGCTTAAATGGTTTTGATTTTGAATTCGACTGGTGTGGGGGTTAGATATTTTATTTTTTTTATTATTTTGTATTTTAATTGAAGAGGTGATAGTGTATAAGGGTGGTTGTTATTTTATTTATTTTTGAACGGTTGGCAAAGAGGAAAGTTAGGAGGTTGACTAATTCAAGCTAGTTTGAATTAGTGGCCAGGAGTGATCTTGGGAAATGGCCGGCTTTGGTAGGTGATAAGTGGGGTGTGCCGAATGTCTTTGGCATTTTGGTGTTTCGGCCAGCAATGTGTAGTGTTCCTAAGCCAATTTCTTGTTGTTTTGCTCCTAGCCGAATATTCAAGAAAGCTCTCTCATTTTTTTTTCTTTCTTGAAACCAAAACCTCAAGCAATCTACACTTGCCAAAATTAGTCTTGTTTTCTCTTAATATTTATTAGTAGCCGAATGCTCCTTGGGTTCTCAAACTTTTATTTCTTGTTGGCTTTCTTTTATTTCTTTTTCACCTTTAGCCGAACCTTCCCTCTCACCTCTAATCTTCCATGCCGATTCCTTCTTTCTCTTGAAGCACATTTCTTTTGGTTCAACCCTCTAAGGCCCTAGCCGAATCTCCTCTACTCTTGGTGTGCCGAAATTGCCTCCTCCTTTTGGTTTTCTTCGTGGCCGATTATTAAGTGTGGTGTGGATCACTTTGGGCTTCGTTTCCAATCGTTGGAGAAGGTAAGTAGGCAAGGCCGAATGCCTTATGTTCTGGCCTCTGTTCTCTGTCGACTTCTACAAGGGTAGGAGTTGATTTCGGCATTTGTTTGGAAGTATGTTAATCGATTGTTTTGGAACCGTTTTGTTATAGGGTCTCCGGGATTTCGTAGCAGTCAAGCGAAGCCTTTTATCTTTGGTAATCAGTTAGTAAGTGGTGGTAAGGATTGGTTTTTAACAGTCTATTCTTTAGTATTTGATTAAGCCGAAGGCTATTATTATTGGTTGGTTGTCGATTGTAGGGAAGCAGAAACACTTGGTAGGTGTTGGCTAATATTCAAAGGACGTGTAGGTAAGGTCTCGGGTTTCAAGTGTTAACCCTTTGGGTATATTGTGGGTTGGCCGAATGGCCTTGGTTCTGATGTTCATGTTTGGCTGATTATAGGAGCAAGGTTATCGAGGTTATCGAGGGTCTTAGATCGGTTCTTTGGTTAAGGCTTGCGTTTTGGCAGGTGTGTACATACACACTTTATAACTATTAATGTGCTGAATTTATTGTGTATGCTAAACTGGATTGTGTAGATGTGGATTTAATACCCTAAAGGTATAAGCAAGGATTCAGGTAAGTCCTTGTTGTTATGATGCTTTTGGTAAGCATGAGATATTTGGTATATGTGGCTTATAATATGTGGCTGATGATAAATCCAGTGTATGTTATTAATTAAACATGTCTGTCATGATTTCTGTTTAAATGCATATCATAACTTGATGAGGGTTGAATGAGAGGAGGGGGAAGTGATATTCGTGTCGACGGACACCAGTGGTTTGGTACCACATTTTGTGACTTTGGGTCACCAGAGGTTTGGCACCTCTAGAGGTTTGGCACGTCATAGCGTCTCGTCCCCGTGGCTTCACACCGCAGTGGGTTGGCCCCACAAATGACATTATGGGATTGACGCCAGTGATTTGGTATCACACGATTGGTTGGCCCCATCACTCGATTATTCGTGACCTCGGTCACCAGCGACTTGTCCCTGTGGTTTAACACCACCGTGGGTTGGCCCCACTTTTGAGATACGGGATGGTCGTCAGTGATTTGGTATCACAATGTGGGTTGGCCCCACAGAGAGATTATTCGTGACTTCGGTCACCAGTGATTTGGTATCACATTTGTGACTTTACGTCACCAGTGGTTTGGCACCACCAGTGGTTTGGCACCACCAGTGGTTTGGTACCACACGGGGTAGACAAAGGTGTTTGGATGGCTAGGTTGGGTGCATATTGAACCTTGTGCATGTTAAGCTTGATTATGAATTGTGTATGATGTTTTACTAAACCGAGAAAAAGGGTTACACACTGAGTCTTGGTGACTCACCTTTTTCCTTTAACATTTTCAGGTGATGCGTAAGTTGGACCAGGTTCGGAGAGGACACAAGGTGGCCCATGCAGAAGAAGATATTTGGACTATTTTATGCATTTTCAATATTAAGTACTTTGTTTAAATATTGGATTGTAATAAGGGCCTTTTTATTATTTTGGTATTATTTTAATTATGGCTTGATGAAATTGAATTTCTATTTGAAAATGAATTTATTCTAGTAACTGATTTATTTAAAAAAAATGTAAAATAAAGTTTTAATTCAGACATTTTATAATAACAAAGTTTTATTGATAAACACAAACAAACATGGTTTTCAAAGTTAATAAATTTTACTTTTTTTTTCTAAGTCAAAAAGGATTTCCAACCGTCTTTTCGCAGTGACATAACCAGATTCGATCGTAGTGAATGGGCCGGGTTTGGGGGTGTTACACATATTGCGAGAGGTGAGTTGAGCCTCAAGTCACACGCTGAGGTATTTTTCAATTTCTGTTTTTCAAAAAATAAATAAATAAATGAACTCATAATGCGAGAGATGAGTTGAGCCTCGGGTCACATGCTGAGGTATTTTTTTTCAGTTTCTGTTTTTCAAAAAAAAACAACTCATATTGCGAGAGGTGAGTTGAGCCTTAGGTCACACGCTGAGGTATTTTTCAATTTCTGTTTTCCAAAAAAATCAACTCATATTGCGAGAAGTGAGTTGAGCCTCAGGTCATACGCTGAGGTATTTTCAATTTTTGTTTTTCAAAGATCAACTCATAATCTGAGAGGTGAGTTGAGCTTTGCGACGCATGTCGAGCTATTTTCGATTTTTGTTTTTCAATAAAAAATAAAGAATAAAGATTGCACAATTGAACAAAATTTAGTACTTTTAAGTCTTTGCTCTATCCCTATTTCACAGCGATGAGCAAAGAGGGGCAGCTGTAAGCACTAAATTTTGTCCGCATCGATTTCATATTTAATTAAAAAAATTTAAAAAAATTGAAAAATACAAAAAACAAAATTATATTTTGACCCCTCAACTTTTTCAAAATTACATTTTGACCCCTAAACTTTTCTAAAATTACATTTTAGCCCCTTATCTTTGTCAAAATTACACTTTGACCCCATCAGTTTTACTGAATTTGTAGTTTGGTCCTTCTGTCAGAAAATCCCCAACAATCCGACGGATTTCGCGCACCCAACCCCCCGATTTTCCGGCCACCAACCTAAGGGATGGCCTCCCTTCCCCCTATCCACCTAATACCTGCAAAAAACACACTATAAAAGAGGGAACTCAACCAAAAATAAAACCCCCCAACATCCAAAAAACAACACCCACGAAAAAAAGAAAAAAAGAAAGAAAAAGAAGAGAAAAAGAGAGGAAAGAAGAAGGAAGAAGAAGAGAAGAGGGAGAGAGAAGGCACATCACCGGCAGAGGAGACGGAGGCGTCGACAGCGGTGGTTGGAGAAGAAGAAAAGAATAAGAAGAAGGAAGAAGAAGAAGAAGAAGAAGAAGAAGAAGAAAGAAGAAAGAAAAAAAAAAGAAAAAGGAAAAAGAAAAAAATAAAAAACAGACAGCGGGTCGACCTGACCTACGTAGCCCAGCTCCAACAGTAGGCCCAATTCTTCAATTCAAAAAAAAAAAAGAAAGAAAAAAGGAGAAAGCCCATGTTTCAAGCCCAAATTTTTGGTAACTTATTAACCCATTTTAAATTTATGTATATGTATTTCAATTACATCTCGTGTTTAATTTTATTGACATTTTTAAATATTTTTCTTTCTTAATTTTTAGAAAAATTATTATATTCATTCTAGTTACAATTTTAATAATTTTAATAAATAAAGCAACGAATCAGTTTAACACTAAGTCGTTGATTTCATCGCTATGTTGGGTGAATATCATCGTTTCTTGTTAAATACGATACGCCCTTTTAAAAAATCAAAAAATCTAAAAAAAAAATTCTCAGGTTTTAAAATAATTATTTTTGTAGTTTTTTTTAAATTATCAAAATTTCATTTTTAGATTATACTACGTCAATATGTAATTTATCAAAATTTTCGGGTTTTAAAAAAATTATCGAGTTTCAAAATTTTCACGTTTTCAAAAATTTTCGTGTTATCAAAATTTTCGGGTTTTAAAAAAAATTCTCGAGTTTCAAAATTTTCGCGTTTTCAAAAATTTTCGGGTTTTAAAAAATTCTCGGGTTTCAAAATTTTCGTGTTTTCAAAAATCTTCGTGTTTTAAAAAAATCTTCGTGTTTTCAAAAATTCTCGAGTTTTAAAAAAATTCTCGAGTTTCAAAATTTTAGTGTTTTCAAAAATTCTCAAGTTTTAAAAAATTTTTCTCGAGTTTCAAAATGTTCGTGCTTTCAGAAATTTTAGTGTTTTCAAGAATTCTTGTGTTTCAAAATTTTCGTGTTTTTAAAATTTTCGTGTTTTCTAAAAGTTTCGTGTTTTCAAAAATTCTCAAGTATCAAAAAATCCTTGAGTTTCAAAAATTTTGTGTTTCGTGTTTTCAAAAATTCTCGTGTTTAAAAAAAATTTCTCGAGTTTCATAATTTTCATGTTTTCAAAATTTTTGTTTTTTCAAAAATTCTCGAGTTTAAAAAAATTTTCGTGTTTTAAAAAATTCTCTTGTTTTAAACGGATCACGATTAAATATTAAATTGCACTCGTATTGTTGAAAATTAATACAACACGCGTTTAACGAGATACCAATTTTGGGCGTCGCGAGGGTGCAAATACCTTCCTCGCCCGTAACCGACTCCCGAACCCTATTTTTCACTGGAATTTTGACGTAGACATAAACTTGGCCCTTTTTTAAGAAAATTCAAAAAAATAATTGTTCTTTTAAAAAGAGGATTTACTAGGTGTCCGATCACACCTAGAAAAAAGATCGGTGGCGACTTCTTTTTATTAAATAAAATTAAAACTTTGTTTTCAAATGTTCAATAATTTTCTCAATTAGCGCCCGTGTTAAATTTTACGTCGCTACAGGCTTGATTTTCAAAATTTATTTTTCCGCTGTACAGAAAATAATTTTCAAACGAGATTATTTCTAGCAAAGTTAGCTTTTGTTAACTTTACTAACCACATGTACGTGGCAACTCACGTTTATGCTGCGTTAACAATTAATTTATTTTTTTATAATTAAAAATATTAAAAAAATATGGTTTTTTTTTATAATTTGTAAACTTTTTAATAATTTTTTTTGAATTTTTTAAAATCTAAAAATTAATTAATTATTGATGTGGCATTCATGTGCAATTCACGTGTAAGTCACGTCTGTAAAGTTAAAAAATATTATTAACTTTTTCAGTCATTTTTGGGTGATTTGACAAACCGTGTAAGTCTAAAGGTTAAAAGAGACGAAAAATTAAATAGTGATCTAAAATGATATTTTTTTATAAAATTAAAGAGCTAAATTAGTCATTATACTTAAATATAAAGCAAGATAGTATTTCATATATTGATTCCATCTACCTTGATTAATTTTGTACCTTAAAATTCCTGGAATGATTTAGAATGACCTCTTTATACTGCAAGAGAGTAACGCATAAAGCAAGAGCGCGCTTGTTGATTATCCATTGAATATCAATATAGAGATTAGGCTTATCTAAGCAAGGAGATCCAATTTAAAAGATGAGTTGTATTTGAAAATAACATACAATAAATATTGAAATTTATGATTTAAAATTAATTAATAATAACATATGAAATATATACGATATTAAAATAGAAGAAATTAAATTAAATTGTGAGTAAAAAGAAATTTAAATACATAAATACATCATATTAATAACACTAATAAGTAAAATCAAGTTGTGGCCTATTTTTCAAGTGTTCATCTTTCCCGGGAATAGTCTGGACTCGAATCATCATTGTACCAAAACAAGAATACTAATGCATACAATTGTTCATCATGGTGTTACTGTCAACTTTGAGTTGGTGTTGAGTTAACTTTTGACACCAACTCAATCAACATTATTAATACTAGAAATTCTACCACACATGTATATTTGTGAAAATTACACACTTTGAACACAAAGGGTGTTTAAAAATAATATAAAATAAATAATAACACATGAAATATGTAAAATATTAAAATAAAAAAATAGATTAAATTGTGAGTAAATTAAATTTAAACATGTAAATACATCACTAAAAACTCTATCATACACGTATGTGTGTGTCAACCACTTATTTAGAATACGAATTTATGTTTAAAAATAACATACAGTGAATAATGAAATGATTAATATATACAATTGATGGAAGTAATAAAGTATATATAATATAATTAAAATAAAAATATTATATTAAAATAAAGCTTTGGTTCAATAGTAAAGGTAATATTTCATTGATATAAATAATAGAGGTTCAAATTCAATCACATGCAAAATTTTTATTGATTTTTTAAAAAGTAAATGACTAAAGTACTCTTGAATAATATGACTTATTTTATTACGAAAAGACATTTTTATAATTTTCATATTCGAGTTGGTGTCAATATATATAAAGATTCTGACTGAGTTGGTGTCACTCATAATTGGGTCTCAATTCGGTTATTAAATTACTAAAATTTTTTTATTTTAACAAAGCAATAAATATTAATTTAAGGGTACTTTTGTCTTTTTATATAGATCTAGAAGAATTCAAGTTTACAATGAGATTTGAACCCAAAACACCAAACATACACTCTCTCAACTTTGTCATTTTAACTAAAACAAGGTTTGGTTTATAAGTGAATTCTTAATAAATATATTGTATAATTATTTTCACTCATATTGTGGGTATGCCATAATTATTTTTCAATAAAAATACATACAAAACTATAAAAATATTTATTAATAAATGAATATCTATTTTTCTCATTTTCTAACATGATATTTATTAAAATAGTAATTTTAGAAATAAAATAAATTATGGAAAAAAAATATAAAAAATACTTAAGCAGATTCAACTTTTCCCATTTTTCTAACACTAATAACTACCATGTTCAGGTTGGTAAAAAACTATATCCTGAGGCTAAAAAGGGCAACAACCGCCATGTTCAACTTTTCCCTTTTTTCCATCATTGACTAGAACGAGTTTGTTGCGTTTGAGGTTGTGCTTGAAGATGGGCATGATTGGGGGAATATATAAGTGAGGATGAGGTCTTGGAAACCTAGTAGATAGAAAGCCATGTCGGCAACTACACAACCGATTTCTAGTTTGATGGCACGATGATGAAGGATGTGAAAATTGAGATTAGTGTTGATAGTTGTGCGCAATGGCGGTGCTCAATACTCGAGAAATTCGACGAAAACTAAGGAATAGGGCTAGGCATATAATAAATTATTATTTATAAAATAAAAATTAAAAAAAGAGTAAATCTTGTTTGTGGCTTTTAAAAAAACTATTTGACTTATAAATTATTGTTTTAATAAATAAATTTTGAGAAAAAGATAAAAATAAGTATTTATTTAGTTATTTATAGTTTTGTATGTATTTTTATTGAAAAATGAACCATTAATTTTTTTATTTTAAAATTTTTTAAAATTGTTATTTTTTAATTTTTAAGAAAAATTAAATTGACAAAATGTGTAAAGTTGAAAGTTAAATTTGTTAAAAATTTTAGAATTAGAACTAAATTAATAAAAATCTATCAAAATTAGAGTGCTACTTTTATTATTATGCCAATAAAATCACCACAACAAAATTCAACAACAACAAAAACACCCTAATAATAGTTGAGTTACTATTTACATAGTTTGCCTTCTCACATCCCGAAAATCAAGTTAGAAAATCAAGTTAAAAAGAATTGGGTTAGTGAAACTTAAAAGAATCACGTATTAATTCTTGAGTTAAGATTTCGAAATTATGTAAAGTAATTTGTTTTGGTTTAATGGTTAAGAGATTTGAGTTATGTGTGTGAAGTTTTGGGTTTAAATCCTATCTCATAATTTTTGTTACTTTTGTCTAAACCCTTATATTTGGGCATATAATTTATAAATTATATTCATTCAATTAGTGTTAATGATGACTTAATTAATGGTTCAGTGGTAATATTTTAGCTTATTTTTTAATTATGTTTTCGAATCATTGTGTATACAAAGTAGAATTGTTTTTTTTTTCTTTTTTTATGTTTAATGTTTTAAACTCTGGGAAAAATTTTAACTAACCAGGGATTGAGTGGGGAAAGTGATTGGTTTAAAAAAAAATTCAAATTAATTTTCCCCAGAATTCCCATGTTTCTCTCCCACTCTATTTCACGTTTCATTTCCCCATCTTTGCAATTTCTTTCTTTCTTTATTTTTTGTTCTGCCATTCTCTATCATAGTCTTCTTGTGTAAGCCACTTTTCCATTTGAATAAGCTCGTATATGTTTGTTGAGAGTTTGTCATGAAAATAAGTTGATTTAATTTCTTGAACAATTTTATAGCATCTGAGTTGCTTGAGTCAAAATTGGCTGTCTAAGTTTATCTCTTTAAGTCAGGTTTTAAAATAGTAGTCTTAATTACTGGTTAGTATACACGTTATATGATGGAATCAATTGTCTTCACTGTTTATTAATAAAATCATTTACTTATAAGTTGTCCTTGTTGCAAGCTTTCCAGCATCTTGAATTGTGTACTGTTATTCATTTTTATCTTTTTGGTCAAATGCTTCTTGGATATGCTTAGAAGCTGGTAATTCGATTGAAGTGGTTTTGCATTAAAACCCCTCATATGCTTTGACATTGTTTTAATCCCTCCTACCATCAGTTCTAAGAGTCAAAGTCAACAAAATTGTTCATTATTTTCTTTGTTAATGTTATGTACTTTAAAGCTTGCCACTCAATTGCGACCTATCACCACCAAATCTTTTTATCACTATCGTCCCATTATAGGTAAATAATATTTGATTTAATTCTGAACGAGTCAGAAGAGGCATTAGCCACAGTAGCTCTTGTCACACCTGTGGACATAGCGTAGAAGACTTGGTGCATGTCCTCAGAGACTGCCCGACTGCGAAAGAAGTGTGGATGCTTGTGCTTCCTAATCAGCTAAAACAAAGGTTCTTCTCTACCTCCCTTCTAGATTGACTTATCCTTAACCTGTGCCTTCATGAAAGCTTGCAGGGGAGCGGAATCACCTGGTCATGCATGTTTGGGCTAATCGCGTGGCGAATTTGGAAAAATAGGAACCTGCTAATATTCCAGAACATTTCCTGGCCAGCTTCTGAAGTAGTGAAAGTCTCTAGTTGTTGGGCTCGGCAATATGAAGCATCTCGAGTCATCCATAAGAATATCCCTCAAAATAATACCATCGCCACTACACCAAAAGATAATTGGGTATTTCTATCTACGGATGGGGCTGTTAACAGTACTACCGGAGCTGCTGCAGCAGGAGGAGTGGCTCGAGATTCTGAAGGAAATTGGATAACCGGATTCAACCGTTTCCTAGGGAACTGTTCCCCAATGGAAGCTGAATTCTGGGGCATCATGGATGGCATTCTCATCCTTTTGAACAAAGGATTTAGGCGAATCAACATTGCATCGGACAACCTAGAAGCAATTCAGAACTTAGCTTTCATAAACACAGGAGACTCCGGAATTGCTGTCCTCCGAAGAATCAAGCGCACCATACAATCAATAGGGGAATGGAACATCAAATATGTTCCAAGGAACCTGAATACGGTAGCAGACTGCCTTGCTAAATTGAGTCTGAACTGGAAGTCAAACCTACAAGTCTTCGAAGAGGCTCCCAAAGAAATCTTAAATTTGCTTCAAGCCGACAAAGCTAATGGCTACTTTTTGTAATTGACTTTCTTTTTCTTTCACCAAAAAAAAAAAAAATATTTGATTTAATTATCACTGTATTATTCTTTCATCGTATTTTTAGAATCACCTTTGGTAATCTCCAAATATCATGTTTTGGCATGGAGATTAAGTTACCCCGCAATAGTTTATCTTTGCAATATATCTTTAATATAAGTTTTTATGATTTTCTACTGCAAAACCTAGAAATGTGGCTCGTGTAAATTAAATGCTTCTAAGCTACGAAAATTTAGAAATTCGGTTTGTGATTCTTATATTTTAAAACATTTTACTCTTGTAGTTAGAATTATTAGTTCAGTGACTATAATGTTATCACTCAGTGCATTTGAAATTTTACTTGTGTGTGATTTGTTAGATTGTTTTTAATGATGGCTACTTTGGTTAAATCGTGATTTTTATATTTAATTCATTTTTTTTTTGAAAATCTTTGCTAAAATTACGACTTTAATAATTGATTAAATTCCCAATAAAATTAGTTGGAAAATCTTCGGATATAGTTGGCATACTGTAGAGCGTATGGTTCTCCATCATTTCTTGGTGTTCATTGTGAGGACTGTTTCGAGCATCCGAGAGCATTGTTATAGTTGCTCTTTGTGCATTTGGTGCATTGGTTAGTCATTGACTAACTCACATTTATCGCACAACAAAGTATTGTCATTGTTGGCGCTTTTGCCATTTTCATCAGTTGGTTAATGTTCGGTTGGACATTCATGTGTCCAAATATCTTTTCTCTTATTACTTGGGCAAAAGGATTAAATGATTTTGAACATTAAATTGAAATGTTCTCGCTATTTTTTGAATGCGTTGATAATTTTTCATTATTGTTTTAATTGTTATTTTCGTTAGTTCATGGGTTGTAGATGATCTGTAATGCGTTTAGTCGCCTTTAATGGTGTTGGGGTTTTCTAGGTGAAGTTTGTGAAACAACAATCATTCGGTGTTGTAATTGTGGTTTAGGACTACTATTGCGATCGTTTGGGGTACTAGTATTCTTTTCGTGGTTCTACATCAAAATTTAATCAGGTGTATAGCGAAAACCCAAAAAAATAACAAACGGAGAAAGTCGAAAAAGGGGACTGTCGACACCACACAGCCGTGTGCCAGGTCGTGTTGTAAGCTAAGTGTAGCACACGACTGTGTAGACCACACGGGCTAGGCTATTTGGGCCATGTGGGCCACACGGGCATGTGTAGGTTGTGTGTTAGGCCGAGTGGGCCACACGAGCATGTGTAGGTTGTGTGTTAAGCCAAGTGGGCCACACGGGCATGTGTAGGTCATGTGTTAGGCCATGTGGGCCACATAAGCTGGCCAGTTGGGTCATGTGGGACACAAGGTGTGGGCCTATTTTTTGCAAAATTTCACCTAGACCTGTTTGACTCGGAAATTCGTAATTAGACTTTTCGTTGGGGCCATACTGCTTAATTAAGGCTTTGAAACAAGGTATCTGTTAATCTAATTCGGTGTATGATGTGTTTAAATATGTGAAATATATATTTGCATGATTTGATTAAGTTTTGATGAGTATGATATGTTATTCGTTAAGCATGATCTATATCTGTTATAAAAGCATGTGTGACATGTACATTTCTAACATCTGTTAGTTTTGCATGTGCATTGGGATGAGATTTGTGTTTATGGAGGAAGTGTGGGCAGTTTAATTTATTTGGAATTTCTGGTGGCTCAACCACATATATTATTTATACACGTACATATGTATTTGGTGATAAATCGCCTATTAATCTAAAAACTAAGTTGCATATATTCTTAAAAGTGTCATATCGGCACTAAGTGGTGTGTAGGGCAGTATGGATATTTAATACCCTATACGGTGTATAGGGATGGTCGAAGATGATGTGTAGCGGATGGGGTAGGATCTGCACATGCATCTGTATCTAAATATGAACATGCATCTGTGTCTGGATCTGAATATGCAACCGTATTCGATTATGAAATTTATCTAATTCTGTATATGAGAGTATGTTTGATTCTGTATCTGAAAACGTAACTATTTAGTTGTGCATATCTGATTTGCTGTTTGGGTTGCGTTTTAAACATTGAGCTTTATAACTCACCCATTTGTTTTGTTTATGACTTTTCAGGTAAACTTTCAGTTTAGAATCGAATGGCGTGCAGGAGCTCAGATTGATTCTCTATTCATAAATTAAGATAATTTATGTTTTTAATTATTTTGGACTGTAAATTTGTTTAGACTTTGTTTTGGTTTTTAGTTCCGTTTATTTGTTCTTTGTTAGTATTTAAACATGAAATTGCAAAACCCCTCTGATTAACAAACTAAAATTTGGTTTTCAAAATTATAGCACTGAAAAGTTATTTTGAGCAAAATTAAGTAACTCCTAAAGAGTTTTTTTTTTTCTGTAAGTAAACAAATAGTTTTAGCAAGTGTTTGTCTCTAAGCTGGAAATGTTTTGCCAAAATTATTGCTTTCAAAACACGATTTTGAATTCAAATTCTGGGTTTGAGATAAGTGATTCTGGATTTAAGTTTTTCTAAACATCTATGAAAGTTTTGCCGAATTTTCTGTTTTCAAAACGCACTCCAAATTTAATTAAAACAAAAGTTTTTAAACAAGTCGATGTAATTTCTCAAATATGGTCATAATGTCTAGTCCGAGTTTGGGGCGTTATATACATTTTTCTTTATTGCTTTTTTCTTTAATGTTTTTTTTTTAATATCCTTTCTTCTTTTCCCCATACCCTTAGCATCGCCCAACTTCTTTTGCCATCGTAAGTGGTCTGTACCAACCAACTGTCATCACCACGGTCCTCCTCTCCTTCCCCTCTCTTTGATTATTGGCTTGGATTTGCCGAGAAACGACTTGAAATCCTCGAAACCAAATCCATGTTCGAACTCTTCTTTGGCCGGACATCCACTGTGCGCCGTTTGATCACAATGGAAATTCGATATCTCTCCCTCCTCACCATGACCCACTTTTCCACCATTGGGATCGTCCAAGAGACACGCCGAACCCCTTCAACTATGAAACGAGGAGTCTTCTCCTTATTGTTTTTCGAATCGAGTGAATAAATTTTGTGTTAATCGAGTTGACGAGTTCTATTTTATCATCCTAACTCGATTTGAATTTTTTTTTGAAATCAAGTCGAGTCGAATTGAGTGAAATTATTTGAGTTAAATTAAAAATATCAAACATGTCAAATTAAAAACTTGTTAAAATATAACTAATTCCATGTTAGAGCACATAAATTTGAAACCATACATATTTGAAAATTTTTTTCAAAACAAAATAGTAAAAGAATAAGATATTTTATTATGATAAACTTGAATCATTAATTAACTTATTTAGGTCCCAAAATTATTATTTTAGAAAAATTTTAAAATTTTAACTTTCTTTATATATTCTTTAGAATTTTTTTTAAAAAATATAATTTTTTAAAAAATATAAAATTTGGAATTTTTATAAATATTTGGAATTTTAAAAATTACTTTGTATTTTTGAAAATTATTTGTAATTTTTGTTGAGAGAGGCTAATATGCTTATTTTCGAAATTGACAAGGACCAAAGAAGTATTTACACTAATATATTATTTAAATTATTCAAGTTGTAAAACTCAACTCTACTCGGACTCAAAACTAGAATTACTTATTCAAATGGACTCAAATAACTCGAAATTTAAAAAATAATTAATTTTTTTAACTCGAATCGAATTTTGTTCATTCTTAATTTTGAATGTATTGGTGCTGTATAGTGATTGCCAGAGAGTGCGAGTAGGAGGGGGAGGCCAAACGTGATGTTAGGGAGCCCAAAGTCAAGGGAAAAATAGGTGAAAAGAGTACCCTTTTTTTTCTCATCTTTGTTGTTAAGGGGGGCAGGGTGTTTTTAAGTCGAGGAGGCAGAGCTAGGATGATGGTTGATGGTGAATTGGTGATGGTGTGGGTGGCCAAAGGCAGGGGTGTGGTGGCCGCGGAAGGCCGGCTGTGATGTGAGTGGACAACTTGTAGGGGCCAAATTGCAATATTTTCATAGCTGGTGCCTTTTCATAAATTTCCTTTTCATAATTCACATATAATTTTATAATAATTTTTAATTCCTCTTATAATATTTTATATTTTCAATTTTATATATTTTTGCAATTTTTAAATATTTATAAAAACTTAAATGTGACATGACATACTCGTCGCAATGCCTTATTTTTTATAACTTTTTAAAACATGTCTCTTTTTTTAAAAAAGAAAAACATTTAATTTTATAAGATAAGATTCATATTTTTCAATACAATCTAAATATCATAAATCCATTAAAACAAAGTAAACTATATCAAATAAAAAATTGATTTTATCAATAGAAACCCAAAATTACAGCTTAGTCATAAGTAGTTCAGAACAAAGAAATTCGTCATCTAATATATTATCTAACCTTTTAATACATATATGCAACCATCAAATATATAGAAGTATAACCAAACATTGCTTCATATTTCTAACCTAAGACTCTAGATTTGATATTTGGTGAAAACCAATACATGTATAAACAATGATTTTGAGTCTTAATACTTGGGAGGGAACGTTGAATGCTTCCATCCTCAAGGTAGTAAACACCAGCTTCACGAGAAATTAATGGATAATCTTGTTTGTGAAGGCTATAATCCATGTCATGTAAGAAGTAAATACAATTCTTATCAAGTTTGTCACAATTTTTTACTGCTAAGCAATCTCCGGCTCCCACAAATAATGATTGGTTACCCACATCAGTTAATACTGCCGTATGCAATGTATCACCAATTGTCTGAATCTTCTTTACTTGGAACGTAGCTGCTTGAAAATACATGAATAGGCTTGTGCGATCACCGTCGTCATTGTCATTGTCGCGGTCGCTGTCACTGTCACTGTCACTGTCGTCCAAATCCATTATTCTGTCATATATTTGAGTAACCACCAATAATTGACCATTTGATTCCACCAAATACGGCCACCGGAAAGAGTCCTTATAATACAAAATGCTCTCATCGGCATCTGCAGCAAAAATTAAATTAGTGGGTGGAGGTGTGGAGCTGATCAACTTCAGATTCACATGTTGACTTCCTAAAGTTATGGAATGAGTTTGAAAACAAGGATCTTGATTATTATTTTCCTCATCTGAACTCAAGATGCAGGCATATAATTCCCGATCAAAGAAGGAGAAATTCCCATAACAATATTCATCACCTAGTAGCCCTTCAACGATGGTCCACCTCTCATCTTGTGGTCTACAAAGTGCCAAAATTCTATTATTAATAGAAAATTTTACCACTACTATGCATTGTGATGCATCAGAGGAAGATATTTCAACTCCATTTATTATGCAAGCAGCAGGGTTCCATCCAGGGTGTCTTGTAACATTCTAAAAAAAAAAAAGAAAAAAAAAAAGAGAAATGGAGCATGAATAATGGGAGCCACGGCAAAAGCATGGAAATTTCATACACAAACAAAATTTGAGATAAACATTGGTTGATTTTTTTTATTTTTAAAATTCTTCAAAAGGAATGTGCATAGATGGAGTGCCTATTAAGTTGAAAAGATGACTAATAAAAAGCTACTTTTTGATATAATTAGTGGTAATGATGACTCACCACTAATTAAAATTCCTCATGAATATGCATAATTATTGGCATGGTGGGGTAAACATGAATTTTGGTGATAAGGGGCATGAGGTGGACGGCATGGGAGATGAATTAAATTCTTTAAAATTAGGTGCATTGGCTGAACATTCAGCTCTTCAAATTTGTTTGTAAAAGAAGAAGTCGAAACCTCTTAACCATATCTCTTCTCCCTTCTTGCGTGTTAGACATTTCTTCCTTTGGTTGAATTTCGTAAGTGGTTTCACTCTATTCCTTTCATCTTCTTTTCTCCCTAGCCGAAGGTTGTCGAATATCACATCTTTGCCAACTCATCTTTATCCTTAAGTTGAATCGGTGGAAGTCAGATCTATCATCGTTAAGGTAAGGAATTTCTTCATGGTTTACTTCGATCTCTCATTGCTCGGTTATTTTGCAAATCGGATCGAAGATTATGACTAATCAATTATTTTAGGGATTAAATCAGTTGCTCTTCTCTATTCGTTGACCCTTGGAAGTAGTGGTAAGTCGAAATCCTCTCCCTAAACAACTACTTTCTCTCATCGTGGTATTTTTTTTTCTGATCGAGTGTTAAGGTGTCATAGGTGCCGACGATCAAGAAGGTTTAGTCCTTACCGTAATCAGGTGTGTAATCTCACACCTCTTTGAATGTTTGCATAAAATGTTTTATGATTCGTTAGAAAGACCAAAAAGCCAGAAATCGACATCTGTGACCACTCGACGTACGCATGTTCGAAGTGGTAATCGTATTTTTGCAATGAAACAGTTTTGGTTAGCAGCAGTAATGTGGATTTGAAAAATCACCAAAAATAGTGGAAATTGAATTAGAAAGTGAAGGAGATATGGATTGAAAGATAATTGAGTCTATTTTCTTATAAAAGAAACAGAGAAAGCAAATGATTAGTATATTTTGGGATTTTTGGATTTTTGTGAGACTGGTTCAGAGTGATTTCAAGATCCCTTGTTCTGACTTGGAAAAATCATTAAAAATTGATAAAACTAATTTTGGCACATAATTTATATGGTTAGATTCCTTAATGAGTCTATTTTTATAATAAACAAACTAGAATATCATTCGAATTCTGTACAAAAAGATAATTAAATTTTAGTAAAGAATGGTCGAAATTACCAGACAGCAGAAAAGGGGAGACTTTGAGGAATAAACTGTACTAAATGGTTAGGCCAAAAATTCTGGAAAAATTACAGTAAGAAGATATATGAGTCTAGTTTCAAGGAAATTTTACGGATCTAGATTTCGAGTTTTCTAACTCGATTTATGCTCAATTTAGCCAGTATGATGCAGATGGACAGTTTTAAATTGTTATGCCCAAATTAGTGGTTAAGTTGGATTGCAAAAATTACCGAAATACCCATAGAGGGTAAATTATCGAAATACCCTTGGGTTGCGAGATTACCAAATTACCCTTAGTGGGTACGATTGCCAAATTGAGATAATTTTCTAAATGGGCCAATTTGATAATTTGCTAAATGGGTCAATTTGATCAATTGCTATATGGGCCAATTTGATAATTTGCTATATGGGCCAATTTGATAATTTGCTATATTGGTCAAATATGTTATTTGATAAATGGGCCATATTGATATGTGACAAATGGGCCAAATGTGTTATTTGATAAATGGGCCATATTGATATGTGACAAATGGACCAAATGTGTTATTTAATAAATGGGCTATATTGATATGTGACAAATGGGCCGAATGAAAATGCATACTATATATACATGATTTGCATGGGTTGGGATTTTGATGAAGAGAAGTTCTGGTAGCTTTGCTACAAAATTCTGGTGGCTTGTCCACAAATTGATAAATGGCTTAATGCTCAGTTTGAAATATGGCTAAATGCCCAGTTTGATTTATGGCTTAATGCCCAGTTTGGTGTGTTGGCGGGGTGGGTGACTAAAGCTCCCCACAGGTGTGCTGGTTGGTACGGGTGGTGTGTAGCGGATGGAAATTAGGTTGGGTTGGGACTTGCATATCACTTGCATATTATATGTTATTTTTAATGGGCTTAGATCCAAATAATTGCTTAATGAGATATTGGCCCAGTGGTCAATGGTAAGTGGGTTACACACTGAGTTCTAAGTAACTCACCCCGTTTTCTTTACCCTTCTCAGGTAATAATAATTAATGGAGGCTTGGGCCGGGGATGACTTCGTGTGGAGGCCATACTACGAATGATGGGTTATAAAAACTCTGAACTTCTTTTAAGTATTTTTAATTAAGTACTATTTAAATTACGGTGTAATAAGGCCTCTGGTATTATTTTTATGGATTTTTGTGCGTGGATGGATTTTTATATGTTTTAATTACTTAAATGGGGTTGTTAAATTTTTATAAATGTTTTTCTTAAACTTGCGTATAAAAAAAAAAGATTTTTCTTAAATATCACTTACTCAATAAATTTTGTGAAAACTCTTTTATAAATTTATTTCAACCAATTATTAAAGTTTTAACCAAATATTTCTTTGAAAATGAAATTGTAAACTCTTATGTTTTAAAAAAAAATCATGGTTTTCAAATAAATCTCGATTTTTGATAAACTCCAACTTCAAAATCGTTTTGCAAAAATTGTTTTCATTAAAAGCATTTATGGCTAGACGTAAGTTTGAATTGTGTGGCATGCCAAATCTAGTCTTAACGCATAGGCCGGGTTTGGGGTGTTACATTTAATGGTATCAGAGCCCGGTTCAAAACTCGGTTGTGGTCTGGGTTCAAAAACATTTATGGTGCAAAACTGTTTTCAATTATAGAACTTATATTTTTTAAAAAAAAGGGGGGGTAGTATGGCACCACGAGTATCCGGCACCAAGTCAAGTAAGTGTATGTGAATTGAATAATTCTTATATTGTGAAATGACTATAGGAACACTCTAGAACTTTTAATTTTAGGTGTTGAAATTATAGAGATTGAGACTGTAGGACGCGTTTACGAAAATAACTCTATCTCTTATATCTCATAAAATATCGTTAATAAATACTGAAAAAGTATACTGATTCATAAAACTTGTAATCAGATTAAACCGAAATACCCAATATGAGCACTAGAGGACGTGGACGTGGACGTGGTAGACATGGCCGTGGTAGAGGCCGAGGTGCTAGGGTTGTGTCTGAAGCAACGGGACATATACCAGAAATGGACACACCTACATCACCCGGGAGTGAGACTGGATCACACGACCACATGAGAGAGGACATTGCCTTGACCCAAGCAATGTTACGAGTCCTAGAAAGGGTTGCTGGGGCTAGAACTGGGCCAGCAACTCGTGGATCAATATCAGAACGACTTAAATCAAGTGGTGCCGAGGTTTTTAGGGGTGTCTCCGATGTAGCTCCAAATGTAGCGGAGTATTGGCTCGAGGCAGTAGAGCGAATCATTGATGATTTGGAGTGCACCACCAAGCAGAAACTAAGAGGCGCTGTGTCCTTGTTGAGGGACGAGGCGTATCAATGGTGGCTCACTGTTCGAGAAGGCACTCAAGCTGAACTTGTTACTTGGGATTTCTTCAAGACTGAATTCCAAGGAAAGTATGTCAGGGCAAGTTATGTGGATGCCCGGAGGAAAGAATTCCTGAATCTGGTCCAAGGAAATAAGTCGGCGGCAGCTTATGAGGCAGAATTTCTACGCTTGAGCCGTTATGCTCGGACAATTATGCCAACCGATCATTAGCGCTGTGTACGTTTTGAGGATGGGCTGAATGATGAGTTGCGGGTACTGATAGCCCCACAACAAGTAAGGACTTTTGCCAATCTTGTGGAGAAAGCCAAAATAGCTGAGGAGGCTAAAAACTCTGCACGTCAGAACCGAGACAGAGGCAGAGGCAAGAGGGACTTCAGGTATTCGGGTTCCACTAAAAGTTTTCAGAAGAGGCCTAGGAATGATGAGCCAGCCCAAGCTAGAGCACCTACTGTTAGAAATCAGATTCAGCCGTATCCTGATTGTGGGAAACAACACTCAGGTGAATGCTGGAAAAGAACTGGTGGGTGTTTCAAATGTGGTTCTAAGGACCATCAGCTTAAGAATTGTCCTCGAAGGACTGCTCAAACTCAAGAAGCTCGTAATCATGATGCACAGCCAGCTAGAGGCAACCACCGAGAGGCCGTGGGCCAGGTCGAGGTGGTAATGGCGGTGGTCGTGGTCAAGGTGCACCTGGTAGAGGTAATGGTTTTAGAGGTAACGCGGAGGCAAGACAACCGGGGTTAGTCTATGCGGTCAGGCGTCGGGAGGATGGCGATGCACCTGATGTAATAACTGGTATGTTCTTCATCTTTGATGTACCTGTTACTGCTTTGATAGATATCGGATCTACCCATTCATATGTTGCTAGTGCTATATCTAGAAACCTGAATATTAGATCTGAGATTTCCGATAGAGAGATGACCGTAATTAGTCCTTTAGGACAGTCGGTAATCATGAATAAATTGTTTAGAGACGTGCCTTTAGAAATTCATAGGGAAATATTTCTCGCGGATTTGATGGAACTGCCTTTCGGCGAATTTGATCTTATTTTGGGCATGGATTGGTTGGTAAAACACCGGGCGCAATTGGATTGTGCTACAAAGCAGATGTCAATAAGGACTTTGGAAGACAAAGAAGTAGTAATGATAGGCGAACGAAGGAATTACCTGGCAAATGTGGTATCTACTTTAAAGGCAGAAAAGTTGTTGCGGAAAGGGTATGGAGCGTTCTTAGCCTTCATTAGTACTTTGGATGCCAAGGAATTATCGGTGAAAGGTGTGAGAACGGTGAAAGAATTTTCAGATGTTTTTCCCGAAGAACTACTAGGTCTACCTCCAGATCGGGAAGTAGAGTTTGGCATTGAGCTTTTGCCCGGAACGACTCCGGTGTCCATTGCTCCTTATAGAATGGCGCCGAAGGAGTTAGTGAAGCTTAAGGCTCAAATCCTGGAATTGTTAGATCGGGGATTCATTCGACCGAGTGTGTCACCATGGGGAGCTCCTGTCTTGTTCGTCAAGAAGAAGGATGGGTCGATGCGTATGTGCATTGATTATAGGCAGTTGAATAAATTGACGATCAAGAATAGGTATCCATTGCCGAGAATCGATAACCTGTTTGATCAATTGAGAGAAGCTTCAGTTTTCTCCAAGATTTATTTGAGATCGGGTTATCATCAACTCAAGGTTAAAGAGGCGGATATTCATAAGACGGCATTCCGAACTCGTTATGGACATTATGAGTTTTTGGTTATGCCGTTTGGTTTGACCAATGCACCAGCTGCATTTATGGACATGATGAACCGAGTCTTTCAACCCTATCTAGACCTGTTCGTAGTGGTGTTCATAGATGATATCTTGGTATATTCGAGGAATGAAGAAGAGCATGACTCACATTTCCGCATTGTGTTGCAAATTTTGCGGGATAAGCAACTTTATGCCAAATTCAGTAAATGCGAATTTTGGTTGAAGGAAGTGACTTTCTTGGGGCATGTGGTGTCAGCCGAAGGAATAAGAGTTGATCCTCGGAAGGTAGAGGCTGTGTTGGAATGGAAACCACCGAAGTCAGTGGCTGAAATTCGGAGTTTCCTAGGGTTGGCTGGTTATTACCGGTGTTTTGTTGAGGGGTTTTCATTGATTGCTGCACCCCTAACTAAGTTGTTGCGAAAAGGAGTACCGTATGTGTGGACCGATAGACAACAAGAAAGTTTCGAAAAACTGAAGAAGATTTTGACGGAAGCGCCAGTACTGATTCAACCTGAGGCTGGAAAAGAATTTACTGTTTACTGTAATACGTCACATACGGGTTTAGGATGTGTGTTGATGCAAGGTGGTAAAGTAGTAGCTTATGCATCTCGTCAGTTAAGGCCGCACGAAGTCAATTATCCTACTCATGATTTAGAGTTGGCTGCGGTAGTTTTTGCTTTGAAGATTTGGAGGCACTACCTGTACGGCGAGAAGTCGATCATTTACACGGATCATTAAAGTCTGAAGTACCTTCTTACCCAAAAGGAGTTGAACTTAAGACAGCGGAGATGGATAGAGCTGTTAAAGGATTATGACTTCTCAATCGAGTATCATCCTGGAAAGGCTAACGTGGTGGCAGACGCGTTGAGTCGTAAGGTGATATCGGAGTTGAAGGCAATGTTTGCGCATCTTAGTTTGTATGAAGATGGCAGTTTGCTAGCAGAACTTCAGGTGAAGCCTATGTGGTTAGAACAGATCAAGGAGAAGCAGTTATCAGATGAAAAGTTGGGTCCTTTATTTCATCAAGTTGAAAGTGGTGTAATAAGGGATTTTGGATTTGATAAGGATGGAGTACTGTGTTTTCGTGGAAGAATTTGTATGCCCAAGGATTCAGATTTGAGACAAATGATTCTGCGAGAGGCGCATAGTAGCCCCTATGCTATCCACCCTGGAGGAAGTAAGATGTATCGAGATCTCCGTGAACAATATTGGTGCCCAGGGTTGAAACGGGAGGTTACTAATTTTGTGAGTAGGTGCTTAACATGTCAGCAAGTGAAGGCAGAACATCAAGTGCCGTCAGGATTGCTGCAACCGGTGAAGATTCCATTATGGAAATGGGAAAGAATAACGATGGACTTTGTTAGTGGGTTACCCTTAACGCCTACTAAGAAATATTCCGTTTGGGTAATAGTGGATCGGTTGACGAAGACTGCCCATTTCCTACCTGTTCGTACAGATTACTCATTGCAGAAGTTGGCCAAGTTGTACATAGCAGAGATTGTGAGGTTGCATGGGGTACCAGTGTCTATTATATCAGACAGGGACCCTAGGTTTACATCACGGTTTTGGAAAGCTTTGCATGAGGCTTTAGGAACAAAGTTAAACTTCAGCACAGCTTTTCATCCTCGGTCAGATGGTCAGTCAGAAAGAGTAATCCAGATTTTGGAAAACATGTTAAGGGGTTGTGTGATTGACTTCAGAGGTAGTTGGGAGGATTTTTTACCGTTGGCAGAGTTTGCGTATAATAACAGTTACCAATCGAGTATCCAAATGCCACCCTATGAGGCGTTATATGGGTGCAGGTGTCGTACCCCTACTTGTTGGACTGAATTAGGGGAACGACAGTTTTTGGGTCCTGAATTGATTTCTGAGACGGAAGAAAAAGTAAAGGTGATTCGAGCACGATTAAAGGAAGCTTCGGATAGACAAAAATCTTATGCGGATCTGAAGCGTAAGGATATTGAGTTTGCGGTGGGAGATCAGGTATTTCTAAAGGTCTCACCATGGAAGAAGATTTTGAGATTTGGACGAAAGGGCAAATTGAGCCCAAGGTTCATCGGGCCTTATCGGATAGTGAAGCGTGTGGGACCAGTTGCCTATCAGCTTAAGTTACCTCCGGAGTTGAGTCAGATTCATAGTGTTTTCCATGTTTCTATGTTGAGGCGTTATCGATCGGATCCGTCTCACATAGTACCGGTAGAGGAAGTGGAGTTAAGACCTGACTTGTCTTTTGAGGAGGAACCAGTACAAATTTTAGATCGAGATGTAAAGGTACTAAGAAAGAAGTCAGTACCGTTGGTTAAGGTTCTATGGCGTAATCATAGAGCGGAGGAAGCTACGTGGGAGCCCGAGGACCCTATTCGACAGCAATATCCTCATCTCTTTTAATCGGGTAAATTTCGAGGCCGAAATTTCTTTAAGGGGGCAGAATTGTAACATTCTAAAAAAAAGAAAAAAAAAGAGAAATGGAGCATGAATAATGGGAGCCACGGCAAAAGCATGGAAATTTCATACACAAACAAAATTTGAGATAAACATTGGTTGATTTTTTTTATTTTTAAAATTCTTCAAAAGGAATGTGCATAGATGGAGTGCCTATTAAGTTGAAAAGATGACTAATAAAAAGCTACTTTTTGATATAATTAGTGGTAATGATGACTCACCACTAATTAAAATTCCTCATGAATATGCATAATTATTGGCATGGTGGGGTAAACATGAATTTTGGTGATAAGGGGCATGAGGTGGACGGCATGGGAGATGAATTAAATTCTTTAAAATTAGGTGCATTGGCTGAACATTCAGCTCTTCAAATTTGTTTGTAAAAGAAGAAGTCGAAACCTCTTAACCATATCTCTTCTCCCTTCTTGCGTGTTAGACATTTCTTCCTTTGGTTGAATTTCGTAAGTGGTTTCACTCTATTCCTTTCATCTTCTTTTCTCCCTAGCCGAAGGTTGTCGAATATCACATCTTTGCCAACTCATCTTTATCCTTAAGTTGAATCGGTGGAAGTCAGATCTATCATCGTTAAGGTAAGGAATTTCTTCATGGTTTACTTCGATCTCTCATTGCTCGGTTATTTTGCAAATCGGATCGAAGATTATGACTAATCAATTATTTTAGGGATTAAATCAGTTGCTCTTCTCTATTCGTTGACCCTTGGAAGTAGTGGTAAGTCGAAATCCTCTCCCTAAACAACTACTTTCTCTCATCGTGGTATTTTTTTTTTCTGATCGAGTGTTAAGGTGTCATAGGTGCCGACGATCAAGAAGGTTTAGTCCTTACCGTAATCAGGTGTGTAATCTCACACCTCTTTGAATGTTTGCATAAAATGTTTTATGATTCGTTAGAAAGACCAAAAAGCCAGAAATCGACATCTGTGACCACTCGACGTACGCATGTTCGAAGTGGTAATCGTATTTTTGCAATGAAACAGTTTTGGTTAGCAGCAGTAATGTGGATTTGAAAAATCACCAAAAATAGTGGAAATTGAATTAGAAAGTGAAGGAGATATGGATTGAAAGATAATTGAGTCTATTTTCTTATAAAAGAAATAGAGAAAGCAAATGATTAGTATATTTTGGGATTTTTGGATTTTTGTGAGACTGGTTCAGAGTGATTTCAAGATCCCTTGTTCTGACTTGGAAAAATCATTAAAAATTGATAAAACTAATTTTGGCACATAATTTATATGGTTAGATTCCTTAATGAGTCTATTTTTATAATAAACAAACTAGAATATCATTCGAATTCTGTACAAAAAGATAATTAAATTTTAGTAAAGAATGGTCGAAATTACCAGACAGCAGAAAAGGGGAGACTTTGAGGAATAAACTGTACTAAATGGTTAGGCCAAAAATTCTGGAAAAATTACAGTAAGAAGATATATGAGTCTAGTTTCAAGGAAATTTTACGGATCTAGATTTCGAGTTTTCTAACTCGATTTATGCTCAATTTAGCCAGTATGATGCAGATGGACAGTTTTAAATTGTTATGCCCAAATTAGTGGTTAAGTTGGATTGCAAAAATTACCGAAATACCCATAGAGGGTAAATTATCGAAATACCCTTGGGTTGCGAGATTACCAAATTACCCTTAGTGGGTACGATTGCCGAATTGAGATAATTTTCTAAATGGGCCAATTTGATAATTTGCTAAATGGGTCAATTTGATCAATTGCTATATGGGCCAATTTGATAATTTGCTATATGGGCCAATTTGATAATTTGCTATATTGGTCAAATATGTTATTTGATAAATGGGCCATATTGATATGTGACAAATGGGCCAAATGTGTAACATCCTGCAACTAGGATGCTTGTATCTTATTTTTATTTTATTTTACTGATTTCCTGGGGGGGGAAACCTTATTTTATTTTGGTGCGAAACTTGGCATGGGGAAATAATTTGGTTGGGTGGCTGAAGGCTTGAGGTTATCCCCACGGGACTCGTGTTCGAGTCCCAACAGTGGCGTGTGTGTGCGTTTTATTTTGCGTGGGAATATGGGAGGCTAAGGGAGAAAGGTTAAAAGAAAAATGAGGCGCAATCTTGACATAAAAGTCAGGCTGGCTCAGTGGTATATTAGCGTGGGAGAGAGGTTAGAGGGAGGAGGTTCGAGCAGTAGGAACTGCTTTTGGAGGCTTTAATTTTTGGCATGTAGGAGGACCTAACGAGGAGGGCTTAAGAATAAGTCTCGTTGAGACATGGCATGAATTCCCAATAGCAGAAGCGGCAGGGCGTTTGGGCATGCTCCTTCAGGTCCCGAGTTCGAGCCTTAGGAGCAGCACATAAGGCGTTTAAACTTTTGCTCTTAGCGCTTTATCTAAAGAAGCCATTGGGGAAAGATTAAAAGGATTGTGTGACGCAATCGTGACATGAAAGTCAAGCCAGCCGAGTGACTGAGGCTTGGAGAGAAGTGTCTCGGGTCCGGGGTTCGAAACCCCTGGGCAGCAGTTGTCTATTTTGTTTTGGCCTCTGGTATTAAATGCAAAGTGGAAACTCCGGAAGGAAGGTTTAAATAAAATTCGCGACGTGTTCTTGACATGAAAGTCAATTGGCCGACTGGCTAGGGCGCTAAGGGAGCTCTGGAGGTCGGACGTTCGAATCCTGTTCGGTGCGCAGGTGTTCCTTTTTCTCCTTTTGTTTTAATGTTGAAACAAGAGGGGCCAGCGAAGCATAGGTTTAAAAGAAAGTTTTGCTAGACCATGTCATGAAAGTCGCAAGGAGCAAACTGGCAGAAGGCCTGGGAAGCCTTCCCCAGGTCTCGGGTTCGAGACCCAGCAACGCATGGAAGTGATTCTTTTCCTTTTTGCTAAGGGCCGGCATGCTTTGGTAATTGCATACACATGCACGCGTGGGGAGCCAAGTTGGATGGCTGCCTCATGCTCTTTCATCATTATTATTTTATCTATTTTATTTGTTATTTTAGATGATAATGGAAGCATGGGTTAGTTGTCTCTCTTTATTTTAATTGTTGAAAATAGAGAGAATATTATGGAATTTGAGGCTTTGAAATTAGAGAGGGGTGGAGTTATTGGCCGGCCATGAAGTTTTTGCAAGGAATTATTATTTCCTTTTTCTTTTCAAATCCATTGCTTGGCCGAATGTTTGGCTAAAGGAATCACCATTTTCTTGAAGCATGGCCGAAACTCCCTATGTTTTTACTCCAATTTTTGTGCTGGCCGAATAAGGAGAATAGGAGGAGCTTGGTCGGCCTTGAGTTGTTGAGGGAGAGCTTGTAGTTGCTTTCTTTCCTTGTCACATCATTTTAGCCGAACTAGGGAGATTCCAAGAGCTTGAGGATTCGATTTTGGAAGGAGATTTTAGGGTGGTATTTTCGTATGAAGGTAGGCTCATTTGGGTGCCGAGAGTTGCTCCTTCTTCCTACCTTCTTTTTCGTTGAAATAGCCGAGCACTCAATCCTCTTTTGCAAGCTAGGCCGAACCCCAAAGAGGGAGAGTGTTATCAAGTTCAAAGGTTGGTAAGTGTTCCTCCCTAACTTCAATTTTGATTCGTCTTCCCTAGTGTGTGCCGAAAGCATAAATTTAAAGCACTTCTAAGGTTGGCCGATTTTGCATAGGGTCTTTGTTTTAACACACGTGCGTGTAGCCGTCACCAAGGAGTACTGTGGATTTTGATTCTTCAGAGAATCTCGACAAGTCAAACAATAACTTGGGATTTCGGTAAGCTTAAAAATAGTTAAGCATTTTTCGGCCAAAGGCCATTCTTAGTATTTTCGAGTAACCGATTTATGCACTATGATTTTTTTTAGGAGAGGACTAAATCGGCTAAGAAATCAGAAGTTTTCCGGATTTCAAATCACGTGGTTTAGTGCTAATAAAGGTTCGGCCTAAGGCCCTATTTTGTCATGATATGACCGATCCTTTGGAATTGTTGGTTAATCAATGAAACTCTTTAATAATAGCTTATATTGACCGAATATAGGGACTTTACGAGGACTAGTTCGGAACTTCTGTAATATCACATAGGCACGGGATTGCTAGTTAAATCTTCGATTAAATAGGTGTGTAAGCTCTTACACACTTTATTAGTATAAACTGTTTTTGATTATATTAATAACCTCTCATGTGGCAATTTTGCCTAGTGGGCATAAGCTTGGTATTCGGGTAAGTCCCCTATTACTCGATTTACGATATGTGTTGTATATATATCATCATATGCAGAAAAATGCTATGTTATATACGATTGCATGATATATGGAATCATGATACTTGTGATATGACCATGATGATGGTGGGATTGATGAGAGGGAGTAATATTCGTGTCGACGGACACCAGTGTTTTGGTAACACATTGTGACTTCGGTCACCAGAGGTTTGGTACCTCCAGAGGTTTGGCACCTCATAGCGTCTCGTCCCTGTGGCTTAGTACCACCGTGGGTTGGCCCCACATTTGAGATACGGGATCGACGCCAGTGATTTGGTATCACACGATGGGTTGGCCCCATCATTTGATTGTGACTTCGGGTCACCAGTGGTTTGGCACCACCAGTGGTTTGGCACCACACGTATTGACGGATATTGTGACTTCGGGTCACCAGTGGTTTGGCACCACCAGTGGTTTGGTACCACACGGGGTAGAAAAGGAGCATGGATGGCTAGGTTGGGTTGCATAATTGCATGTCATACTAATATCTTGTGTATGAGTGTTATTTTCGGGTCGGGGATTTATACACTGAGTCTTGGTGACTCACCCCTTCCCATACTATCTTGCAGGTGAGTAGAGCACGGATACGGAGCCGAGGAGAGCTCGAGGCGGCCATGTTGGTTTTGTGGACTTGAAATTTTATTTTACCCCGTTTTAAATTTAATTATTCACTTCAATTCGATTGGGTTGTAATATGGCCGCTTATTATTTTGGATGGTTAGGTAATTGTTTTTACTTTACTTTATAACTGATGAACTTACGAATGGTTATGCAAATCGATTAAAAGTAACGTTTTCAAAAAAATTAGTACTTGTACGCGTTTTCAAAAATGCTACCATCGGGTAATGAAATTTTCTAAGTTATCGATCACTTTAGTGTTCAAAAATTAAGAGGTCAAATGGTTTTAAAGGGAGAAAGGATTTTCAACTCAATCGGATTTACCAAATCAACCCACTTGAGATTTAACGAACACCGTTTTATACCCTTAATAAAATTTTAAATTTTTACTATTAATCCAAATCTTTCAAACTTCTTTATCCCGTGACATACCAGATCCGGTCATGGCTCGTGGGCTGGGTTTGGGGTGTTACAATTTTGGTATCAGAGCCCGGTTCAAAACTCGGCTGTGAGGGCCTAAGGCCTAAAAATGTTCTTCTAGATAGACTTTTGAAAACCCCGTTGAAAATGATTTTGGTTGAACAACATGGCGTCGAGTCTCCGGCACCGAACCGCTCTTGTAAGTATTTTTAATCTATGTATGAATGGTTATCTGTAAATGGGTAGAAAATGGGACGTAGATAGTAGGAAAGGTATATAAACTTTAGGACTAGTTTACCCCAAACAATCGCATAAGATTCTAATTGCCTAATTAAACAAACCCATGACTAAGTCGCCAAGTTAAGGTGTGGTAACCCTTGTACGCATGTCTAGGATTGGATCCGGAAGAGCTTGGTATTTAAGTGGTCTTAGCGACTCACCTCCTCTTCGCGGGAATCCTACCTGGTGCGTAGCTTCGGTTCACCCTAACCGTGAGGACTTGTTCATGGGCTGAACCTCTATTATTAAAACCCGAAAGGGAATTAGCCGCGTTTTTTTTAAAGACTCTAATTTTTAAAGACTTCCCTCAAACTTATGAGATTTATACTACAAAATTCCTTTGATTTATGAACATTTTAAAAAATACCCTTAGGGGTAAATTACAAAATTGCCCCTAAATTGCAAATTACCAAAATGACCTTAATTTTCAAAGTTTTCGCAACACTACCAATTTGGGAAGACATTTTAAAAAAAAAAAAAAGGAACCCCCAAGTTTGGCAAATTTTTAAATTTTTTTGATTTGTCAAACTTACATTGTTTTATTACCAAAATACCCCTGTAGGGTAAAGGACGAAAATACCCCCGGGTTAAGAATTTGACATAGAGAGTGATGGAATAAGTGAATGTATATCTTCGAATTACGATAGAAGACTTGAAACTTGTTTGATCGAAAGAACAACTTCTAAATTTCGCCCATAAGATTCTTTGTTAATAATCAGTGGAACATTGACTAACCCATAAAACTTTTAAGACAGATTGCACCATAAGAAATGAGTTCTAGAGGTCGCGGCCGACGGGGACGCGGTAGAGGCCGGATGGCCGTGACAGAACTAGTTAGGTCGGGCCAAGGATCGGATAATGAAATACCACCTCCACCACCACCCCCAGCTTTTGGTGATGGACATCAGGATCAGACAGGAGGTGAGTCGGTATCGCAGGCTATGCTGCGTGTGCTAGAAATGATGGCTGAGACCAATAGAGGTGCAGGCTCTCGGAAGTCTGTATCTGAGCGGCTCCGATCCAATGGAGCTGAAGTATTCCGGGGTGTGTCAGGTGTCGCACCCAGTACAGCCGAATATTGGTTAGAATCAACCGAGAGGATCATGGACGATCTCGACTTAACAGATGAGGAGAAGCTAAAAGGAGCAGTGTCGCTTCTAAAGGACGAGTCATACCAGTGGTGGCTCACGGTTCGAGACGGCGCTACAGCAGACGACCTTACTTGGGAATACTTCAAAGCTACTTACCAGAAGAAGTATGTGGGCACCAGTTACACTGATACTCAGAGGAAAACCTTTCTGGGACTAGTACAAGGAAATAAGTCGGTATCTGAGTATGAGGCAGAATTTCTGAGGCTGAGCCGCTATGCCCGGGGAGTCGTGTCAACTGAGCACGATCGTTGTGTCCGCTTTGAAGACGGACTTAGGGATGACTTAAGGCTGTTGATTGCTCCACAACAGGTACGTGAGTTTGCTATTCTGGTAGAAAAGGCCAAGGTAGCTGAAAGGGTCCGGGAGTCTGTGAGGCAGAGCTATGATAGGAGCAAGCAGAAAAGAGGTGTTGGGTCATCTGGATCGGGAAATAATGCTCAAAAGAGGGTCAGACAGAGTGGGCCGAATCAGACTGGAAGGACCATGACTACTAATCAGAGACCGGCTCAGTGTAATCGCTGTGGAAAGTCACATTGGGGAGGTTGTTACACCGGTGAGAGGGGTTGCTTTGAATGTGGATCTCCGGATCACCGTGTAAGGGATTGTCCTCGGAAGATGGCAAGGAATCAGCCAGAGGGTCAGAACCGTACTCCAGCAAGGAATGTGGGGCCACCGCAGAGGGGTCGTGGTAATGGTAGAGGAGGCAATGGTCCTAATCGAGGTCGCGGAGTTCAGGCCAGAGGAGCAGGCAACACCGAAGCTAGGCAGCCTGGCTTAGTCTACGCAGCGAGACGTCGCGAGGAGGGTGACGCACCGGACGTCATCACCGGTACGTTCCTAATTTTTGGTCTCCCTTATGTTGCATTAATTGATGTGGGTTCGACGCATTCATACATTGCCAGTAGTATGGTAGAGGCTATGAACTTGGATTTTGAGACTGCTTCTAGCGAGATGACTGTAATTAGCCCTCTAGGACACTCTGTGATGGTGAACAAGCTATATAGAGATATACCCCTAGAACTCCAAGGGGTAGTGTTTGTGGCTGATCTGATGGAACTGCCGTTTGGGGAGTTCGACCTAATTCTTGGAATGGACTGGCTGGTTAAGTATCAGGCAAGGTTGGATTGTGCTGCTAAGCGCATAATTCTAAAGACGACTGAAGGTGATGAAGTGGTCATGATAGGTAACAGAAGAGATTATCTATCCAATGTAGTGTCTGCCTTGAAGGCCGAGAAAATGATCAAAAAGGGGTGTGAAGCATTGTTGGTTCAGATTTATGCCTTGGAGGCTAAGGAGTCAACAGTTGAGAAGGTCCGAACTGTAAGGGAATTCCCTGATGTGTTTCCTGAAGAACTTCCGGGTCTGCCCCCAGATCGGGAAGTAGAGTTCGGTATAGACTTGTTGCCCGGAACGACACCTGTGTCTATAGCACCCTACCGAACGGCACCGAAGGAGTTGGCGGAACTGAAGGCTCAAATTCAGGAACTCTTGGATAGAGGGTTCATTCGACCTAGTATATCTCCGTGGGGAGCACCCGTGCTGTTTGTCAAGAAGAAAGACGGGTCAATGCGAATGTGTATCGACTACCGTCAGCTAAACAAATTGACGATCAAAAACAAGTATCCGTTGCCACGGATTGATGACCTGTTTGATCAATTGAAGGGTGCATCTGTGTTCTCAAAGATAGATCTTAGGTCGGGCTATCATCAACTTAAGGTAAAGGAGGCTGATGTGCACAAGACGGCATTTCGTACCCGGTATGGGCATTACGAGTTCTTAGTGATGCCGTTTGGGTTGACCAACGCACCGGCAGCATTCATGGACTTGATGAATAGGGTGTTTCAGCAATACTTGGATCAATTTGTCGTGGTGTTTATAGACGACATATTGGTTTACTCAAAGTCAGAGGAGGAGCATGATAGGCATTTGCGTATAGCTCTACAAGTACTGAGGGAAGAGCAGTTGTATGCCAAATTCAGTAAATGCGAATTCTGGCTTAGAGAGGTGACCTTCTTGGGTCACGTGGTGTCGGCTGAAGGGATTAGAGTGGACCCCCGCAAGGTCGAAGCGGTGTTGGAGTGGAAACCACCTCGGTCAGTGGCGGAAATTCGAAGTTTTCTAGGTCTGGCCGGGTACTATCGAAGATTTGTGGAAGGATTCTCTTTAATCGCCGCGCCGTTGACTAAGCTATTAAGGAAAGGAGTCCCATTTGTTTGGTCAGAGGAACAGCAAGAAAGTTTTGATAAGCTAAGAAAGATTCTAACGGAAGCTCCCGTTTTGGTTCAGCCTGAGGCGAGGAAATTGTTCACGGTTTATTGTGACGCGTCCCATAATGGTTTGGGATGTGTGTTGATGCAGGAGGGGAAGGTAGTGGCCTATGCATCCCGTCAGCTAAGACCGCATGAGGTTAACTACCCGACTCACGACTTGGAGTTAGCGGCAGTGGTCTTCGCTTTAAAAATATGGAGGCATTATTTGTATGGGGAAAAGTCGATAGTCTACACGGATCATAAAAGTTTGAGGTATCTCTTGACTCAGAAGGACTTGAATCTGAGGCAGCGCCGATGGATTGAACTGTTGAAGGACTACGACTGTTCAATTGAGTACCATCCAGGCAAGGCTAATGTGGTGGCTGATGCGTTGAGCCGAAAGGTCGTGACAGACTTAAGGGCGATGTTTGCTCGTCTTAGTCTATACGACGACGGAAGTCTTTTAGCAGAATTGCAAGTTAAGCCAACTTGGATCGAGGAGATTAAGGAAAAGCAATTAGGGGACGACAGCTTAAACGCACGGAGGTTGCAAGTTCAAGATGGCGGTTTGGAAGGGTATAGTTTGACTGGTGATGGTGTGATGTGTTTTCAAGGGCGGCCTTGTATGCCGAGCAATGTGGAATTAAGGCAAAGAATTCTTCAGGATGCGCATAGCAGCCCTTACGCTATGCATCCTGGAGGTAGCAAGATGTATGGAGATTTACGCAAACAGTTCTGGTGGCCAGGATTGAAGCGTGAGGTAACAGAATTCGTGGGAAGGTGTCTCACATGCCAGCGGGTAAAGGCTGAACATCAATTGCCATCTGGGTTACTTCAACCAGTGAAGATTCCTCAGTGGAAATGGGAGAGGATCACTATGGACTTCGTCAGTGGGCTACCCCTCACGCCCAGCAAGAAGGACGCAGTTTGGGTGATTGTGGACCGTCTGACCAAATCAGCTCACTTCATACCGGTAAGGGTGGATTACTCGCTCCAGAAGTTAGCTAAGTTGTATGTGGCAGAGATAGTGAGGTTGCACGGTGTGCCAGTGTCGATCATCTCAGACAGAGACCCCAGATTTACGTCAAGGTTTTGGAGAGCGCTACATCAGGCCTTGGGTACTCGGCTGGATTTCAGTACAGCATTCCATCCACAATCTGACGGACAGTCGGAAAGAGTCATTCAGATTCTAGAGGACATGTTAAGAGGCTGCATCTTGGACTTCAGAGGTAGTTGGGAAGAATTTTTGCCATTAGCTGAGTTCGCATACAACAACAGTTATCAGGCAAGCATTAAGATGGCACCATATGAGGCGTTGTATGGTAGGAGGTGTCGCACACCTACTTATTGGACGGAGTTGGGTGAGCGACAGATGTTAGGACCGGAATTGGTTGCAGAAACTGAGGATAAGGTGAAGAAGATCCAAGCTCGATTGAAAGAAGCCTCGGATAGGCAAAAGTCTTATGCTGACCTCAAACGGAGGGACATAGAGTTTGCCGTAGGAGACGAAGTTTTTCTGAAGGTCTCGCCATGGAAGAAAGTGTTAAGATTTGGGAAAAAGGGCAAGTTAAGTCCAAGATTCATTGGACCATTTAAGGTGTTGAGACGAGTGGGACCAGTAGCTTACCAACTCGAGTTACCTGCAGAACTAAGTCAGATTCACGATGTGTTCCATGTCTCCATGCTTAGACGCTATCGTTCTGATCCATCACACATCTTGGCAGTTGAGGAAGTTGATGTGAGTCCAGATTTGACGATGGAAGAGGAACCTGTGCAGGTCCTAGATCGGGATGTGAAAGTTTTGCGTAAGAAGTCAGTTCCTTTAGTGAAGGTCCTATGGCGGAATCATGGTGTAGAGGAAGCAACGTGGGAGCCCGAGGATGCGATGCGGCAGCAATACCCCCAACTTTTCTGATCCAGGTAATTTCGCGGACGAAATTATTTTAAGGGGGGTAGAACTGTAACATCCTGCAACTAGGATGCTTGTATCTTATTTTTATTTTATTTTACTGATTTCCTGGGGGGGGAAACCTTATTTTATTTTGGTGCGAAACTTGGCATGGGGAAATAATTTGGTTGGGTGGCTGAAGGCTTGAGGTTATCCCCACGGGACTCGTGTTCGAGTCCCAACAGTGGCGTGTGTGTGCGTTTTATTTTGCGTGGGAATATGGGAGGCTAAGGGAGAAAGGTTAAAAGAAAAATGAGGCGCAATCTTGACATAAAAGTCAGGCTGGCTCAGTGGTATATTAGCGTGGGAGAGAGGTTAGAGGGAGGAGGTTCGAGCAGTAGGAACTGCTTTTGGAGGCTTTAATTTTTGGCATGTAGGAGGACCTAACGAGGAGGGCTTAAGAATAAGTCTCGTCGAGACATGGCATGAATTCCCAATAGCAGAAGCGGCAGGGCATTTGGGCATGCTCCTTCAGGTCCCGAGTTCGAGCCTTAGGAGCAGCACATAAGGCGTTTAAACTTTTGCTCTTAGCGCTTTATCTAAAGAAGCCATTGGGGAAAGATTAAAAGGATTGTGTGACGCAATCGTGACATGAAAGTCAAGCCAGCCGAGTGGCTGAGGCTTGGAGAGAAGTGTCTCGGGTCCGGGGTTCGAAACCCCTGGGCAGCAGTTGTCTATTTTGTTTTGGCCTCTGGTATTAAATGCAAAGTGGAAACTCCGGAAGGAAGGTTTAAATAAAATTCGCGACGTGTTCTTGACATGAAAGTCAATTGGCCGAGTGGCTAGGGCGCTAAGGGAGCTCTGGAGGTCGGACGTTCGAATCCTGTTCGGCGCGCAGGTGTTCCTTTTTCTCCTTTTGTTTTAATGTTGAAACAAGAGGGGCCAGCGAAGCATAGGTTTAAAAGAAAGTTTTGCTAGACCATGTCATGAAAGTCGCAAGGAGCAAACTGGCAGAAGGCCTGGGAAGCCTTCCCCAGGTCTCGGGTTCGAGACCCAGCAACGCATGGAAGTGATTCTTTTCCTTTTTGCTAAGGGCCGGCATGCTTTGGTAATTGCATGCACATGCACGCGTGGGGAGCCAAGTTGGATGGCTGCCTCATGCTCTTTCATCATTATTATTTTATCTATTTTATTTGTTATTTTAGATGATAATGGAAGCATGGGTTAGTTGTCTCTCTTTATTTTAATTGTTGAAAATAGAGAGAATATTATGGGAATTTGAGGCTTTGAAATTAGAGAGGGGTGGAGTTATTGGCCGGCCATGAAGTTTTTGCAAGGAATTATTATTTCCTTTTTCTTTTCAAATCCATTGCTTGGCCGAATGTTTGGCTAAAGGAATCACCATTTTCTTGAAGCATGGTCGAAACTCCCTATGTTTTTACTCCAATTTTTGTGCTGGTCGAATAAGGAGAATAGGAGGAGCTTGGTCGGCCTTGAGTTGTTGAAGGAGAGCTTGTAGTTGCTTTCTTTCCTTGTCACATCATTTTAGCCGAACTAGGGAGATTCCAAGAGCTTGAGGATTCGATTTTGGAAGGAGATTTTAGGGTGGTATTTTCGTATGAAGGTAGGCTCATTTGGGTGCCGAGAGTTGCTCCTTCTTCCTACCTTCTTTTTCGTTGAAATAGCCGAGCACTCAATCCTCTTTTGCAAGCTAGGCCGAACCCCAAAGAGGGAGAGTGTTATCAAGTTCAAAGGTTGGTAAGTGTTCCTCCCTAACTTCGATTTTGATTCGTCTTCCCTAGTGTGTGCCGAAAGCATAAATTTAAAGCACTTCTAAGGTTGGCCGATTTTGCATAGGGTCTTTGTTTTAACACACGTGCGTGTAGCCGTCACCAAGGAGTACTGTGGATTTTGATTCTTCAGAGAATCTCGACAAGTCAAACAATAACTTGGGATTTCGGTAAGCTTAAAAATAGTTAAGCATTTTTCGGCCAAAGGCCATTCTTAGTATTTTCGAGTAACCGATTTATGCACTATGATTTTTTTTAGGAGGGGACTAAATCGGCTAAGAAATCAGAAGTTTTCCGGATTTCAAATCACGTGGTTTAGTGCTAATAAAGGTTCGGCCTAAGGCCCTATTTTGTCATGATATGACCGATCCTTTGGAATTGTTGGTTAATCAATGAAACTCTTTAATAATAGCTTATATTGACCGAATATAGGGACTTTACGAGGACTAGTTCGGAACTTTTGTAATATCACATAGGCACGGGATTGCTAGTTAAATCTTCGATTAAATAGGTGTGTAAGCTCTTACACACTTTATTAGTATAAACTGTTTTTGATTATATTAATAACCTCTCATGTGGCAATTTTGCCTAGTGGGCATAAGCTTGGTATTCGGGTAAGTCCCCTATTACTCGATTTACGATATGGGTTGTATATATATCATCATATGCAGAAAAATGCTATGTTATATACGATTGCATGATATATGGAATCATGATACTTGTGATATGACCATGATGATGGTGGGATTGATGAGAGGGAGTAATATTCGTGTCGACGGACACCAGTGTTTTGGTAACACATTGTGACTTCGGTCACCAGAGGTTTGGTACCTCCAGAGGTTTGGCACCTCATAGCGTCTCGTCCCTGTGGCTTAGTACCACCGTGGGTTGGCCCCACATTTGAGATACGGGATTGACGCCAGTGATTTGGTATCACACGATGGGTTGGCCCCATCATTTGATTGTGACTTCGGGTCACCAGTGGTTTGGCACCACCAGTGGTTTGGCACCACACGTATTGACGGATATTGTGACTTCGGGTCACCAGTGGTTTGGCACCACCAGTGGTTTGGTACCACACGGGGTAGAAAAGGAGCATGGATGGCTAGGTTGGGTTGCATAATTGCATGTCATACTAATATCTTGTGTATGAGTGTTATTTTCGGGTCGGGGATTTATACACTGAGTCTTGGTGACTCACCCCTTCCCATACTATCTTGCAGGTGAGTAGAGCACGGATACGGAGCCGAGGAGAGCTCGAGGCGGCCATGTTGGTTTTGTGGACTTGAAATTTTATTTTACCCCGTTTTAAATTTAATTATTCACTTCAATTCGATTGGGTTGTAATATGGCCGCTTATTATTTTGGATGGTTAGGTAATTGTTTTTACTTTACTTTATAACTGATGAACTTACGAATGGTTATGCAAATCGGTTAAAAGTAACGTTTTCAAAAAAATTAGTACTTGTACGCGTTTTCAAAAATGCTACCATCGGGTAATGAAATTTTCTAAGTTATCGATCACTTTATTGTTCAAAAATTAAGAGGTCAAATGGTTTTAAAGGGAGAAAGGATTTTCAACTCAATCGGATTTACCAAATCAACCCACTTGAGATTTAACGAACACCGTTTTATACCCTTAATAAAATTTTAAATTTTTACTATTAATCCAAATCTTTCAAACTTCTTTATCCCGTGACATACCAGATCCGGTCATGGCTCGTGGGCCGGGTTTGGGGTGTTACAAAATGTGTTATTTGATAAATGGGCCATATTGATATGTGACAAATGGACCAAATGTGTTATTTAATAAATGGGCTATATTGATATGTGACAAATGGGCCGAATGAAAATGCATACTATATATACATGATTTGCATGGGTTGGGATTTTGATGAAGAGAAGTTCTGGTAGCTTTGCTACAAAATTCTGGTGGCTTGTCCACAAATTGATAAATGGCTTAATGCTCAGTTTGAAATATGGCTAAATGCCCAGTTTGATTTATGGCTTAATGCCCAGTTTGGTGTGTTGGCGGGGTGGGTGACTAAAGCTCCCCACAGGTGTGCTGGTTGGTACGGGTGGTGTGTAGCGGATGGAAATTAGGTTGGGTTGGGATTTGCATATCACTTGCATATTATATGTTATTTTTAATGGGCTTAGATCCAAATAATTGCTTAATGAGATATTGGCCCAGTGGTCAATGGTAAGTGGGTTACACACTGAGTTCTAAGTAACTCACCCCGTTTTCTTTACCCTTCTCAGGTAATAATAATTAATGGAGGCTTGGGCCGGGGATGACTTCATGTGGAGGCCATACTACGAATGATGGGTTATAAAAACTCTGAACTTCTTTTAAGTATTTTTAATTAAGTACTATTTCAATTACGGTGTAATAAGGCCTCTGGTATTATTTTTATGGATTTTTGTGCGTGGATGGATTTTTATATGTTTTAATTACTTAAATGGGGTTGTTAAATTTTTATAAATGTTTTTCTTAAACTTGCGTATAAAAAAAAATTTTTTTCTTAAATATCACTTACTCAATAAATTTTGTGAAAACTCTTTTATAAATTTATTTCAACCAATTATTAAAGTTTTAACCAAATATTTCTCTGAAAATGAAATTGTAAACTCTTATGTTTCTAAAAAAAAAATCATGGTTTTCAAATAAATCTCGATTTTTGATAAACTCCAACTTCAAAATCGTTTTGCAAAAATTGTTTTCATTAAAAGCATTTATGGCTAGACGTAAGTTTGAATTGTGTGGCATGCCAAATCTAGTCTTAACGCATAGGCCGGGTTTGGGGTGTTACATGTCTAGCAGTGAAACTATCTTTAAAACTTGATATTGTCGACAATGATGAAAGTTTAATTTGAGACCTTGAGATGGGATCAAACAAAAATATTCGTAGATCATCAACATCCATGCCTGTGACGAGGAAAAGCCAACCTTTAGAACACCCAGAAAACCAACCTCCTTGGGCGGATCCAGGGAGATTAAACTTACGAATTTTGCCCTCACACATATCAAAGAAACTCAAATATTGAGAATTTCGGTCGTAAGGGAGCATCAGCCATAGTAGCTGTGGCGTTCGCTTTATATTTGATCTCCATTGCTTGCAGACAAGGTCGAACCGGAGACGATCCTCTAAATCTAAACGCTCAAAGATTGAACTCCATATGTCATTGGGAAGTTGGTTCCAAGGTGCATGAACCGTCATCTTGCTTGTGGATGACTTCAACAATGGCCTGGTCTTGGAGAACGAACAGCAGCCTCTCAATAGATTAAACGCCAAAGTTTTATAGGCAAGAAACATATATTTGATCATCCTCGTTGTGTTATACCAAAAAAAAGAACAATTTGATGAACCAGAAGTGCTTCTAATAGCTATGATATAAATTTACATAAATTGATTTAAGAGTTAAAGTATGATTAGGACTTTAATTCCTAATTTTAAGATGGAATAGTTCCAATGAACCACTAGAAAGAGCACAGTAAATTTTGGTGGTTCATTATTAGGATTCGTCATTAATATTTCCAGTTCTAATTTTTTCTTGTATAGAATTCTATTTCACTCACAATAACTATTATCTATTTATATTATATATAATGTTTGATTGAGTTGATGTGATCCATTAATCGAGTCTCAATTCAATTGTAAATTTACTAAAAACTCTTTTATTTTACAAAGCAACAAATATTATTTTGAAGGTATTTATATGTTTTTACATTGTGATAAATCTAGAAAAAATATATGCAAATGATATAATTTGAACACAAAAGAGCTTAATACTTATCCTCTCAATTTTATCAATTTATCTAAAGTCACATTTGATTTTTACGTTAATTTTTAATAAATTTATTATATAATTATTTTTACTTATATAGGTGTGTCATAATCTAATATTGATAATGTTATTGATTGAATTACCGTCAAAATCAACCTAAAAATAATAATAACACCCATATATTTTAAATATGTAATTTATACATGCAATTAATTTATACTTATACTTTGTATTAGAGATTAGATATTGGACGTTTTTTTGTTTTTGTAAAAGAATTGTCTTTTTTTTTCTTGAAAGAATTATATTTCAATATTTTCTTTTGCTAAAAGAATTTGATTTCAATTTAAATCATTTAATCGCTTTATCAACATGTTACTTATAAATAGATCTGTTAATGGGTTTCGAATAAGATTTTTTTTTGTCCGGAACTAGCCCAAATATGTAAAAAAAAATATATGCAGTTTTTTAATTGTTTTTACTTCTTTTTTTTTTGCTATTTTCTTGTTGTTTTTTTTACTATTTTATTATCATTTCACTTATTTTAGAGTTATTTAAATATACATATATTTTAAAATTTATTTTTAATTTGTTAGAAAATATTTATTTTAATATTTTTAGTATTTTTTATATATTATATATTTTTAAAAATTATATAAAAAATTAGTATTAAAAGAATTAATACGGGTCGGGCCAAGTCGAGCTCGAATTTTAACATTTTTATCCAGTCTAAACTCGAGAAAAATTTTAAGCTCATTTTTTAGGCCGAGCCTAACAAATGAACTTAAAATTTTAATTGGACTCGACCCGACCTGGCCAATGAGCACATCTACTTATAAACCGCACCTTAGATTCAAAAAAAATTCTAAATAACATTTATGTAACAATTTTAAAAAAGAATTGATAAAAAAAATTAAATGTGCTTTTAGTGAGATGCTAAATACTATCTTTAAGGTTTAAATTCAATCATATATATATTTAGATTTTATAGAAAAAAAGAAGTCAAAAGCACTTTTAAAATAATATTTATTATTTTATAAAAATAACTTTTCTTTCTTTTCTTTTCTTTTTTAATTTCATAATTAAGTTAGTATTCAATTGAAGAGTGGTACCAACTCAGTCAAACTATTAGGGTATATTTAATTCACATTATATAATATTACACCCCATAATCTCACACTTCAAATTAAGATTACCTTGTCTGGATTCAAGCGATTCCCACCCATAACTTCACATTCTCAAATAGTATCAAGATGTTGGAATATAGGGTGTAATCTCAGTAACACTCATTCCTTAAGTTATCTTTGATTAGAGGTAGAATTTGAAATTTTGAATCAATTTACCCTTTATTTTTTATTTTAATATGTTTCGTTCTATTTTCTTTAATAAATTTAAGTCTAAATAAAATTATATTTATTTATTTTTAATAGTGAAATAATAGCTGTCATACTTTAAATGTGTTTAGTTGGTCAAATCTTACATTATGGCCAATAATATTATATTCTCAACATTCCGACCGTAATCTTGTATTCTCAAATATTGTCAAGACATTGTAATATACTATATAATGTCATTAATGCCCATTACTTAGTTAATCTTAGACTATAGGCGTAATATTAAATTTTGAATCAATTTACCTTTTGTTTTTATTATTTTAAGTAATTTAATTTTTTTTTCAAATAAAATTAAAGTCTAATTAAAACCAAAAAATGTATTCTTATTATATTTACTCTAACATTTTATTTATTAGTATATTAATTAGGCTATAATTATAATGATGGTTGATGTTGCAATAACTTTTCATGAATTATTATAGTTATGATTTTATAAAAAAAAAATAAATTCTACATCATGTATTTTAATTATTAATGTACAAATTGTAATAAAAATGTAATATTTTATCATAATTTTATGAAAATTGAAACTAAAATTATTAAATGAACTAAACTTTTGAAAAAATTAAATTGTATAACAATGATAAAATAGTAAAATGTACTTCTAAGTAATCTTGCATTTCATCAACCAAGTATATGAATATTACATTTTGACCAAATGAATCAAACAAGGTAATGTAGCATACCGAACATTCCACCTTGTAATCTTACATTCCCATAATCTTATTACAATATGTAATCTCACATTTTTTGAACCAAATCTTCTAAAATTATAATTGTTATATTTATTCTAAAGATTTATTTATTAGTATATTTATTAAGATAATAATTAGAGCGAGATCCACTTACACCGGTGTAAAATAGTGTAAAACTAAATGTAGATTTTCACTTTTTTGTATATTTTTTTATGATTAATATTTAACAATCCAACTTTCATATTTCATGTTTCATTCATGTAGATCATGCATGCCAAATTTGAATAATATTAAAATTTTCTAACTATTTTTAATGTAAAAAAACTTTCAACTGTTCAATAAATATTAATATATACAGTATTTTAGATCGGTATAATAGAGAAATGGGATCAGTTGAAAAATTTACATGCATGACAAGTACAATTATATTGATAAATTCAATAGTTGGAATGTTAAAATAATATACGAAATTCCTCCCCTTATGATTATGATTTGTATATTTATTTCAACATCATATATTTACTTATTAATATATACATTGTAATAAAAATAAGAATTATCAAAATTTAGCATAGTTTTATAGATATTGAGACTAAAATGTAAGAGCCCGATTTTAAATGGTATCGAAAAAGACGATTTCAAAACCCTATTTCCATAATTCAGGATCGTAAATATTAAATTAGAATATTTATGGAGTTAGTATAAATGAATATTAAAGTTTAGTACTTCAATTTGTCTATTAATTGCTTAATTGGGGTATAAGGACTAAATTGTAAAAGTCTTATCACTATAGATTTTTAATTGGCCAAAGGTTCAAGGACTTAACTAGCAATTATCCAAAGGACTAAAGTGACTAATAAACCATTTTTAATTAGTGCATAGTGGATGATGATGTACATGTCATTATACTTAATTAATTTAAGTTTAAAGTATAATGTTTAATAAAGAAAAACTTGATTTATTAAATCTTAGGTATGTATATAAGTAAAGTGAGGGGGAAAAGATGAGGGTTATCATCTTTCCTACCGTCCATTGAGAAGAAAAACATAAAAACTCGAAGGTTGAAGGCTTGAAGCATTCCACCATACATTAGGTAAAATTTCTAAATCCTCTTCTTATAGTTTTTATGTTTTTGAGGTCACGAGAGCTTGATTTAGTTAGTCCATGTACCACTTTGTAAAACTGTTGAAGTTTTTGAAAGTTTTCATTGTTGATTTCTTGAAGAAATTGGTGTTAAATTGATAGATTTTAAGATTAAATGTGAGAAAGGACTAGATTGTAATGTTTGATTGTTAGGCTTTTACAAAAGAAATAAAGTGAATAAAATGTAAAATTTATGTGAAATTTTAGTAATTCTACATAGTATGGGGTGGGTCCCTAAGGTATGTACTTGAAATTGGTTTTAAAATCGAAGCTCAAAATTGAAAGTTATGGCTATTTCAGTTTTAAGGACTAAATTGAATAAAATATAAAATTTAGGGGTATCAAAAACTAAATTTCCATAGGTTCATTCATATCATGATATAATGTATACTTTTTTTTTATATTTATGGATTGAATGAAATAATTGAATAGATTAAGAATTGGATCAAACAACAGATAATTGCAAAAAAGCTAAAATTGTCAATTAGTCCTTAGAGTTTCAACTTGTTTTCTGTTTTGGCCAAGTAAGTGCATATGATATATATATATATATATATATATATATATTTAAGTTTTTATGTATTTGATTCGTGTATATATGTTTGATTGTGAATTGATTGGTGGTGAATTGATTCAAGAGGTTAGATTTGGACTAAATTGTAACGAAATGATTATATGTGTAAAAGATGCCCAAGTGAACTTAGTAAACGTTAGGATACGATTGACACATCAATCATATATTGCTGAGGTACTACATTTGTTATGGATACTTAAATACATGTGAGACAAGTTTAGCTCGAATGAGTAACCTGATATCGTTTTAAATGTTTAACCCGGACAGGTAACTTGACATGTATACATACTTAGCTTGGACAAGCAATTGGAAGTGTCGTTATAAAGGTTTAGCCTGAACGAGTAACTTGGCACGAATATATTCAGCTTGGACGAGCAACTGGTGTAGTATAATACCTGTGTATCTGAGTTTGTTTACTAGGGTTTATCGGGTGGAACAATTCATATGAAATTAGAAATTGAAATGAGGTATAATGATCTCGATGTTCACTTATGAAATGTTAAATTGAACTTGAACAGTATAGGTATCATCCCATGATTGAATAAGTTTTGAGTTTTTTTAATCAAAATGACATGAATTGGAATGAAAAGTGATTGAGATATTATATATTACATGATGAAGCTCACCTTGTTGTTGTTGTGAATTGTCATGTCTAGCCAATCTATGTCGAGCTAAGTAGCTTATTGTGCTTAGTTGAAATACAATGTAAGTTATGTTTATTGCCTATGAACTTATTAAGCATTTAATATGTTTGACCCGTTGTTTTCCCTTTTCCTTGTAGATCATCACCTTGCAAAACACGTTAAGCCAGACCGTCTCGAAGCTCACACTATCCTTATTTCGATAGCTAATTTGATTATCTTAAGTCAAGGAATTGTGGCATGTATATAAGTGTTTTGGTGTATAATTTGATATTAAAAAGGCTTGATTGTAACACCCCAAACCCGGCCTAGACGTTATGGCCGTATCTTGCAATGTCACACGATAGTGTTTTTGAAACCTTGTTGTTACGATGAAAACATTCTATATTATTATCTTTAGTAAACCTTTGTTAGAACTCAGGAAGTCGTCTTTATTCATTTAAAACATTTGTTTTGAAACATCCCTCGTTGCGGAAGCTTTAATAAAACAGTCTAAGTGATCATGCGTTTAGAAATTACTTTAACTTTTTGAAAACCGAATTTCCTACAACCAGCAGATATAAATCCATAAAGTAAAATAAATAAATAAAAACCTAAATTTAAAACCAAAGTCCTAGAGGGTCCTTAAATTACAGCCCAAATAATCAATAATAATCAAATAATAAATCGTAAATTGAAAACCATGAAGTCTAAAAATTACTGTGGTCACCGTTGAGTCTTCCGTCGCACCGGTCGGCCTAAGTCTACGGATTACCTGTGCACATTAAACAAAAAGGGTGAGTTTACGTAAACTCAGTGTGTAATCCCGCAAAAACAAACAAACAATCAGTATTCACAGTGCACAATTGAACAGTACTGGGCCTAAGCCCTTTTCAGTATCAGTGACAGTTTGGGCCTTAGCCCATCTCAGTACAGTGTAAAAAATGCAATAGGGCCTTAGCCCATTATAGTATCAGTAGCAGTAACAGTTATGTAGTAGCAAAATCCTACCCAACCAGCCTCTACACACCATCTCCGTCCAACCCTACACTCCATGTGGGGATATAATCAACCCACTCATCCCTACACTCCCAGTAGTACCAAATGCGGCACAATACAGTAGTTTGCAGCTGAGCTACCAGTAAATTAGGCTTAAAGTCTTTCAGTACACTTCCTCTGAATAACAACCCCCAACCCAATGCAATGCAACACACAATGGATGACATGCTATTATGAAATTTCAGTACATATATTAAGTTCAGATATTAACATGCCCAATACAAATACCATTCAGTCAATTTCAGATATTTAGGATTCTAAGTAGCACTTACCGACCCTACAGTAGGTTCACAGTCGACTTGGGCGACCTATGCAACCTTAAAAACATTTCGGTAAAAATGGGCCTACATGCCTGTGTAGCCCACTCGGCCTAAATTGGCCTTGGCCATGTGATCCATTTTTAAAGTAACCTATGCTAGCTCCATACATATATGTTTTCACTATTTACTTATATGTTCATTCAAAGCTGTCTACTTGAGTCATTATCACTAAATTATTTATATCTTGAGCTACATAATTCCAAATTAAGATCCGCTTGATGTTTTTGAAACTAGACTCAAATATCTTTCTACCATAAAATTTTCAAAATTTATAGTTTATCAAATAAGTACAATAAAATCTGTAACAGCCCAACTATGACCCTAGTCAGAACAGTGGTTTTGGGACCACGAATTCGAATCAAAAAAGTATTTTTTATTTATTATTTGATATTTATGTTATGCGGATAAGCATGTGTTAAAATATTATTCCATAATTTGTGCTTTTGGTCGACTAATTTTAGTAAAGGATTAAATTGTTAGGTGGTAGAAGTAGTAAGTATTTAGTGGAAGGGTTTAATTGAATTACTTCTTAAATGAATGGTTTTGCATGTCAAATTGCCCAAAAGATCTAGTAGTGGACGGTAATCATGGGGGGAAATTGATTTTTTATTGTTATTTGACTTTTATGTTAACTAATAATAATAAAAAAAGGGTGATATTACTTTAATAATAATTTAATTAAGAGATGAAAGAGAGATCATCATCTTCCTTCTTCCATCACCGTAGAAAACAAAGAAAAAAAGAGGGGAAGCTAAAACCTTTGCTACATTCGGCCATTGCATGTTTATGAGGTAAGAAATTAAGCTTAATTTTTTTTTTATGAATCTTAGCACTTGTAAGTTAGTCATCTTGAGTACTATTAAACTCATGTCAAGGATTTGGGATTTTAAATCATGTTTTAGGTTCGGCCATGAGTAAATGTGTTGGATTTAGTTGGTTTGATGGAAGTAGGTTAAGCATGAGTTAGGCATCAACATGATTGAGTAGAAAATTTGGATGAAATGGATGTATGGTAGCTTGAATTTTTTTGAAAGAAATTTTATGAGTGAAGGCCAAAATGTTGAACATTTGGCTTGTATAGTCTCGTGAATGGGAGAGGAGGATTCGGCCCTCTTGTAATAAAGCCAAAGAAATTATGTTATTGAATGTTCTTTGCTTTGGGGATTAATTTATAAAAAGGTTAAAATTTTAAGGCATATCGGTAATTTAGAAATTTTAAGTATTATAGAATTTAATGTTATATGGGAAATTGAATAAGAAGAGAAGCATTCGGCCATAGCCTATAAGAGTGCAATGTGTTATATTTTTGAGTGATTGAGAAATTGGAAAATTATCCAATTTTGCATATTTTTTAGCTAGAAAGAATGAGATCTTATTGAAATGAGCTATTTTGTGAAACCATTATAGATCAAGGACGTAAAGAAACGAAAAGGATCGGGGAAAAGCTAAATTGGACGATTAGTCGGAAAATCTTAGCTCATCAATCAAGAGGTAAGTTCATTAGTAATTGAATTTAAGCAAATTATTTACTACAATGAAATATATACTCTCAACCGAATTTCCTTGCTTATAGAGTTCTTGATTCCCGAATGAAAGGTGAAATATTCAAAAGTATTGGTTGAATGTAAGTCTATCATGTGTATACATGTAGTTGGTTATTTATATCTTTTGATTTGTTGAATTGGGAATATTGGTATATAAATTGCCGAACCTATTATGGTATGAAACTCAATGTATGTACAAGTCGATTGTGTGCAAATCATGAATGGAATTATATAAATATATATATTTGGATTGTTATATAAACTATGGATGGGCTAATAGCTAAGTATGAGTCATTAAATAAGTGATGTTTATAATTATATGGAAGAGTTTGAATGGAATGATAGATATAGTAAGGAGAGTTGATTTGATTATAGATATATGCGTATAATTTGAGTACCGAACATGAACCTTAGCATATGAGTATTATGAAATCGGTTCTAAGACATTGTGTGTGCGGAAAATATGTAACGGCTCTATGTGAGCGATACGTTACGGGAAATTGGCACTGTATGTGCAGAAAATATGTAACAGCTCTATGTGAGCGATACGTTACAAGAAATTGGCACTGTATGTGCGGAAAATATGTAACGGCTCTATGTGAGTGATACGTTACGGGAAATTGGCACTGTATGTGCAGAAAATATGTAACGCTTTATGTGAGCAATATGTTACGGGAAATTGGCACTGTGTGTGCGAAAATGTTATGTAGCGGCTCTATGTGAGCGATACGTTACGGGAATTACTTTAAGTATATGGATTGGCATGTTCTATAAATAATGAAATCTCTAAAGGAGGTACATGGGAGTGCCAGGTATGTATGTAATGTATGTTAGATTGTTAAATTGGTAAGTTAGGTAATACTTTGAGGTATGAGGATTTAAATGTGGATATTTGGGATATCATGGTGATTGAATGATTGGTAATTAGGTATGTGAGTGAAAGCTATAAGTTAAATTCATGATTAAGTTGAGTTGAATAAAACTTGTATAATATTTGGTTATGCTTATTTTCATTTACTTAGAACTTACTAAGCTATTATAGCTTACCGGATGTGTATTGTTTATTTGTTTTAGATCTGAAGGTTGAAGCTCGAAATCGGGAATCTGAGTCGAAGTCTATCACATTATCAAACACTTTTGGTATTTGGTTTCTTTTACTTAGTATAAGACTTTGGAAATATGGCATGTATAAGATTGATTAATTCTGGAATTCTTTTGTTTAAAATGTATATAAATGTCGTGCGAAGATGGCTTTATTTCTATACTTGGGTTGAGTAGTTATGCTTGAGTTAATGTGTATGCTTGTGCATTTTTTATCTTTATATATATACATGTTTTGGTCTGTATACTACTTGAAGCTTAAAAGAAAAGAAAATGGGGTAGTTATTTTAGGAAATTCGAATGGATGTATCATGAATATAGTAGATACAAATTGATGTTAATTTATTTAATTATCTATGGTTTAGTTGCACATGAGTTTGGTCTATTATTGATGTGTTCGAATACATTAAAACCAAGGCAATTTAAATTTGATATGTATGTGATAAGTGAGATCATAAGCTTGTTTCGAATAAGGTAAATAGTACCTAATGGTTATTAAATATCTTTTGCTTAAACTTGTATGTATGTGCAATACTTGTCATGAAAGAATTAGGTCATAATTATATAGGTGACTAATGAATTTATTATATTATAGATTAAGTTGAAATATGTAACTTTATAAGTATTTGGCCATAGTAGTGTTTTGGATTGAAGGTCATATTTTTCATCGGAGTTTTTAAAATGGGTAATTATTGTTGTGAGAAATTAGATTGATGGTATTTAGTTTATTTGATGCTATTTTCAATATGGGTGATATGTTCGTTGATATTTTGATTTTTGAATGAATGAATGAATATGATTAATTGTAACGTTATAGAGCAGTTTGTATTAATGTATGAAGTAGTAATATAAGGTGCTTGACTAGTGATTGTTATAGTAATACCCGTAACCCTAATCCGATGACAGACACAGGTTAGGGGTGTTACAAAATCTTTAAAGTTATCCCTATTCTGCTGTTTGACAGCTTCATCCTTTCCTTACTAAAAATTATTTCTCTTTTTACGGAATTTAGATGATGTTTCCATGTGTTTCTCTTTAAAATAGACTTATTAAGGATTTAAAAATATAAATTTTAGCCCCTAATTATTTTTTTAAAATTTTTTTATGATTTTCCTAAGTCAGAACAGGGGAACCCGAAATCATTCAGACCTTGTCTCACAAAATTTATTATATCTCATGATTTACAATTTCATTACTTACATTGTTTCTTCCATGAGAAAATAGACTCAATAAACTTTCATTTCATATTTTATTCAACCTCTAACTCAATTCCCACTATTTTTGATGATTTTTCAAAGTTAGACTACTGTTGCTGTCCAAAACTATTTTAGTGCAAAATGCTGATTTCAAAGTTTATAACACCCTTATTTCCTTTCTCTACAATTTTTCGCATCATTTTCTCTTATTTTTCGACAGTAAGCAATTTTGACTGTAGGCCCAATTTTAGCCCGAAGCCCAATCCAAGGAAATTAACAGTCCATTACCAAAAATTAAAAGTCCATTACAACATTTACAAGCCCAATTATCCTAAGGCCCAAGCTAACCCAAAAGAGGACCCTAGGACCTTCTGAAATCTTTTGCACCTCTAGCAGCCTTCCCAGCGCCGCACGTCTCTCCTCCCCGCGTCGTGCGCCTTGCCAGCCTCTCCACATCACCCCAGTAGCTCACCTGCAAAACAGAAAAGAAACAGAAAAGGAGCATACCAAAGAAAATGGATTGTATTTTATTTTGTTGTTGAGATTTTCAAGCTATAAAAGCCGAAATAAAACATGTAAAGGGGATTTTTTTTTCATTCGGAATCAATACAAGAAATTCAAAGAAAATCAACAAAAACAAAAGGTTTTGATTTTGATTTTTTTTTATTTTTATTTTTCGAATCTGTTCTTTTTAGGGTTTTTTTCCTTTTCGTTTTTTATAAGAGTTTTAAAATAAAAATATAAAAAAAGAAAGAAAAATCACTTTTTTTTGGAGTTCCGGACATCGCGCACGGTGGTCGGCGGCGACGCCGACGGCGGTCGATAAGCCCTGACCGGATTAGGGTAGAGAGAGAGGAGTTGAGAGAATTTAGAAGATTTTTTTTAAGAAAATGGGAGAATGAAATTTTTTTAAAAAAAAATTAGTTTTTATAAACACTTAAAACGACGTCGTTTTGGCATGGGTCTTTAAACCCTAAAACGGTGTCGTTTCGGCCTTACCCGCGTGTTGACCCGACCCGCTCTAGGGATCCGCGTGTTTTCTTGCGAAAGGGCTATTTGCGCTTTTAGCCCTTCTGCTTTTTTTCGAATTTATAATCAAGTTCTTTTTATTTTTTAATTTGGCCTTATATTTTATTTTGATTTCAATTAGGTCCCTTGTAAAAAGCAGCGTTTTGGAGGGAGGGGATATTTTCCCCTTTAGTCCCTCCATGTTATTCGCGTGTTCGGGTAGGTCCCTGGTTTTTTATTTTCTTTAAAATTCACCCCAAACCTTTATTTTAAGTTCAAATTCGCCCTCCTTTTTTATTTTTTTATTTTTGTTATTCCATTATCAGTTTTATTAGTTTTAATTTTTATTTATTACTATTATTATTTATTATTACTATCAATTCTATTATTATTATTATTTTTTTTAATATATTAATATTACTTTTATTTTCACTATTACTATTATTTTTTTATTATCATTACTGTTAATTCTAATATTATTACTATTACTTTATTATTACTAATACTATTAACTTTATTATTATCATATTCATTTGTATTATTAAGACATGAGCAACGCTGTTACTGACTCCCTTTTGAGCGAGATATAGGTCTAAAAGGATCTAAGGATTTTGAAGATGACAAAGATTGTAACTTATCTTTTGATTTGTTAAGGATGGTAGAACAAGATGAAAATAGACTCTACAGTACAAAAGGTTAGTGGACATCATGAGCCTAGGAAAGGAGTGAAGATCAAAGCCTAGCTCACACAGAAACAAAGCGAGACATCATTGAGTTATTCCAGGAATTCAAAGATGTCTTTGCATGATCGCATCAAGATATGCCTAGGTGCGAGGATGCTGTAGAGTGTTTGAAAAGACACATGCTAATAGTTTTACGATAGCCAGGCCGATTATGAGATTCGGGTACTACTGGTCTACCATGAAAGGGAGATTGCATCAGTTATGCCGTAAATGCCAAATTGAGGAAGACAAAACTTATGTGCTTCCTTCATTTTTTCCTGCATGTGGGGCATGGACGTTATGGGGACGATCTCGTCAAAAGCATCTAGTGGACACCAATTCATCTTCATGATTGTCAATTACTTCACTAAGAGGGTGAAGGTCGCTTCATATGCCAAAGTTACAAAGTCAGCAGTCATCAAATTCAAATTCAAATTCGAATTTAAAAAAAAAACATCCAAAAAGATTTTGAAAGATGATGGGGACTGGTAAAGATTGGCATAGAGAAGTTACCATTTACCCTTTATACTTCCCGAATATTGGCCAAGACCTTCGTTGGAGTAACACTTTTCTCATTGGTTTATGGAAGGAAAGCAATTTCTGGGTGTCAAGATTCCTCCTCTCCAAATTTCGATTGAGTCAAGAATTGGATAAAGCAGAATGGATCCAGTGAACTTAGTTGAAGAAAAGAGGTTGAAAGTTACCCGTCATAGTCAAACGTACCAAAAACGAATGATGTGAGCTTACAACAGAAAGGTTCGTCCTATTCCATAAGGGGGACCTGGTGTTGAAAAATATCCTTTCTATACAAAAGGACTTCGAAGAAAAGTGGATGCCAAACTAGGAAGGACCTTATGTAGTAAAGAAATCCTTTTCTGGAGGAGTATTGATTCTAGTCGAAATGGATGGTAAAAACTTGCCCAATCCTGTGAATTCAGATGCCGTCAAGAAATATTTGACCTAGAAAGTGAAAGGTCAAGGCGAAAACCCGCAAAGGGAGCTTTGAGGCTTTCAAAAAAAATAAAAAGAGGCTAAGGTGAAAACCCGCAAAAGGTGCTTTGCGACCAAAGGGGATTTTGAGTTGAAAACCCGAAAAGGGCGGCTCAAATTTTGATCGAAAGTAGGGCATACAGTAGTCTTGCTACGCTTGAAGTAACAATAAGGAAGTATGTTACATATTGGGGCATCAACAAAGTACTCCGAATCCCCTAAACACATATTGAGCTTAAAATGGTCCTCAAAAAGTTTGAACAGAGAAGCTTAGACTGTGATATCTGGGGCATCTAGTTTCCATCTTACCCATTCTGAATTTGCTATCTTTAATTATTTTATTTGTTTCAAAATACACTACCAATAAATTTCCTTCTTGATTGCATTTGCTATCTTTGCTTAACTTATTTGTTTCGAGTTATGCTCCTAATTAATGTCCTTCTTGTGTATTGTTATGATCTCTTCCAGCACTTTGCATTGAAATAACGATTAGTAGACTATTAATACTTTCATAAAAGGGAGTTTCGCATATTACTCTGAAAACTTCTAAATACTAAAAGAACTTGAAACAGGATTATTGTTTAAAACTCACCAAGTTTAAGGGATTGAAATATTGGTGGAGGAAGAGTCTAAACTAAGACTATCTCTCCGAATTTTTGTCAAAAATGGTGATTGAACAAAATGACAAGATATCGCGTCAGTGATACAATCTTGACGAAAAATGGGCAATGTTAACCCAAGAGTAAAAGGGGAATCATTCTCGAGGAAAAATGATATTCTGCATCTATACAAATATCATGCATACACATTTGGTTAGGTCATCCGGGGAGTGATCAGTTGATTGAAGTTGATACAGATCCTATAGCCATGAGTCGTAGTGGGATGGTTAAAAATGGTACAAATCTTATGTCCCCGAGGTACAGTGGAAGGGACACTCAAGTTACAGTGGGGCAAACCAGTTGAGCAAAATACGATTGTTTCTTCGGGTTTTCGGTCAAAATACCATCCAAGCAAGAAGACAGCGTAATACCTCAGTGATAAAGATGAACAACGAGTAATGACGCCTTAAATATTAAGGATCATTCTCATGAAATTTTGCATTCAGCATTCATAACACACTCAGTTAGGAGAATTTAATTCATTATGATCATAGCATCCTAATCATTTGGCATAAACATAAGCATATGAAATCGAGTCTATAGGACATGTCCCCGAGAGGACGGTGTAGCAACATCGGTAGAATCACAGATCTTATCTCCCTAAGTAGTAATGGAGCAGATCGAAGATTGCGAATCTTATCTTCCCGAGGTAGCAGGGGAGCAGGCTAAAGATTATAGTCTTATCTTCCTGATGTAGTAAGGGAGCAAACTAAAAAATTGTAGATCTTGTCTCCTCGAGATAGCAGTGGGGCAGATCGAAGATGGCGAATCTTATCTTTCCGAGGTTGCAGATTTTAGCCACTAGTCTTATCTTTCTGATGTAGCAAGGGAGTAGGCAGAAGATTGTAGATTTGTCTCCCTAAGCAGTAGTGGAGCAGATCGAAGACGGCGAATCTTACATTCAGATAGCAATGGAGCAGATTTAAGCCACCAGCCTTATCCCCCTAAGCAGTAGTGGAACAGGCTGAAGATTGCAGATCTTATCTCCCTAAGCAGTAGTGGAGCAGATCGAAGACGATGAGCCTTATCCCCCTAAGCAGTAGTGGAACAGGCTAAAAATTACAAGTCTTATCTCCATGTATCGGCAATGGAGCAGATTGAAGATAGTAGATCCTGTCTCCTTAAGTAGTAATGGAGCAAATCAAAGACAGCGAATCCTACCTCCATGTAGTGGCAATGGAGCAGATTTAAGCCACAAGCCTTATCCCCTTAAGCAGTAGTGGAACAGGCTGAAGATTGTAGATCTTGTCTCCCTAAGCAGTAATGGAGCAGATCGAAGACGGCGAATCTTACATCCAGATAACAATGGAGCAGATTTAAGCCACCATCCTTATCCTCCTAAGCAGTAGTGGAACAGGCTGAAGATTGCAGATCTTATCTCCCTAAGCAGTAGTGGAGCAGATCGAAGACGGTGAGCCTTATCTCCTTGAGCAGCAGTGGAGCAGGCTAAAGATTACAGATCATATCTCCCTAAGCAGTAGTGGAGCAGATTGAAACGAAAATTCCTATACCCCTAAAGATGCAATGGGTTAAAGCGAGGCTACCTGAAGAAAGGAAGCATCAAGAAGTCAAGACTTAGTGAGGCCGAGAAAATTGGCCCTTTTAAAGTCTTTGCTCCATTCCCGTTGTAGCAGGCCCAATCTGCCCAGGGCCCAATTAACCAAAAAAAATAAAACCAGAACAAAAACCATCAGAAATTAAATAAAAAACACAATAATAATAATAATAATAACCAACAGTCCATTAAAAGTCTAGATCACAGTCCCAAATGCTAATTACAATAGACTTAAAAGGGCCCAACACACCAATAAGGCCCACTTATCCTAAATCAGCCTACCCAATTGCCCTAAAAACCCAATCCCGAAATTGGCCCGAATGGCCCAGACAGCTTCAGCAAACCGAAACCCTAAGGGTCCCAAAGGTTAACAGCGCCGCACACGTGCCCCTACGCGCGCCACCACGCGCGTCTCCAGGTAGCCTCCGTACCGCCAGCGCCTCCGTACAGCCACATTGCCTTCGTACCTGCAAATCAGACGACGACAACAACAAATATAGAACAAAAAGAACAAAAAAACAGTTGTAATTTTATTTTACCTTTTATTTTTCTTTTCGGTTATATATAAAACTGAAGCAAAATTTGTAAAGGGATTTCTTTTTGGAGGAATACATACAAAGATTTAGAGAAATACAGAAATCGAAAAGAAAAACAGAAATTAAAAGGTTTTTTTCGTTTTCAGTCTTTTCAAATTTCTCAAATCTGGTTCTGTTGGCTTTCGATTTATTTCTTTTGTGTATGTGAAAATAAACAAAATAAAAGAAAAGGGTAGAAGCTTACCTGGGGCGGGATCTGCCTTCTTCACCGCAGGCGAAGCAAAAGGGGTCATTGTTCGCTACCGACCACTGATGGAGGTGGTGGCTCGACGGTGAGATTGGGGTCGATTTCGGCTGAGGGGAGAAATAGTAAGGCTAGGGTTTCATTTCGTTTTTGTTAAAAAAGGAAAGGGGGAATGGCTTGTTTTGTTTTTCATCTGATTTTAGGGGTTATATCTCATTAAGAAACGACGTCATTTGGGCTCTTCTCAATAGCCTTAAAACGACACTATTTGATGGTGGATCCATATGCCCGACCCGCTTCAGGAAGGGAACCCGGGTGTTTTTATTGCGAATGGTTAATTTGCGTATTAGGTCCCCCTGTTTGTGTTGGCATCTGATTGAGTCCCTTTTTTATTTATTTCGTTCTTTTAATTTTACCTCGAGGATTTGCGCACCTTTTCGATTTAGTTCAGCTTGAACGTCAAGTTTTGGTTAATTGAAATATTTTCTAGATTAGTCCCTAACTATTTGGGCGCGTCTTAATTTGGTCCTCAATCTTGCTTAAATTGTTCCATTTATTTATAAAATAGCCTGGTGGTTTTATTTTTAATTCAATTAGGTATATTTTATTTATTTATCATATAAATGTTTGATTTCAAAATTTCCTATTTCTTTATTTTAATAATTTGCATAAGTTTTAACTTAAATACTCTTACATACTATTATTTATATATATACATACGTATTTTACATTTAAATTATCTTATTTTATGTATATATTATTGATTTCATATTATTTTATGTAAATATATATTCTTTTAAATTTACTTACATATATGTGCACACACACACACACACACACACACACACACACACACACACACACACACACACACACACACACACACACACACACACACACACATTAGGCTCTAAATTTCTTTTAGATTTGTTTTATTATCCATAAGATTTTAAATATTGTCGTTTTAAACATGATGTGTTGTGAAATTATCGATGTATATATTGAATTGTATGTTTATATTATCATCCTTGTTATCCATTTGTACAAAGGTTGTATTCACCTATTATTATTGCATGCTTAGTACTATATTTTTGTCTCTTATTATCTAGTGATTCAATAAAAGCATTTTGAGTCGATTTTAAAATCACTTATTTAAAAGTTTAAAACAAGGCAATATTTGATATTTGGAAATTCGAAGAAATCGTGCCCAATCGTGCTGGGTGTGGTTTTTTGTTTGATCAAATAAACGAATATCCTTTCAAATTTTGTCCATATTTTCAAAATAAGGTAATATTTGTGCGTTTGGAAATTCGAAGAAATCGTGCCCAATCGTGCTGGGTTGTGGTTTTTTTGTTTGACCAAATAAACGAATATCCTTTCAAATTTTGTCCATATTTTCAAAATAAGGTATTTGTGCGTTTGGAAATTCGAAAAAATCGTGCCCAATCGTGTTGGGTTGTGGTTTTTTTTGTTTGTCCAAATAACCAAATACCCTTTCAAAATTTCAATACATGTGCTTGGAGAATTTTGGGGATGATCTTGAATTCGAGGACTCATATTGTCGTATCCAATCGTGCTGGATGTGATACTCTATTCCTTCGGAACAAAGGAATCTCAGTATTCAATCAAGTTATTTAAAATTATAAAAAAAATAGAATTTCAAAATCATTTCAAACTTTTCAACATTAGGACATCAATTAATCAATTTGGTACCAATTTTGGGCGTTGCGAGGGTGCTAACCCTTCCTCGCACGTAACCGACTCCCGAACCTGTTTTCTTCTTGAAATTCGTAGACCAAAATTTATTTTATAGGTGACCCGATCACACCTAAACAAAAAGGATTGGTGGCGACTCCATTCTTATTTTAAAGTCGATCTCCGTTTTTCAAACACAAAAAAAATGGTTTCGACACCCGTTACACGACAATGAGCAAAGAGGGGCAGTTGTAGGGCCCAATTTTAGCCCAGAGCCCAATCCAAGGAAATTTAACAGTCCATTAACCAAAATTAAAAGTCCATTAAAACATTTACAAGCCCAATCATCCTAAGGCCCAAGCTAACCCAAAACAGGTTAGGGTTTCAGAAAACCCTAGGACCTTGTGAAAGCTTTTGCGCCTCCAGCAGCCTTTCCAGGGCAGCACATCTCGCCTCTCCGCGTCGTGCGCCGCGCCAGCCTCTTCAAGTCACCCAAGTAGCTCACCTGCAAAATAGAAAAGAAACAGAAAATGAGCATAGCAAAGAAAACGGATTGTATTTTATTTTGTTGTTGAGATTTCATGCTATAAAAGCCGAAATACATGTAAATGGGGGATTTTTTTTTCATTCGGAATCAATACAAGGAATTCAAAGAAAATCAACAAAAACAAAAGGTTTTGATTTTGATTCTTTTTTATTTTTCGAATCTGTTCTTTTTTAGGGTTTTTTCCCTTTTCGTTTTTTATAAGAGTTTTAAAATAAAAATATAAAAAAAAAGAAAGAAAATCACCTTTTTTTGGAGTTCCGGCCACTGTGCGTGGTGGTCGACAGCGGCCGGTACGGCGGTGGTTCGTCGGAAGCCCTGGCCAGATTAGGGGAGAAAGAGAGGAGTTGAGAGAATTTAGAAGATTTTTTCTTTTAAGAAAAGGGGATAATGAATTTTTTTAAAAAAATTAGTTTTTATAAACACTTAAAACGACGTCGTTTTAGCATGGGTCCTTAAACCCCAAAACGGCGCCGTTTCAACCTTACCCGTGTGTTGACCCGACCCGCTCCAGGGATCCGCGTGTTTTCTTGCGGAAGGGCTATTTGCGCTTTTAGCCCTCTCGCTTTTTTATGAATTTATAATCAAGTTCTTTTAATTTTTTAATTTTGCCTTATATTTTATTTTGATTTCAATTAGGTCCCTCGTAAAACGCAACGTTTTGGAGGGAGGGGATATTTTCCCCTTTAGTCCCTCCATGTTATTCACGCGTTCGGATAGGTCCCTGGTTTTTTATTTTCTTTAAAATTCGCCCCAAACCTTTATTTTAAGTTCAATTTCGCCCTCCCTTTTTTTGTGATTTTTGTTATTTCATTATCAGTTTTATTAGTTTTAATTTTTATTTATTACTATTATTATTTATTATTATTACTATCAATTCTATTATTATTACTATTATTTTTATTATTATTAATAATACTTTTATTTTCACTATTACTATTATTTTTTTATTATCATTACTATTAATTCTAATATTGTTACTATTACTTTATTATTACTAGTACTATTTTTATTTTTACTATTAACTTTATTATTATTATCATATTCATTTGTATTATTATTATTATTTTCATTATTACCACTATTATATGCTTATATATTATTATTATTACTTGTTATATTTATTATTTTTATTTTTATTTTTATTACTATGGTTATTATTTTTTTATTTTTTTATCAACATTATTATTGCTTTTTTCATTATTTCTATTACTTTTATTATTTCTATTTTTTTATTTTACTATTATTTGTTTATTAATATTTTTTATTATTGTTGTTGTATTTTTACTATTTTTTATTATTTTATTATTTTTTAAATTGTACATAGTATTAATTTGTTTATTGATTTATTATTAGTTTTTTTTTATCCTTTTTACATATTATTTTACATAAATTATTTGTCTTAATTTTCATTTATTTTTCTTTTATTATTGTAATTTATGTTGTCTCCCTCATTTTTACTCTATTATGCATGTCTACTATAATTCGTGTCCTATTTTACTACGATAGTATTACATTTTACCCGATTTTCAAAATAAATAAATACTCCGCGTTCTAAGGTTCAAAAGAAATCGTACCCTAACTTACTGGGTTTCGATTTTTCTCATCGAGTCTAGAGAACCTATTATTTTCTTTTTAAAATCAAGACATAAAAGTATAAAAACTTATTCTCGAGAATTTAAAATTGTCGTGTCCTAACTCACTGGATGTGACGTTTTGTTATCTCGGGATAAGGGTTTCTAAAAAAACTAAGGCAATATTCTGTATTTGGAATTTCGAGAAATTGTGCCTTAACTTACTAGGTTCCGGTTTTTTATTTGACCCAAATAACCAAATATCCTCCTCAAACTTAAATACAAGTTTTAAAAGTCGAAAGACAGGCTCAGTTTCGGGAACTCGAAATGTCGTACCCTAACTTACTGGGCATGACATTTTACTTCTTTGAAATAAACGGGTCTCACTATCTAATTTAATTTATTTTAAGCAAAGAGAATCGTATTTTAAAATCTTTTCAAATTTTCGACATTAGGACATTAAATAATCAATTAGGTACCAATTTTGGGTGTCACGAGGGTGCTAATCCTTCCTCGTGAGTAATTGACTCCCGAACCCGTTTTTCTAAATTTCGTAGAACAAAACTGTCGTTTTAATAAATCAAAATATTTTAACGATAAATCTTAAGGTGACCCAATCACACCTCAAAAAGGATTGGTGGCGACCCCATTTTCATTTCCAAAGTCTGCCCCATTTTCTTAACATAAAAAAATGGTTTCGACATCGGCTTTTCGCTGAATCCCATTTTCTGCATTTCGGGTACACACCTAGTATCGTTTCTGACGCTTAAGCACTCCTAAGCCTCCAGAACTTAAAATCGACCAACATATCTCCAGATTAATTACTTAATTCGTTTTTAATCAACCAATTTTGGGAGGAACTCGACTAAAAACCTAGTAAAGCCCTTACCTCGCTTGAGTAACCACGACTTCGCACAATCACAGCGTCGATTCAAAACCACCAGCCCCTTGATTAACTCCTAAGCACCAAAAAGGAATCTCCCTTTTAGAGATTAACCAAGAACGATTAACAATAGACAAAACCGTTACTTACCGAACACTCGCAACCAACGATGAACAACCGAATCAATTAGAAAAAAAAGAGAAAGAAACGGAAGGGGAAAAATAATGGAAATTTCGGCAGCAACTAGGGGAAAGAATCGGCAGAGGAGGGAAAAGAAGAAGAAGAAGAAAACGTCAAAAAAAAGTTTGGGGAATTGGAGAGAAAACCGAAACTCTACTCTTTTTTTTTTTGCAACAAAAAGATAATCAGATTATTTTCTGATAACCTCTCCCTAGTTATCTCCTAAAATCAATCCCTCTTAACCCACTAAAACACAATTACTCAGAATTTTGCCCCAACACAACTCTTAGCCGAAATTGGAGCAAAAATACTCTCTTCATGCCATCACAGAGAATTGAACACAGGACCACCAACACTCCACTTAACCACCAGACCAGACGGCCCATTTTGATATAAACTTACCAACATATAAACTTAAGCCCTTTGCACAAGGTTAAGACTTTATTTATAAAAAATACCAAAATTTGCCTAAGTAAGACTTGAACTTGGGATCTCTCACACACACCCAAAACACATAACCACTGAAGGAGATAGACATTGTGTGTCACACATACACGAAATCAAAAATTAAAAATTTGGGGCGTTACATTGATGACTTGGTTTTTTTATTCATATATGAAGATGAATGTATAAGTATTTCATGCTTAAAGATGTGATGTTCTATAACTATATGAATAGTAGATAGAATGGCATGAAATGAGATAGGATTGGTAACTTTATTGGTTGGTGAATGAGATGAAAATGCTTGTGAACATATATAACTTGTAACATGCCTGAATAATGTAACCTAATCTTGATAGATGATGGTTGTGCTTAATGCTTTTAAGTTCTATATGTGTATATGTGTTCATAAGTGATTATAATGAAATTGAAATGGTATGTTTCATATTAGTTTGATATAGATAAAGTTTCGAAATTGCATGACTTGAATATTAGGTTGTAATGACATTGAATTGTTTCAGTTTAAATGGTGTAGAAGTAGTAATTAACTTGATAAGAACTTAAACATAGATGCTTGAACTATTTGGCATGTTTTTGGTATGTTTTGATTAAATTGAACTTGGTTTTTATTGTATAAGTTGTATGGTTTGGCTAGAAATCATGAACTAGGTACCAAATGACTGATATTTACCAAATACAAGGTCCTCATCTCGATGAACATTTTTCCTCTTCGCAACGCTAGACGATAGTATGTGACGTCACGATGTCAAGTGGCCTAACGTAGTGAAGTGACAAACTATTTAGTGACATCACAACGTGGAAGAGATGGCATCATGACATTAGCCTTGAAGTTTTAAAACTTTGCAATTTGGTCTTATTTTGTGCTCGGGTTGACAAAAGAACTTTTGTAAGCTTGATTAAGGCCCGGAAATAATGTCTTATTGTAATTTAATCATGATTGATGTTTGAATGCATGTGAAAATGACTATTTTATTGTGGATCTAACTGGTGTTGCTCTGAAAATGGTTGTGATGTAACATCCTAAATTTATGGGCCTATGCATTTAGTGTAGGGATAAGTTTAATAGGTTAATTTAAGTGATAGGGGTCCAAATTGGGCTCAGGACTAGGCAAAGGCCTTGATTAAATTACTAGATTGGGCATTAAAGAGTTAAAAGGTGGTAATTATGTTTAAAATGCCAACATGGGCTTGTGGCCCAACAATAAGTGGCACTGTAAGGGAATTAGAAGTGACGCCACACACAAGGGATTTAGGGGCCCAAAATTTAAGTTTAATGAAGCCCAAATCTTTTAATTTAAGTGAGTTAAATTTCGGCAATTAGGTTTAATGAGGTGGACGGCTACAAGGCTTAAAAATAGGAGATTTATATGAATTTAATAATTGATAATTTAGAAGATAAAAAGGAGAAAAGATAGGAGCCTATCTACAAGGAAGGTGATGGCCGAAAATCCACCACCTAGAAGAGTAAGGAATTCGGCTACTGCATGGCAAAAGGGGTGCCGAATTTTCCCTTTCATTTAGCTTGAATTTTAATTAATTAGGAAGGGCGTTTTCTGTTTTATACAGGAGGTGTCAAAATTCCTATAAATAGGGGGGGTTAGCTCCTTGATTCTGACATTTAAAAACCCTAATTCTCTTTTTCCTTGTGCCGAAAATCCCTAGCCTCTTCCTCTCCAATTTCTTTTCTTTAAATTCTTCGAAAGCCGAAACTTCTTTTCCATTCTTTTTCCCCTTTGAGCCGATTTCTCTTTAAAAGCCGAAAACTCTAAAGTTTTTCTTTATTCATCCCATTTAAGAATTAGTTCTATTTATTCTGGCATTTAAAACTTCCTTTGGCATTGCTGGATCCTCTCTCCAGTGCTAGCCGAACCTCCTGTGCTAAGGTAAGTGTCGATTTTTGATTAGTTCTCATGATCTATTCCTGATTTTTGAAAGACAAAAAGTCGAAAAGCTAATAGTTTAATGGTTCTATGTTGGGCGGCAATTCGGGATTTGAAGGAAGCTTGGTCAACTAGATCTAAAAGCCGAAAATAGCTAGTCTCCAATTTCGGGATTTTAAGGTAAGAAGATTTGTTATTCAAATATATAAAATTGGGTAGAACACTAACCATGGCCGAATATAGGAGAGGCCCTACTTTCACATCTTTCCGGCTTTTTGAGCAAAGTTGTAGATCGGTTTAGCAAGGGTATCGACATTAATCAGGTGTGTAGATCTCTAACACACTACTAATAAACCTGTATGTATGTTTATTTATATATGTTATGGGCTAAAAAGCCGGAATGAGGCTGTATAGACAGTCGAATGGAACCCTAAAAGGGTTAGGCAAAGATGCCAGGTACGTAAACATAGAACTCCCTATGTGTATCGAAAACTATATATGTCTGCATGATGTTTTCTTTATGTGTGTATGCATGGGTTGGGTTATTGATATGATGAAGGGGAAGTGCATGATAGGTCACGCAGTGATCGGTGGTAGAAATCCCACAAATACAAATACTAGGTCACATTGTGATCGGTGGCTATGCCACGTTTAATGATTCCTGAAAACAGGAATAGGCAGTTCGGCTGTCGTTATGGTGTGTAGCGGATGGAGGGTTGATTGTAGAAATCCCCACGGTGTGATGGTTGGTACGGGTTGGTGTGTAGAGGATGGAACCCTAGGATGGGATGGGTTATTAATCATTTATTATTTTGATGTATGATTATGATTGATGCCTTATGGGCTAGGGCCCATAATGTGTTTGTGGGCTCAGGTCGTTGCTTTGAGATTTATACACTGAGTCTTGGTGACTCACGCTTTCCTTTTCTCTACTCTCCAGATGAGTAATAGATCGTGGACATAGGAGCCGAGACGGACTCGAGGGGCCATCAAGTTCTATTTCTACAAATTATATTTTCTTTAGGACTTCTTTAAGTTTGTTTTATTGTTATTTGAGGAACAGTTATGTAATAAGGCCCCTAGTTTTTATTCAACTTAGGAGTTTTCTATGTTATGCAACTTATGAATACACCACAAGGTTTATTTACATTTATTAATAAAAATACAAAGAGGTTTATTTTCAAAAAGTCTACACTTTATTCAAATTTAATTAATTTAACTTGTGTTTTCAAAATACGATAAAGTGTTATGTGTTCGATAACATGCCGGATCTGGTCGAAACGCATGGGCCGGGTTTGGGGTGTTACATTTTGGTATCAGAGCCCAGTTCAAAACTCGGGCTGTGAAATGGGTCTAAAAGTGTTTTAGAAAAAAAATATTTAAGGAAAATTTTTGGTTTGAAGACATGGCCTTCAAGTCTACCGGCACCCAATCCACCCAGGTAAGTATTCTGAACTCCTGATTGTGTTATAAATGTGGGCTTAATGGGCTTTATGGGACGTAGACTATCTAGGTTAGAACTTGATGGACTCTAGGCTTAGACAAACAACTCTTCAAATCCATAAGACTTAATTTCACTAAACAAAACCTGTAAACGAGTCGCAAGACTAAGGTGTGGCAACAGGCATATGCATGTCTAGGTGTAGATCCGGCAGAGCTTGGTATTTAAGCAGTCCAAGTGACTCACCTCCTCTTCGCTGGAATCTTACCTGGTGCATAGTGACTATTCACTTTAGCCATGACAGGGTGTGGCAATAGGCATACGCATGTCTAAGAGTGGATTCAGGGAGAGCTTGGTATTTAAGCAGTCCTAGTGACTCACCTCCTCTTCGCTGGAATCTTACCTGGTGCGTAGTGACTGTTCACTCTAGCTATAAGGACTTGTTCATGGGCTGAACCCATAATTAAAACCTGAAAGGGACCAACCACCCTATTTTGCAAACAAAAATCCCTAAGTTATGTACATCTCCAAAAAGATACACTTGATTTGAAAATGTTCACAGCTATGAAAAATTTACCCAAAAACCCTATGTTTACAAGAGTAACTAGATTTTCCAAAGTGCCCCTATTTAAAAAAAAAAAACCCCGAATCTCAAAATTACCGAAATATCCCTGGTTTCTAAAATTACCAAAATACCCTCAGATTTCAAAATTACCAAAATACCCTCGAAATTCAAAATTACCGAAATACCCCCGAATTTCAAAATTGCCGAAATGCCTCGGATTTTAAAATTACCAAAATACCCTTGGATGTCAAAATTTCTAAAATGCCCCAGAATTTTAAAAATACCCCTGGATGTCAAAATTACCGAAATACCCCCGAATTTCAAAATTATCGAAATACCCCTGGATTGTAAAATTACCAAAATACCCTTATTTTACAAAACCACCAAGGAACCTTATTTTGAAAAATTATGAAAATACCCCTGTAGGATAAAATTACGAAAATACCCCTGGGTAGTGAAAACAACAACAACAACAACAACACTTTTTTGTAATGAACGTGAGTTCATGGATGTTGATGATTGAATGTGTTTCTTAGAGGATATGCACTTAGTTCATGGATGTTGATGATTGAATGTGTTTCTTAGAGGATATGCACTTGAGACTGAATTGTGAATGTGAACTCGAAAGAACTACTTTTAAAATTATTATTCATAAGACTGTTCGTGGTTAATCAGTGGAAGAAAACTAATAATTTATAAAATTTCTAATTAGATAAACGCGAAGCGGTAGAATGAGTACAAGGGGTAGAGGACGTCCGCCACGTGGTCGTGGTAGGGGTAGGAGGACGGTGTTGGAACCAGTAGGATCTGGTCATGGTTCTGGAAACGAGATGCCGACTGTGGAGGAGGAATTCCAGGATCAGACTGCCGGAGATGATGCCGTATCTCAGGCAATGTTAAGAGTTTTAGAAAGAGTTGCTGGGGCTGGTATGGGCACAGGAGCCCGAAAATCTGTGCCTGAACGGCTTAGGGCCAATGGGGCAGAAGTGTTTAGGGGAATTTCTGGTGTAGCCCCAAGTTCAGCTGAGTATTGGTTGGAAGCGGTAGAACGCATAATGGATGATTTGGATTTTACGGAGGAGGAGAAGTTGAAAGGAGTTGTATCTCTCCTGCGGGATGAAGCCTACCAATGGTGGCTTACGGTTAAGGATGGTATAGTGGCTGACCGTATCACCTAGGATCTCTTTAAAACGGTGTTCCAGAATAAGTACATTGGATCAAGTTATGTGGATGCGCAGCATAGAGCATTTCTGAATCTGGTTCAAGGGAGTAGGTCAGTGACTGCGTATGAAGCTGAATTCTTAGCCGTTATGCTCGTGGAATGGTAGCCACGGAGCACGAACGTTGTGTTAGGTTTGAAGATGGCCTGAGGGATGAGTTGCGTGTTTTGATAGCCCCACAGCGGGAGAGAGAATTTGCTGTCCTAGTGGAAAAGGCTAAGATAGTCGAGGAGGTAAAGCGGACCGAAAAACTGAATCGAGATAGAGATAGGGGTGGAAATAAGAGGAATTTTGGATCGTCAACCGGGCGTACTCAGAAAAGGTCCAGGTCTGATGGACCGAAATGGGAAGAGAAACCTGCTGCTGCTAACCAGACACCAAAGTGTGCTCGGTGTGGTAAATTTCATGCCGGTGAATGTTGGGCAGGCAGTGGAAAGTGTTTTAGGTGTGGATCTATGGACCGTCAAGTTAAAAACTGTCCGCAGCAACGGGACGGTGAAGGGACCATGGGTCGAGGGAATGCTCAGCCTGGTAGAGGAGGTCAGCAGACACAAAGAGATCGTGGTGCAGCCAGAGGTGGTAATGGTGCTGGTCGGGGCCGTGGAGCACCAGGCCAAGAGGCAGGAAACACTGAGGCGAGACAGTCAGGGTTGGTCTATGCTGTCAGACGTCGAGAGGAGGCTGATGCACCAGATGTCATAATCAGTACGTTCTTAATCTTTGGTTTGCCTTACACTGCATTGATTGACATTGGGTCGACGCATTCGTACATAGCTAGTAGTGTATCGGGAACTTTAAGGCTAGAATCTGAAATTACCCCTAGGGTAATGACTGTAGTTAGCCCGTTAGGACAATCGGTAGTAGTGGATAAACTCTATTGGGAAGTACCTCTAGAAGTTCAGGGGATGGTCTTCCGAACGGATCTAATGGAATTACCGTTCGGGGAGTTCAATTTAATTTTAGGCATGGATTGGCTTGTGAAGTGTCAAGCTAATCTAGATTGTGCGGCAAATCGTATGGTGTTAAAAACCCCCGAGGGTGATGAAATGTTGGTGATAGGAGAAAGAGGGAACTGTTTGTCGAATGTAGTGACTGCTCTAAGAGTAGAAAGGATGGTGAGGAAAGGATGTGAGGCAGTTTTATTGTTTGTTCGGGCTCTAGAAGCCAAAGATCTGACTGTTGGGGACGTCAGGACGGTAAAGGAATTTCCTGATGTTTTCCTGAAGAGCTTCCGGGATTACCCCCAGAGCGTGAAGTGGAGTTTGGTATCGATCTTCTTCCAGGAATAGCGCCAATATCCTTTGCTCCGTATAGGATGACACCGAAAGAGCTGGTGGATTTGAAAGCACAGATTCAGGAGTTGCTGGATAGAGGATTTATTCGACCAAGTGTGTCGCCTTGGGGAGCGCAGGTGTTATTTGTTAAGAAGAAGGATGGATCAATGCGTGTGTGCATTGATTATCGTCAATTGAATAAGCTATCCATCAAGAACAAGTACCCGTTGCCAAGGATCGATGACTTGTTCGATCAGTTGAAGGGGGCATCGGTCTTTTCAAAGATAGACCTGAGGTCAGGGTACCATCAGCTTAGGGTCAATGAGGCGTATGTTCATAAGACGGCTTTTAGGACTCGTTACGGCCACTATGAATTTATGGTGATGCCGTTTGGATTGACCAACGCACCAGCAGCGTTCATGGACATGATGAACCGAGTGTTCCAACCCTACTTAGACCGGTGTGTCGTGGTGTTTATCGATGATATCTTAGTTTATTCGAAGTCAGAAGAGGAGCATGATGCTCATCTGCGAATAGTTTTGCATATTCTAAAGGAGAAGCAGTTGTATGCCAAATTCAGTAAGTGTGAATTTTGGCTGAGGGAAGTAACATTTTTAGGGCACGTTGTGTCGGCAGAAGGGATTAGGGTTGACCCTCGAAAGATTGAAGCAGTGTTAGATTAGAAGCCACCCAAGTCTGTGGCTGAGATTAGGAGTTTTCTTGGTTTAGCTGGGTACTACCGAAGGTTTGTTGAAGGATTTTCTTCGGTAGTGGCATCGTTGACTAAGTTGCTACGGAAAGGAGTTCCGTTTGTTTGGTCTGATAAGCAGCAAGGGAGTTTTGAAAAGTTAGAGAGGTTTTTGACAGAGGCTCCGGTGTTGATTCAGCCGGAGGCAGGGAAGGAGTTCGTAATTTACTGTGATACGTCACACGCAGGATTAGGATGTGTGTTGATGCAAGATGGAAGGGTGGTTGTATATGCATCTCGGCAGTTAAGACCGCATGAATTAAATTACCCTACCCATGATTTGGATTTGGCAGCAGTAGTGTTTGCCCTAAAAATTTGGAGGCATTATCTGTACGGGGAGAAATCTGTCATTTATACAGATCATAAGAGCTTGAAGTATCTTTTGACTCAGAAAGAGTTGAACCTAAGGCAGAGAAGGTGGATCGAGTTGCTAAAGGATTACGATTGCTCGATTGAGTATCACCTGGGTAAGGCTAATGTAGTAGCTGATGCTCTAAGTCGAAAAGTAGTCTCCGACTTAAGAGCGATGTTTGCTCACCTTAATTTGTATGAGGATGGAAGTTTATTAGTTGAACTTCAAGTGAAACCTTCTTGGACTAGTCAAGTGAAGGAGAGGCAACAGACAGATGAGTTGCTAAAGGGGAAACTGCAGCTAATCTTAAAGGATGGGCCAGCAGAATTCAGTATGAATGAGGAAGGATTGTTATGCTTTCGAGGGAAGGTTTGCATGCCAAGAGATCCGGAGCTAAGGCAGAGGATTTTGAATGAGGCGCATGGTAGTGTATACGCTATGCACCCTGGAGGAAGTAAGATGTTTCGGGATTTGAGAGATCAGTTCTGGTGGCCGGGTTTGAAGCAAAAAGTAACCGAATTGGTGGGTAAGTGTTTGACCTGTCAGCAGGTCAAGGCGGAACACCAGTTACCATCGGGATTGTTGCAGCCAGTGAAGATTCCCCAATGGAAGTGGGAAAGAATAACCATGGATTTTGTTAGTGGGCTTCCCCTCACACCCACTAAGAAAGATGCGGTTTGGGTAGTTGTGGATCATTTGACGAAGTCTGCGCACTTCATACCAGTGCGTATTGACTATTCCTTGCAGAAGTTAGCTAAGTTATACAGAGCGGAGGTAGTGAGGTTGCATGGAGTACCTGTTTCGATTATATCAGATAGGGACCCTAGGTTCACCTCTCGATTTTGGAAGGCGTTGCATCAGGCGTTGGGTACGAAGTTGGATTTCAGTACAGCGTTTCATCCTCAAACCGATGAACAGTCTGAGCGGGTGATCCAAATCTTGGAGGACATGTTGAGAGGATGTGTCATGGATTTTCAGAGGTAGTTGGGAAGAGTTCTTACCGTTAGCAGAGTTTGCCTACAACAACAGCTACCAGTCAAGTATCCAGATGGCGCCCTATGAAGCTTTGTACGGGCGGAGGTGTCGTACACCTACCTGTTGGACGGAACTAGGAGAACCTCAGACTTTGGGTCCGGAGTTGGTGACCGAGACAGAAGAGAAGGTTGAATTGATTCGGGTTCGACTGAAGGAGGCGTCGGACAGACAGAAGTCTTATGCTGATTTAAAGCGTAAGGACATAGAGTTCGCAGTGGGTGATAAAGTATTTTTAAAGGTGTCACCGTGGAAGAAGGTACTAAGGTTTAGTCGAAAGGGTAAATTAAGTCCTAGATTTATCGGACCATATCGGGTGTTGAAGCGAGTAGGGCCAGTAGCCTATCAGCTGGAGTTACCTCTGGAGTTAAGTCAAATTCACGATGTATTTCACATTTCCATGCTAAGACGTTACCATTTGGATCCGTCCCATTTTGTGCCTATGGAGGAAATCGAGGTAAGACCTGATCTATCCTTCGAAGAGGAACCAGTAGAAATTTTGGATCGTGATGTCAAGGTGTTGAGAAGGAAAACGATTCCATTGGTTAAGGTACTGTGGCGGAATCATGGATCCGAAAAGGCTACGTGGGAACCCGAGGAAGCAATGAGGCAGCAATACCCTCATCTTTTCTGATCAGGTAATTTCGAGGACGAAATTTCTTTAAGGGGGTAGAACTGTAACATCCTAAATTTATGGGCCTATGCATTTAGTGTAGGGATAAGTTTAATAGGTTAATTTAAGTGATAGGGGTCCAAATTGGGCTCAGGACTAGGCAAAGGCCTTGATTAAAATATTAGATTGGGCATTAAAGAGTTAAAAGGTGGTAATTATGTTTAAAATGCCAACATGGGCTTGTGGCCCAACAATAAGTGGCACTGTAAGGGAATTAGAAGTGACGCCACACACAAGGGATCTAGGGGCCCAAAATTTAAGTTTAATGAAGCCCAAATCTTTTAATTTAAGTGAGTTAAATTTCGGCAATTAGGTTTAATGAGGTGGACGGCTACAAGGCTTAAAAATAGGAGATTTATATGAATTTAATAATTGATAATTTAGAAGATAAAAAGGAGAAAAGATAGGAGCCTATCTACAAGGAAGGTGATGGTCGAAAATCCACCACCTAGAAGAGTAAGGAATTCGGCTACTGCATGGCAAAAGGGGTGCCGAATTTTCCCTTTCATTTAGCTTGAATTTTAATTAATTAGGAAGGACGTTTTTGGTTTTATACAGGAGGTGTCAAAATTCCTATAAATAGGGGGGTTAGCTCCTTGATTCTGACATTTAAAAACCCTAATTCTCTTTTTCCTTGTGCCGAAAATCCCTAGCCTCTTCCTCTCCAATTTCTTTTCTTTAAATTCTTCAAAAGCCGAAACTTCTTTTCCATTCTTTTTCCCCTTTGAGCCGATTTCTCTTTAAAAGCTGAAAACTCTAGAGTTTTTCTTTATTCATCCTATTTAAGAATTTGTTCTATTTATTCCGGCATTTAAAACTTCCTTTGGCATTGACAAATCCTCTCTCTAGTGCTAGCCGAACCTCCTGTGCTAAGGTAAGTGTCGATTTTTGATTAGTTCTCATGATCTATTCCCGGTTTTTGAAAGACAAAAAGCCGAAAAGCTAATAGTTTAATGGTTCTATGTTGGGCAGCAATTCGGGATTTGAAGGAAGCTTGGTCAACTAGATCTAAAAGCCGAAAATAGCTAGTCTCCAATTTCGGGATTTTAAGGTAAGAAGATTTGTTATTCAAATATATAAAATTAGGTAGAACACTAACCATGGCCGAATATAAAAGAGGCCCTATTTTCACATCTTTCCGGCTTTTTGAGCAAAGTTGTAGATCAGTTTAGCAAGGGTATCGACATTAATCAGGTGTGTAGATCTCTAACACACTACTAATAAACCTGTATGTATGTTTATTTATATATGTTATGGGCTAAAAAGTCGGAATGAGGCTGTATAGACAGTCGAATGGAACCCTAAAAGGGTTAGGCAAAGATGCCAGGTACGTAAACATAGAACTCCCTATGTGTATCGAAAAATATATATGTCTGCATGATGTTTTCTTTATGTGTGTATGCATGGGTTGGGATATTGATATGATGAAGGGGAAGTGCATGATAGGTCACGCAGTGATCGGTGGTAGAAATCCCACAAATACAAATACTAGGTCACATTGTGATCGGTGGCTATGCCACGTTTAATGATTCCTGAAAACAGGAATAGGCAGTTCGGCTGTCGTTATGGTGTGTAGCGGATGGAGGGTTGATTGTAGAAATCCCCACGGTGTGATGGTTGGTACGGGTTGGTGTGTAGAGGATGGAACCCTAGGATGGGATGGGTTATTAATCATTTATTATTTTGATGTATGATTATGATTGATGCCTTATGGGCCAGGGCCCATAATGTGTTTGTGGGCTCAGGTCGTTGCTTTGAGATTTATACACTGAGTCTTGGTGACTCACGCTTTCCTTTTCTCTACTCTCCAGATGAGCAGTAGATCGTGGACATGGGAGCCGAGACGGACTCGAGGGGCCATCAAGTTCTATTTCTACAAATTATATTTTCTTTAGGACTTCTTTAAGTTTGTTTTATTGTTATTTGAGGAACAGTTATGTAATAAGGCCCCTAGTTTTTATTCAACTTAGGAGTTTTCTATGTTATGCAACTTATGAATATACCACAAGGTTTATTTACATTTATTAATAAAAATACAAAGAGGTTTATTTTCAAAAAGTCTACACTTTATTCAAATTTAATTAATTTAACTTGTGTTTTCAAAATGCGATAAAGTGTTATGTATTCGATAACATGCCGGATCTGGTAGAAACGCATGGGCCGGGTTTGGGGTGTTACATGTGACATCTTGTAGCTCGGACCCAACGATTGGGTCGGACGAGGGGTGTTACATAAAAAATATTAACCGAGCTAAACTTGTTAAAAATAAATTCAATAACAAGGAAAATTTAGTAAAGTGTGCTTCTAAATAATCTTACATTCTGTCAACCAAACACTAAAATCTTACCTTCCAGCAAATGTATTCCATCTGGTTGAATTAGGAAAAAAAAAAGGTTTTACAAAATCATGATAAAATGAACTTGAATTTGACCCAACTCAATTTGATCACAAAAAAGTTAATAGTCCAAGTTTGCTTAAAATGAACCCGAAATGCTTTAAAGCTAAAATAACACGAATTTGTAATGATTCGAAATTAAAATGTACTATTGGATTTGGGGAAACTCAACTATAAATAGAGGCATTCCCCCTCATTTGTAATCATTACATTCAGAGTTATTAAATATATTTTGGAGCATTTACTCAAATACTTGGTATGTTTAGTTTTCTTGTGGCTTTTCTATTTGATTCGTGCTTTGTTTTCTTTTGTGTTTGCTTCTGCTTTGTTTCGATATTTTAGAGAATTTCATTGTGAATTCTCACTTTCGAGAGCAAGGCTGAATTAGACGAATTTAAAACAAAACCATCGCTTTAAGGCTACATGGTTTGCTCTGACTAAAATTCTAACCTCATGGCAAAAGTCAAGGGTTAAGAAACAACTTACCCCAATTCCAGGGACTGAAGGAAAAATTTCCCCTTCCTTTTTTTCAGGTGAAACCCAAGGCCTTCTTTTCTCCCTCCCCCCCTTTTTTTCCTTTTTATTTCATTTCTCTCTCTTTCTCGTTTCTTCTTTTTCTTTCTTTTCTTTCATTTTTTTTCCTTTTATCTTCTTTTATTCTCCATTTCCTTTCTTTTTCTTCCCTTACCCTAGGCACCGCCCAACTCCTATCGTCATCGTAAGTGATTTGCTCTGACCAACTATCACCACCAAACTCCTCTCCTTCCCCTCTCTTTGATTACCGATTTGGATTGGTCAATAAATGGCCTAAAATCCCCCCAAAATTGAACCCTTGTTCGAACTCTTCTTTGGCAAGATCTCCACAATGCGTCATCCAATCATCGTTGAAGTTCAATCTCTCTTCGCTATGATCCACCTTTCCACTGTTAGGTCGTACGAATGTTTAATTCAAGTTTTAAAGTTGATTTAATGAAAATTCATAACTAGATAATAATATTATCAATTAACTTTCTTCAAATCAATCCCAAATCAGAATTAAATTAGGTCCATCAAATCCACAATTGACATTAAATTTTTTCTAGCGACAAAATCATGAAAACTTTAAATCTAATGATATTAACAATTAACATTCATCAATAAATCCTCAAACTTGAATTAAACACTAAAAAATCAACACAGTTATTTTTTAATACCAAAATATATAATTTTTATCAAATACAAACATCGTATTTGAAAAATGTCAAACTTAAATACCAAATAATATATTAACCATATAAAATAATGTTAATGATTTTTTTTTATTCCTGTTGAGTTAAAAAAATGATCAAAAGACTTCAAATTATCAAATTCAAATCAGCATTAATTTATAATTTAAAAGTTTCGTTTCATTTAAAAATTGAACTCAATAATTAATAGATTGGAACAAAGTTTAATATCTACTATTAATAATTAAAATTTTAAAAACCTATAAATCCATTAAAACAAAGTAAAGTTTATTGAATTGAAAATTGACTTTATCAATGGGAACCCAAAATTAGAACTTAATGCTTAGTAACTTCTTTCATCAGAACAAAGAAAATAGAAATCTAGTATATTACCAAACCTCCTTCGTAAGTATAACCAAAGGGTTTAACTCAGCATTGCTTGCTTCCTATTCCTAATCAAAGATTCTAGATTCAATATTTGGTGAAAACCAATACATGAATGAACCATGGTTTTGAATTTTAATGCTTGGGAAACAATGTTTAATGCTTCCATCCTTAACATTATAAACACCAGCTTCCTGAGAAACTAATGAATATTCTTTCCCACTGCTATAATCCATGTCATCTAAGAAGTAAATACAATTCTTATCAATTTTGTTACAATTTTCTACTGCTAAGCAATCTCCGGCTCCCAAAAATAATGATTGATTACCCAGATCAGTTAATCCTGTCATATGCAATGTATCATCAGCTGTTGTTTGAATTTTCGTTATTTGGAACGTAGCTACTTGAAAATACATTAATAGACTTGTAACATAGTTGTTATCGTCATTGTTGTCATCGTCGTCGTTATTGCCACCATCGTCATTGTTGTCGTTGTCTCTGCCATCATCATTGTCGTCGTCACTATGATCACCACCACCATCATCGTCATTGTCACTGCCGCCATCATAATCATTGTCGTCACTGCCGCCAGCCTCATCATTGTCGTCGTCACTATCGTCATCGTCATTGTTGTCATCGTGGTAGTCCCAAGTGTTTATTGTATCACATATTTTTGTAACCACCAATAGTTGACCATTTGCTTCCACCAAATATGACCATCGCGAGCAGTCCTTATGATACAAAATTCTCTCATCGTCCACTGCAGCAAAAAGTAAATAAGTGGGTGGAGGTGTGGAACTGATCAGCTTCAGATTCACACGATGGTTTTCTAAAGTTATGAAATGAGTTTGAATATTAGGAGCTTGATTATTATTTATTTCACGATCTTCACATAAAATGCAGGCATATAATTCTCCATCAAAGAAGGATAAATTTCCACAAAAATATCCATCATGTAATAACCCTTCAACAATGATCCATCTCTCATCCTGTGATTTACATAGTGCCAAAATTTTATTATTGTCATAGAATGTTGTCGCTACTATGCATTGCGATGCATCAAAGGAAGATACTTCAACCCCACTTATTATGCAAGCGGCAGGGTTCCACCCAGAGCGTCTGGCAGTGAAATTTTCTTCAAAACTTGATATTGTCGACAATGGTGGAAGCGGAATTTGAGCCCTTGAGATGGGACCAAACAAAAATATTCGCAGATTATCAACATTCGTGCCTGTGGCGAGGAAAAGCCAACCTTTAGAACACCCAAAAAACCAACCTCCTTGGGCGGATCTAGGGAGATTCAACTTACGAACTCTTCCCTCATACATATCAAATAAGCTCAAATATTGGGAACTTGGGTCGTAAGGGAGCATCAGCCATAGTAGTTGTGGAGTTCGCTTTAAATTTGTTCTCCATTGCTTGCAGACAAGGTCAAACCGGATACGATCCTCTAAATCCAAACACTCAAAGATTGAACTCAATATGTCAATAGGAAGTTGGTTCCAAGGTGCATGAGCTGTCATCATCTTGCTTGTGAAGAACGAAGCGCAACCTCTCAATAGATTAAACCACACAGTTTTATATGCGTGAAGCATATATTTAATCATCCTCATCGTGTTATATGTCGAAGGTCGATTAAGCACTTTCAATACGAAAAAGAAAACGCAATTGATGAAACACAAGGTGCATGTTATATATATTGACAGACTTGCTTCATATATATAGATTAACAGATTTGAGTCAGAGTCGAAGTACCTTACGGACTTTAATTCCTAATTTTAAATGAACTAATTGGGTTTTTTACCCAAATAATATAAAAATAATAATTAATTACGAAAAAGGTATAGAAAACAGAATAATTACAAAAATAGGCATTTGCCACAGTGTTCTGACGATGTAATCTAAAAACTCCAAGGACCTTAAATGTAAATTTCCCGTTTTAATTAGGTGCTGAAAAAACACTTCAAACGGTGCCTATGGCGGCACCAAACTTTAAAAGGATAAATTGCACCCTAAACCCCCTTATTTATTATTATTTTTTAGTCCTCTTTTAATACCAAAAATAGATTGGCCTCTTATCAATTAGCCTAAAAAAAATTTCTACCAAAAAGTATTTTTGTAAGTAAGCCGATTCCAACTGGAAATCAATTTTTTTTATTTTTTTAAAATATTTATAATTTTATTATCAATTTGATTTACGGACACAATATAAAATTATAATTATAAAAGCTTTAGAAACATCTTATTATGTATAAATTATAATTATTAATTAAATTTATAGTTTCCAAATATAAGGAGAGCAAAAGAAAATTTGTAACATCCCGAAATTGGGCCTAGTAGGATTGGGCCCATTGGGCCTTGGGCATAGGAGTGTTTAAAATTTTTTAGAACAAGAGAACGACATTATTTCAAGTTAGACTTATTAGGAAGGTGATTTTAGAAAGTTAAGGGGTTCTATGAAGTTCCGCGTTCAAGTTGGGCCTTAGTAGAGTTTTGTGTTTAAGCCTATTAAGGAGAGATAGTAAGTGGCATCAAGGCTTATGGAAATAAAAGAGTAAATTGCTAGCATAAATGAGCATATGGCAAGGAGGTTATGGCATCAAGTGAAGTACCTTGAGGGAAGAGGTTCAAATCCCATCTTTTGCAAATTTTGGATTTATTTTTGTGTGCTCTTCCAAGTGTCAACCATGACATTATTAAAGGAAAGAAATAAAAGAAAAATGAAATGATGACTAAAAAGATAAGGTATGGAGGAAAATAAGGAAAAAGAAATGAAAGAAATAAAAGAAAAAGAATAATAAAGAAGTGGGAAAATAATAGAAATAATGGAGTAGGTGAAAACAAAATATAATGATGGGATTTGGAAGGTAATGGAGTAGGAAAAAAAATGCATGGAGGGTGTAATAGCCCGATTTAGGGGATAGTCAGAACAATGATCTCGGAATCACTAAACCGAGGATAGAGAAAATTATTTTCATGTTATTCTATGTGTTATAACATGTTTATAAAGATGCATGAAAATTTTGGTGTCTCAATTTTAACGATTGAGGGCTTAATTTTGAAAAAGGACTAAATCGCATAAAGTGCTAATGTTTAATTTTATTTGCTAGAAGTGCCAAATAGCTATGGATTAGAAATTGGAGGTCCCAAATGTACAATTTGGCCTTGTCTAAATGAGTAGGCCGGCCATAAAAAAATATAGGGACAAAATCATTTATTTTGGTCAAAAGTTGGTGATGTTAGGTGTTTTAAATGAATAAAATAAGAGGAATAAAGATGTTATCATCCTTTCACTATTCCTCCACCTTCATCGACCGAAAATTGAAGAGAAATAAGGGTTATGGAGCTCAAAATTTTCAGCAAACATTTCTCCTCACAAGTAAGTGATTTTGATGATCTTGCTTGATAAAAATTGTACTTTTGGAATCCCCAAAGCTTAAGCTAGCTAATGAGGGGACTAATTTGTAATATGGTTGAGAGTCTAGGGACTTGCCATGAGAGATTTTATGCTGGTTGCAAGGTCTCGAAGTACTTTATCAAAGGTTCAATCGAAAACCTATCCCTCGTAAGAAGTGACTTGGATTTTTGGTGCCGCGGAGAGCATCGAATTACGGATTCCGAATAAGGTGTGTAATCTCATACCCTTCCATATACATATCTGAAATGGTGTGTAATCTCACACTTCTCTGAAATTTTGTATGAAATATTCTGTGAATCGGTCAAAATACCGAAGAAAACCAAAAACCGACATCCGTGATCACTCGGGTGTGCGTATGATCGTAGTGGTAATCGTATTTTGTAATAAAACAGTTTCGGTTAGAAGCAGTTACGTGTTTTTGAAAAATCACTAAATATAGGAGAAAGGGAATTAGAAAGTGAATAAGACATCAAATTAAAGCTTACTGTATCTATTTTGATATGGAAGAAACGGAGAAGGAAAAGGAATTTTATATTCTGATATATCTTAATTTTAGTGAGACTGGTTCTGATTAACTTCGGGGTTCACTGATCTGTTTTGGAAAAATCATATAAAATTGTAAAAAGTGAATTATGGGTTATAATTTATATGTATGGATTCCTTAGTGAGCCTATTTTCATTAGAAACAAGTGGGATTAATATATGAAAACCGTACAACGAGATATTTGAAATTAAGATCAGAATCTTTGGACAGTGAAACAAGGGAAAATTTAAGGAATAAACTGTACTAAATGGCTAAGCCAAAATTTCTGGAAAAATTACAGTAAGAAGATATATGAGTCTAGTTTCAAGGAAATTTTACGGATCTAGATTTTGAGTTTTCTAACTCGATTTATGGTCAATTTAGTCAGTATGACGCAGATGGACAATTTCAATTTATATGCCCCAAATTAGTAGTTAAGTCCAGAGTTGCGAAATTACCCCGTTTGGGCCTAAAATGGATTTTTGACCAAATAGTTCCGTAGAAGACCCAAATAGAGTTCTGTGTCACTCGAGACGATAGTAGGCCTTCGGAAACACCGTTAAATATGAAATTACCGAAATACCCCTGGGTTGCAAAATTACCGAAATACCCTTGAAGGGTAAATTACCGAAATACCCCTGGGTTGCAAAATTACCGAAATACCCTTAGAGAGTAAATTACCGAAATACCCTTGGGTTGCGAAATTACCGAAATACCCTTGGAGGGTAAATTACCGAAATACCCTTGGGTTGCGAAATTACTGAAATACCCTTGGAAGGTAAATTACCAAAATACCCTTGGATTGCGAAATTACCGAATTACCCTTAGTGGGTAAAATTACGGCTATACCCCTATGGGTTGATTAGCACGACTATGTGTGTATTCTGTTTATCTGGTTATGACGGTAATCTATTTCATACATCATTATGAAATGTGCTTTGCATACATGACATACTGCATGGGTTGGGATATGTAATTGGAGGAAGTGATTGATTTGTTAGGGTCACACGAGTTGCCCGAGACGACTGTGGACTCATCGATTTGATTTTTAGGGTCGCACGAGTCACCCGAGATGACTGTGGACTCATCGATTTGATTTTTTTTAGGGTCGCACGAGTCACCCAAGATGACTATGGACTCATCAATTTGATTTTTAGGGTCACACGAGTCACCCGAGATGACTGTGGACTCACCGATTTGATTTCACTCATCGATTTGATTTTTAGGGTCGCACGAGTCACCCAAGATGATTGTGGACTCACAGGTTTGATTTTCACTCATCGATTTGATTTCACTCATCGATTTGATTTTTAGGGTCGCACGAGTCACACGAGATGACTGTGGACTCACGGATTTGATTTTTAGGGTTGCACGAGTCACCCAAGATGACTGTGGACTCACCGATTTGATTTTCACTCATCGATTTGATTTCACTCATCGATTTGATTTCAGTCATCGATTTGATTTGTTAGGGTCGCACGAGTCACTCGAGATGACTGTGGACTCACCGATTTGATTTTTTGGGTCGCGCGAGTCACCCAAGATGACTGTGGACTCACCAATTTGATTTTCACTCACCGCTTTGATTTCACTCATTGATTTGATTTTTAGGGTCGCACGAGTCACCCGAGATGACTGTGGACTCACCGATTTGATTTTTAGGGTCGCACGAGTCACCCGAGATGACTGTGGACTCACCGATTTGATTTTTAGGGTCGCACGAGTCACCCAAGATGACTGTGGACTCATCGATTTGATTTTCACTCACCGATTTGATTTCACTCATCGATTTGATTTGTTAGGGTCGCACGAGTCACCCGAGATGACTGTGGACTCACCGATTTGATTTTCACTCACCGATTTGATTTCACTCATCGATTTGATTTGTTAGGGTCGCACGAGTCACCCGAGATGACTGTGGACTCACCGATTTGATTTTTAGGGTCGCACGAGTCACCCAAGATGACTGTGGACTCACCGATTTGATTTTTACTCACCGATTTGATTTCACTCATTGATTTGATTTTTTTAGGGTCGCACGAGTCACCCAAGATGACTGTGGACTCACCGATTTGATTTTTAGGGTCGCACGAGTCGCCCAAGACGACTGTGGACCTACCAAAGGCTCTAAGCCACTTATAATCTGGCAACTCGGCTGCATTCTTGGTGTGTTGGCAGGGTGGGTTGACTGATGATCACCCACAGGTGTGTTGGTTGGTACGGGTGGTGTGTAGCAGATGCATTATTAGGATTGGGTTGGAAATTGCATTACATTATCTGCATTATCATGTTTATATGGGCTTCGGCCCAATTTGTTTCTATATGGGTCTCAGCCCAGTTAACGACCGATTAGAGGATTACACACTGAGTTCTCGTAACTCACCCTCCCTTTCCTTTAACCTCTCAGGTAATCCCCAGCATTAAGGATTTGGAGCTGCGGAGGACTCGGTGGTGGCCATACATCTTAATACTTCTCCAAAGTTTTTAGTAAATTTCTGTTTAGCTTTATTTTAAGTTTATTTAATTTGGGTTTGATTTTTATAATAAGGCCATTGGAAATTATTTTTCTTTGAATTACCATTTCAGTTATAGTCAAACTATAAACGATTAAACTCTGGATTTTTATAAAATGACAATAACTGCTTCTCAAAATATCACGTTCCCGCAATTCATTGAATCTGATTACTGTTATAAACAAAGTTTTCAGAAATGGTAGTAATAATGTTTTTGCAAGGGAATGATTTTTAATAAAATACATTTTGAAAATAAGCAAACAAAATTTGAGGTTTTGAATAGCAGAAAGTTTTAAATTCTTTAAGAAGAGTTTCTAATGAAAACATGGTTTTCGAAAAACTCTTCAATGTGACATGCCAGATTCGGGCCTAACTTCTAGGCCGGGTTTGGGGTGTTACAAAATTACTATAAATATCGTTAACTCTTATGTCAAATATAATTTGAACAATAAAAATATTTTTAGAAAAATAAATAAAATTTATTTCAAGTTGAAATCGGCTTACAAAAATACTTTTTGGTAGAAAAATATTTTAAACTAATTGATAAAAGGTCAATCTATTTTTTGTTAAAAGAGAATAAAAATTAACAATAAATAAGGGGTTTAGGGTGCAATTTACCCTTTTAAAATTTGGTGGCAGCACCCTTAAAAGGGTTTTTTCACTGTCAATTAAAAAAGAAAATTTTCATATAAAGTCCTGGAGTTTTTAGGTCATCACATTTTAGTTTAGTACCGCCAATATGTCAAGCGGCGCCATCGAAATATTGTAGCAAATGCCTATTTTCATAATTATCATGTTTTCTATGTTGGAAAATTTGGACATCACATATAAGGATAATTACATGTTATTATTTATTATCATGATAGGTTAGCCCAAATTAAAAGTGATCTAATTTGGTTAGAATTTTATTGGGCTTTTAATTATTAAATAAAGTATGGGTCAAATATGTGTAGATACTTTTCTAATCAAATCCTAATTAATGATGGGCTAATTAGAATTTGATTAGAACTAATATGCCAAGGTTATAAATATTAGGGTTATGGTCTCCAAATTATACACAAGATATCTTTTCTAATATCCCATCATTAGGAAAGAGAGAGAGCAAATATTCTCTAAATTTCTTGTGTGCTAATTTGGAAGATCAAATCCCCAAAATCTGGTAAAACTAAAAGGAATTCATGGATTCAGGTACGCTTCCGCATCTAGTTTTATTCTTCATTTATTCTTGATGATTTGACATGATAGATCCTGGTTTATTAAGTTTTATTTTAGATTTATTTTACAAATCTAACAAGTGGCATCTGAGCTTTATCATGTTGAATCATTGAGAATGAATTGATTCTTTATTATTTTTGGATTGATTCGTTTTTCTTTTTTAATTTTATGGATTTAATATTTTAATTATATATTATGTTGAATCTTTGATATTCCTGATAAATTTTTGAGTTTTGATTCTTTAAATAAAATTTTAAAGTTTTAAATAAAGTTTTAAGGTTTTAATTTTCGTATAACTGGAAAGATTTACAGTTTTAATTGAGAATTAAAAAAAACTGATAATTTTATGTTGTTTATACAGTTTTAATAAATATTTAAAAAGTTGTGTAGGTCTGGGTTCATTAGAAACTTTTTGTGATATATATTTGATTATATCAATAGATGGATTGTTAATCGCTAATCGCTTGTTTTACAGTTTTACGGTTATATATATATATATTGATTGTTTTGGAGACATTTTAGTAATTATGTTCAGGATTTTACATGATCTTATATGGTTGGTAAAAGAAATTGCTTCAGGTAAAGTGTCTCTTATATACCGATTGTTTATCAATAAATTCATCATATATGTTGAATCTTTAAGATTGATGGTAATATTTGTTAGTTTTTTTTTATCGATTCAATTTTAAGGTTTCATTATAATCGTTTTTTAATTCAAATCCAGTTCAACAATTGTACAATTGAATTCAATTTTTTATAATCATTAATTCTTGAATTCAATATATAGTTGATAGAATATATTATTTATTATTGAGTTTATATGCTTATTCTTCTCATACTATTCAGTTTAAGCATATATTTTGAATTTGGATTTACTTGGGATATCTAAGGCAAGTCGATCAAGGTTATATTTTTATAATTTAATTGTAATGAAATTAGATTTTGATGCAAATTGATGTTAATCATGATGTGTTTAAATAATTTGGTTTTTTAAGTTTGGTTCTATAATCTCAAGTTTTGGCATCTTATGGTTCCAAATATTTGGTTAAATTATGATGATTTATTGTATGAATTGTGAGATATGCCAACTATTATGATTTTGGTTTTTGAGATGTATTGGCTTAAAAATATTTTCAAGTATTCATGTGAATATCTGTTTAATCATAAATAACTTTGAATTTACATGGTAAATTCAGGGTAAGTTTTTCTATTTGATTATGAATACATGTATATACGTGAATTGCTTTGGTGTTTTTATCCATGCAAAATTATGAATACATGTGCTTGTTAATTATTTGGCTTTGAACCACTACGTTATTTCTATTTGGTTTTGATATATATGGTTTTGGAAAAAAAAAATAGTTAAAAATTAAGGTTTTCGATTTTTTATTACATTATTAAGACAACCTTATTTTGAGTTATTTCAGAGTTTATAAAGCAATAAAAAAATAGTTTTGACATTTGACTATTGGGGAAATTTTAATTTTGAATATTGGTATGTTTACATATTTTAAAATAACTTAATTGAAGTAATAAGTCACCTAAGTGATTTTTTTTTGTATAAATTATTTTGTTTTAAAATATAAAAGGTTGTGTGCATGTAACTTAAGTTATGTTAATATTGATCGGCCCAAATGAAAGTTAATAATATTACATGTGCAATTATGGTAATAAACATGTGACAATTATTCGATTTTACATGTGAGCAATAAATTGGCCCAAAAGAAGATTTATGGTTTGATATGTTCTTATTGTCAATGTTTGATTATTACATCAATATATCACTTACAAGTTAATATTTTGTCCAAAGATAAAATATTAATGGAGTGTCTGATATCTTGAGATGAGGTTTACCTTTATTCAAATTATTTTGGTTTAAATTCAGGGGCGAATCTAGGGGGGCTAGCATGGGCCCCGGCCCCCCTAAAATGTAAAATTATATTTAGGCCCTTATAATTTTTTAAAAATTTTAAATTAGTAAAAGTAAAATTGCACTTTGGCCCCCCTAAAATTATAAAAATTCGATTTAATCCTTTACAAATTATAAAGATATAAACTATAAAAAATTAAAATTTCATCTGGCCCTCCCTAAAAAATTTTCCTGGCTTCGCCCCTGTTTAAATTTGAAGTCTTATGTGAGGTTATTTATGGTTTATGATTTATTCATCTATTATTATATTTGTCAACATCATTGTATGTTGTTTTGGGATAAATATATATACATATATATACTATTATCTTTTAATTTGATTGAAAGATGAAATTAAAAGAGATATTTTGAAACAAATAAATTCATATTTTGGCTTTTAATTAAGAATGTCTAATATTTTAAATAGATTAGTTGAAACAAAATGCCACCAAAGTGACCTCTTTTGTGTAGACTAGTTTATTTGAAATATTAAGATGATTATGTGTTTTTGTGATTCATGCGTTTATTAATTGACCCAAAAGTAAGTTAATATTTGGCAGAATTTCAACGACATCTGTGGTGATAAATGTGTGACAATTATAAGGTATTTTATGTTAGCAATAAGTTAGTCCAATGATTAATTAATTGTTTGACATTATTTATTGTCAATGTTTGATTGCTACAACAAGATTACCGCTTAATATTATTGTCCAAAGACTTGATATTAATGTTGTGTTTGGTATCTTGAGATGGGATTAGCCATTATCCTGAATTTATTGTTTACTTATGAATATTGATGTGAGCTTATTTTTATTTATTTTTTGTTCTATATTCAGCTAATTCATATTCTACTGCCACAATATCTGCTAATATAAATTCTATACCCATGCTTAATGGGACTAAATGAATGGAAAAGACACTTATTTATAGTGCTTGGCTGTATGATAGACCTTGCACTAAGGGAAAAACTACTTGCACCTCTCGCTGCGGAAAGCACCCCTATATTAAAAGGGATTTTGAGAGGTGGGATCGTTCAAATTGCAAGAGTCTAATGATCATGAGGCACAGCATTTCAGAAGCCTTTAAGGCATAGAATCTGAAAAGATTACTCAGGCCAAGGTTTCCTTGACGAAATTAAGAAACGTTTTGCTAAAAACGATAAGGTTGAAATGACATCACTTCTGACTTATTTGATGTCTATAAAGTTAAGGGTTAAGGAAATTCTGAGCGATCTAAGGGCTATGAGTTTTATGATCCCATAATAAGGAATATTTTTGAGATAGGAACTGAAACATTTTTTGAGGATGTTGAGTTTGGGGGGAGAAATAAGGTTAGAGACATTGCTTTTGAGGAGGAACTGGATTCTAACTCAGTTCCTACTATCACTTTTGACGATGTTCAGGTTCTTATACCTATCATTGATCAAGAAGTGAATCCAGAACCTCTGTAAGACAATGTTGAACAACTCCCCATTCAAAATGAGATAATTGTTCCAGAAGAACAAACTCAACAACCTCAAGAACAAGTGCCATTAAGGAGGTCCACAAGAGAAAGGAGAAATGCTATTCCAGATGATTATGTTGTATTTCTCCAAGAACATGAGGATGATAATGGAATGATGGAAGATGATCTAATCAACTTTCATCAGGCCATGAAAAGTTCTAATCCTCAAAAGTGGATTGATGCCATGAAAGATGAGTATAAGTTTATGCGAGACAATAAAGTTTGGGAACTTGTCCCATTACCTGAAGGTGCAAAACCAATTGGTTGTAAATGGATATTTAAAACCAAGAGGGATGCAAATGGTAATGTGGAAAGGTATAAGGCGCGTCTTGTAACTAAAGGATATACTCAGAAAGAATGTGTTGATTTTACAGAGACTTTCTCTCCAGTTTCATCAAAAGACTCCTTTAGGATAATCATGGTGCTTGTTGCTCATTTTGATCTATTGCGTTTCTTAATGGCGACATTGAAGAAACAATTTATATGGTCAGAAAATTTTGAGTCGGAAGACTCAAAGAATATGGTTTGCAAATTGACAAAATCCATCTTACCATAAGTTTCATCAAATAATTGTTTCGTTTGGTTTTGAGATGAATATTGTTGATGATTGTGTGTATCACAAATTCAATGGGAGTAAGTACATATTTCTGGTTTTATATGTTAATTGTAACATCTTAAAAATTTGAGTATCAATATGTTGCTTATCTTTGGTGTTAGCTCGAATATGATTTTTTTTATGTGCTAAATATAGTCTTGAAAAGGCTCGGATTTACTTGGAATTAGAATCAATTTTAGTAAAAGAGTACTTTAGTGAAAAGGAATCAGGTAACCTTGGAATTTAAGTTATTTAAGTGATAAAAGTTAGCATAAGATGAGCAAGTAGTAAAGGAGATATGACGCCATGTATGTTTGCTTGAGGGAAGAGGTTCGAATCCCTTGGTATGCATTTTTGTGACTAAAATTTTTGTTTTCTTTTCACTCATCTAGCATGTGTCGGTTAAGCTATATTTTTGGAAGGTTGGACTTTTGGTTTTATGATAAGGTGGCTAATGGATTAAGACAAAAATTGACATAGGAAAAGGAATCAATAGGATAAGGTAGGTAGGGGAACAAGTGGCTTAAATTGAGGAATGTTTTATGGGAAAGTAGAAAGAAATTATGGTATGGAGGAAAATATGGGAAAGTGGAAAGAAAGAAACAAAAAAGAAAAGGAGTAAAAAGGGGAATATGTTGGCATTTTCATGGGTGATGTTTTAGAAAGTGTTTTTGGTCAACACTTATCCATTTTTGGAGAAGCAACACACGGCTTGGGAAGGAGTATTTGGGTAGCCAAATTCTTCATTTGTCATTTGGGAAAACTTTGGTGCTTGTTAGGCCAAATTCCTTTTAGCATTACTTTGTGTCATTTTTTTTTCTTGCTCCAAACTTCTCTTCTCTAATCCATACCCCCATAACCGAATATTCTTTCTCATTTTTCCTCCATAGCCGAACCCTTCATCTCGTCTTTATCATTTCTTCCCATTCGTGTTGACACTCACTCCTTTGATCAATCGAGTTATAGTGGAAGACCGGATTTTAGAATCTCGTAGGGAAGGATCGCGATTGTGGTAAGTGACTCTTGTGAGTGAGTACTTTTGGGCTTTTGGAACCTTTAAGATATCGATGCTAACTTTTGATCGAATTTATTTTTAGGGGGCAACGAAGAGTGGTTCTTTAGGGAATCCTAATCAAGGTGTGTAATCCCTTACTTTCCGAATACATGTTTGAAATGGGATGTGTAATCTCATGCCTCTCTAAATGTTTGCATGAAATGTTCTGTGAATCGGTCACAAGATTGAAAAGCCGAAGACCAGCATCTATGGCCACTCGGGCGTACGTATGTTCGAAGTGGTAATCATATTTTTTAACAAAACAGTTTTGGTTAACAGCAGTGACGTGATTTTGAAAAATCACCAAAAATAGTAGGAATTGAATTAGGAATTGAAGGATATATGGATTGAAAGATAATCGAGTCTATTTTCTTATAAAAGAAACGGAGCAAGCAAAGGATCAGTATATTTTGAGATTTTTATATTTTTGTAAGACTGATTCAGAGTGATTTCGAGATCCCCTGTTCTGACTTTGAAAAATCACTATAAATTATAGAAAAATAATTACAGGACATGGTTTATATTATTAGAATCCTTAGTGAGTCTATTTTTATTTGGATCAAACAAAATCAGTATTTGGGTTCTGTACAATAAGATATCTGAGATTTTGTGAAGAGAGGTCAGAACTGTCAAACAGTGAAACAAGGGATACTTTGAAGAATAAACTGTACTAATTGGCTAAGCCAAAAATTCTGGAAAAATTACAGTAAGAAGTTATATGAGTCTAGTTTCAGAGAAAATTTACGGACCGAAATTTCGAGTTTCCCAACTCGAGTTATAGTCATTTTAGTCAGTACGACGCAGATGGACAGTTTTGATTTTTATGCTCCAAATTAGTCATTAAGCCTAGGTTGCAAAAATTTCCATCATACCCTTGGAGGGTAAATTACCAAATTACCCTTAGTGGGTACGATTACCGAATTATGAAAACGCCCTTATGGGCCAAATTACAAAAATGCCCCTAATGAGCTGAATTACGAAATGTCCTTATGGACCGAATTACGAAAATACCCTTAATGGGTCAATTTGATAAATTGCTATATGGGCCCAACTTGATAAATCGATATATATGGGCCAAAATTTGCTAGATCGTTAAATGGGCTAAATTGCTATTTTGACTAACGGGCCAAATTGATAATTTGTAATATGGGCTTTTTGTTGAAATTTACTTTATGAATATATTGTTATGCATTATATATATACATGACTGCATGGGTTGGGATAATTGACGAAGAGAAGAAAGGCCTGTTGCCAAAATCTAGTTCGGTGGCTTTGCCACAAATATTTTTAATGGCTTAATGCCTCCAGTTCGGTGACTTTATCACAATCTAGTTCGGTGGCTCTGCCACAAATATTATATTTGGCTTAATGCCTGCTATCGGTGTGTTGGCGGGGTGGGTTGACTTGATCCCCACAGGTGTGTTGGTTGGTACGGGTGGTGTGTAGCGGATGGAAATTAGGTTTGGTTGGGAATTGCATATCACATGCATTTTTATATTTTATTTATATAATGCACATTTGTAAATGGGCCCAAGCCCAACTAATTGTTTAAATGGTTTTGGCCAAGTGAACACGGTAAGTGGGTTACACACTGAGTTCTAAGTAACTCACCCTTTATTCTTACCCTTCTCAGGTAATGACAATTGATGGAGATTTGGGCCGAGGATGACTTCGTGTGGAGGCCATACTACGAATGATGAGTTCTAAAAACTTTGGACTTCTTTTAAGTATTTTTATTTAAGTACTATTTTAAATTGCGGTGTAATAAGGCCTCTAGTATTATTTTTATGGATTTTTATTTGTGGATGGTTTTTAATATGTTTTAATTACTTAAATGGGATTGTTAAATTTTTATAAATGTTTTCTTAAACTTGCGTATAAAAAGGGGGTTTTTCTTAAATATCACCCACTCGTAAAATTTTGTGAAAACTCTTTTATAAATTCATTTCAACCAATTATTTAGATTTTCAACCAATTATCTCTCTCTAAATCAAATTGTAAACTCTTATGTTTTAAAATCATGGTTTTTTTCAAATAAATCTCGATTTTTGATAAACTCTGTCTTCAAAATCGTTTTGAAAAATTATTTTCATTAAAAGCATTGACGACTGGACGTAAATTCGAATCGCGTGGCATGCCAAGTCTGGTCTTAACGCATAGGCCGGGTTTGGGGTGTTACATTTTGTGGTATCAGAGCTAGTTTCAAAACTCGGCTGTGGTTTGGGTTCAACAACAAATTTTGTTTAAAAATTGTTTAAATTAGTATGGCACCACGAGCATCCGGCACCAAGTCAAGTAAGTATTTGTATATTAAATATTTATTATTGTGATATGACCATAGGAACACTCTAGAACTTCTAGTTTTAGATGTTGAAACGGTATAGATTGAGACTATAGGAAGTGATTGCGAAAACAACTTTACCTCTTATATCTCATAAAATATCGTTAATAAATACTGAAATAGTATACTGATTCATAAAACTTGTGATCAGATTAAACCAAAATACCCAATATGAGTACTAGAGGACGTGGACGTGGACGTGGACGTGGTAGACGTGGCCGTGGTAGAGGCCGAGGTGCTAGGGTAGCGTCTGAAGCGTCGGGTCTTATGCCGGAAATGGATGCACCTGTGTCACCTGGGAGTGAGACTGGATCTCATGATCATACGAGAGAGGATAATGCTTTGACTCGAGCAATGTTGCGATTCTTAGAAAGGGTTACTGGGGTTAGAACTGGTCCAGCAATCCGTGGATCAATCTCGGAACGACTTAAATCAAGTGGTGCCGAGGTTTTTAGAGGTGTCTCGGGTGTAGCTCCGAATGTTGCAGAATATTAGCTCGAGGCTGTAGAGCGGATTATGGATGATATGGAGTGCACTGTCGAGCAAAAACTGATAGGGGCTGTGTCTTTGCTAAGAGACGAGGCGTATCAATGGTGGCTTACGCTTTGAGAAGGCACCGAGGTTGCATTGATTACTTGGGATTTCTTCAAAGCTGCTTTCCAAGGAAAGTACGTCGGGACAAGTTATGTAGATGCTCGGAGGAAGGAATTCCTAAATTTGGTTCAAGGAAATAAGACGGTGGCAGCTTACGAGGCGGAATTTCTTCGCTTAAGCCGTTATGCTAGCACAATAGTGTCTACTGATCATGAGCGCTGTGTACGCTTTGAAGATGGGCTGAATGATGAGTTGCGGGTACTGATAGCCCCACAACAAGTACGAATTTTTGCCTCGCTTGTGGAGAAAGCCAAGATAGCCGAAGAGGCTAAGAATTCAGAACGCCAGAACCGGGAAAGAGTTAGAGGCAAGAAGGATATTAGGTACACGGGCTCTGCTAAAAGGTTCCAGAAGAGGCTCCGAAATGATGAGTCAGCTCAAGCTAGAGCACCTGTAACTACCAATCAGAGTCGAGACTGTGCTGACTGTGGGAAGCGACACCCCGGGGAATGCTGGAGGAAAACTGGTGCCTGCTATAAATGTGGTTCCAAAGACCATCAGTATAAGAATTGCCCTCGACGGACTGATACGACTCCAGTAGCTCGTAACCCTGATGCTCAGCCAGCTAGAGGCACTCCGCAGCCACCGAGAGATCGTGGACCAGGTCGTGGCGGTAATGGTGTTGGACATGGTCAAGGTGCACCTGGTCGAGAAAATGGCTTTAGAGGTAACGCGGAGGCAAGACAGCCGGGGTTGGTCTATGCGGTTAGGCGTCGGGAAGATGGCGATGCACCTGATGTGATAACTGGTACGTTTTTCATCTTTAATGTACCTGTTACTGCTTTGATAGATATCGGGTCTACGCACTCGTATGTTGCTAGTGCCATATCTGGAAACCTGAATATTAGATCTGAGGTTACCGATAGAGAGGTGACGGTACTTAGTCCTTTAGGACAGTCGGTAATTGTGAATAAACTGTTTAGAGACGTGCCCTTAGAAATCCAAAGAGAAATATTTCTGGCGGATTTGATGGAATTGCCTTTTGGCGAGTTCGATCTTATTTTGGGAATGGATTGGTTGGTGAAGCACCGGGCGCAAGTAGATTGTGCTGAAAAGCGGATGTTGATAAGGACTGTGGATGATGAGGAGGTAGTTATGATTGGTGAGCGAAGGAACTTTTTGGCAAATGTGGTATCTACTTTGAAGGCAGAAAAGATGGTGCGGAAAGGGTATGGAGCATTCCTAGCCTTCATTAGTGTTTTGGATGCCAAGGAATTATCGGTGGAAGGTGTGAGAACGGTGAAGGAATTTTCAGATGTCTTTCCCGAAGAACTTCCTGGTCTACCTCCAGATCGAGAAGTAGAGTTTGGTATTGTGCTTTTGCCCGGAACGGCTCCGGTGTCCATTGCTCCTTATAGAATGGCGCCGAAGGAGTTAGCGGAGCTTAAAGCTCAAATTCAAGAATTGTTAGATCGGGGATTCATTCGACCTAGTGTGTCTCCATGGGGAGCACCGGTTTTGTTCGTCAAGAAGAAGGATGGGTCGATGCGTATGTGCATTGATTATAGGCAGTTAAATAAATTGACGATCAAGAACAGGTACCCATTGCCGAGAATCGATGACCTGTTTGATCAATTGAGAGGAGCTTCAGTTTTCTCCAAGATTGATTTGAGATCGGGTTATCATCAACTAAAGGTTAAAGAGGCGGATATTTATAAGACGGCATTCCGAACTCGTTATGGACATTATGAGTTTTTGGTTATGCCATTTGGTTTGACCAATGCACCAGCTGCATTTATGGACATGATGAACCGAGTCTTTCAACCCTATCTAGACCAGTTCGTAGTGGTGTTCATAGATGATATCTTGGTATATTCGAGGAATGAAGAAGAGCATGACTCACATTTGCGCATTGTGTTGAAAATTTTGCGGGATAAGCAACTTTATGCCAAATTCAGTAAATGCGAATTTTGGTTGAAGGAAGTGACTTTCTTGGGGCATGTGGTGTCAGCTGAAGGAATAAGAGTTGATCCTCGGAAGGTAGAGGCTGTGTTGGAATGGAAACCACCGAGGTCAGTGGCTGAAATTCGGAGTTTCCTAGGGTTGGCTGGTTATTACCGGCGTTTTGTTGAGGGGTTTTCATTGATTGCTGCACCCCTAACTAAGTTGTTGCGAAAAGGAGTACCGTATGTATGGACCGATAAACAACAAGAAAGTTTTGAGAAACTGAAGAAGATTTTGACGGAAGCGCCAGTACTGATTCAACCTGAGGCTGGAAAAGAGTTTACCGTTTACTGTGATGCGTCACATACGGGTTTAGGATGTGTGTTGATGCAAAGTGGGAAAGTGGTGGCATATGCTTCTCGTCAGTTGAGGCCGCATGAAGTCAACTATCCTACTCATGACTTGGAGTTGGCTGCAGTGGTGTTTGCTTTAAAGATTTGGAGGCACTATCTCTATGGTGAGAAGTCGATCATTTATACGGACCATAAGAGTCTTAAGTACCTCCTTACCCAAAAGGAGTTAAACCTGAGACAACGGAGATGGGTGGAGTTGTTAAAAGATTATGACTTCTCAATCGAGTACCATCCTGGAAAGGCTAACGTGGTGGCAGACGCATTGAGTCGTAAGGTAGTATCGGAGTTGAGAGCAATGTTTACTCATCTCAGTTTGTTTGAGGATGGCAGTCTACTAGCGGAACTTCAGGTGAAGCCTCTGTGGTTGGAGCAAATCAAGGAAAAGCAGTTATCAGATGAAAAGTTGGGTCCTTTAATGCAACAAGTTGAAAGTGGTACAATAGGGGATTTTGGATTGAACAAGGATGGCGTGCTATGTTTTTGTGGAAGAGTTTGTATGCCCATGGATTCGGATTTGAGACAAATGATTCTACGGGAGGCGCATAGTAGTCCTTATGCTATGCACCCCGGAGGAAATAAGATGTATCGGGATCTTCGTGAGCAATATTGGTGGCCAGGGTTGAAACGAGAGGTTACTGAATTTGTGGGGAAATGCTTGACTTGTCAACAAGTGAAGGCGAAACATCAATTACCATCGGGATTATTACAACCGGTAAAGATTCCTCTATGGAAATGGGAACGGATAACGATGGATTTTGTTAGTGGGTTACCCTTAACACCTACTAAGAAAGATTCTGTTTGGGTGGTAGTTGATCGATTAACGAAGACTGCTCATTTTCTACCAGTTCGTACAGATTACTCGCTGCAGAAATTGGCTAAGCTGTATGTATCTGAGATCGTGAGGTTGCATGGGGTACCAGTGTCTATCATATCGGATAGGGATCCCAGGTTTACATCACGGTTTTGGAAAGCTTTACATGAGGCTTTAGGAACAAAGTTAAACTTTAGCACGGCTTTTCATCCTCAGTCAGATGGTCAGTCAGAAAGAGTAATTCAGATTTTGGAAGACATGTTACGTGGTTGTGTAATCGACTTCAGAGGTAGTTGGGAGGATTTCTTACCGTTGGCAGAGTTCGCGTATAATAACAGTTACCAATCCAGTATTCAAATGGCGCCTTACGAAGCTTTATATGGTCGTAGGTGTCGTACCCCTACTTGTTGGACTGAATTGGGAGAGCGACAGTTGTTGGGTCCTGAGTTGATATCTGAGACAGAAGAAAAGGTAAAGGTGATTCGAGCACGGTTAAAGGAAGCTTCGGATCGACAAAAGTCGTATGCGGATCTGAAGCGTAAGGATATTGAGTTTGCTGTGGGGGAGCAGGTCTTTCTGAAGGTTTCACCTTGGAAGAAAATTTTCAGATTTGGAAGGAAGGGCAAGTTGAGCCCTAGGTTCATCGGACCATATCGTGTGATGAAGCGTGTTGGTCCAGTGGCCTATCAGATTGAATTACCTCCGGAGTTGAGTCAAATTCATAATGTTTTCCATGTTTCCATGCCGAGGCGCTATAGATCGGATCCGTCTCACATAGTACCGGTAGAAGAAGTGGAGTTGAGATCAGACTTGTCTTTCGAGGAGGAACCAGTGAAAATATTAGACCGAGATGTTAAGGTGCTAAGAAAGAAAATTGTGCCGTTGGTCAAGGTTTTATGGCGTAATCACGGAGCAGAGGAAGCTATGTGGGAGCCTGAGGATGCAATTCGACAACAATATCCTCACCTCTTCTAATCAGGTAAATTTCGAGGATGAAATTTTCTTTAAGGGGGGTAGAATTGTAACATCTTAAAAATTTGAGTATCAATATGTTGCTTATCTTTGGTGTTAGCTCGAATATGATTTTTTTTATGTGCTAAATATAGTCTTGAAAAGGCTCGGATTTACTTGGAATTAGAATCAATTTTAGTAAAAGAGTACTTTAGTGAAAAGGAATCAGGTAACCTTGGAATTTAAGTTATTTAAGTGATAAAAGTTAGCATAAGATGAGCAAGTGGTAAAGGAGATATGACGCCATGTATGTTTGCTTGAGGGAAGAGGTTCGAATCCCTTGGTATGCATTTTTGTGACTAAAATTTTTGTTTTCTTTTCACTCATCTAGCATGTGTCGGTCAAGCTATATTTTTGGAAGGTTGGACTTTTGGTTTTATGATAAGGTGGCTAATGGATTAAGACAAAAATTGACATAGGAAAAGGAATCAATAGGATAAGGTAGGTAGGGGAACAAGTGGCTTAAATTGAGGAATGTTTTATGGGAAAGTAGAAAGAAATTATGGTATGGAGGAAAATATGGGAAAGTGGAAAGAAAGAAACAAAAAAGAAAAGGAGTAAAAAGGGGAATATGTTGGCATTTTCATGGGTGATGTTTTAGAAAGTGTTTTTGGTCAACACTTATCCATTTTTGGAGAAGCAACACACGGCTTGGGAAGGAGTATTTGGGTAGCCAAATTCTTCATTTGTCATTTGGGAAAACTTTGGTGCTTGTTAGGCCAAATTCCTTTTAGCATTACTTTGTGTCATTTTTTTTTTCTTGCTCCAAACTTCTCTTCTCTAATCCATACCCCCATAACCGAATATTCTTTCTCATTTTTCCTCCATAGCCGAACCCTTCATCTCGTCTTTATCATTTCTTCCCATTCGTGTTGACACTCACTCCTTTGATCAATCGAGTTATAGTGGAAGACCGGATTTTAGAATCTCGTAGGGAAGGATCGCGATTGTGGTAAGTGACTCTTGTGAGTGAGTACTTTTGGGCTTTTGGAACCTTTAAGATATCGATGCTAACTTTTGATCGAATTTATTTTTAGGGGGCAACGAAGAGTGGTTCTTTAGGGAATCCTAATCAAGGTGTGTAATCCCTTACTTTCCGAATACATGTTTGAAATGGGATGTGTAATCTCATGCCTCTCTAAATGTTTGCATGAAATGTTCTGTGAATCGGTCACAAGATTGAAAAGCCGAAGACCAGCATCTATGGCCACTCGGGCGTACGTATGTTCGAAGTGGTAATCATATTTTTTAACAAAACAGTTTTGGTTAACAGCAGTGACGTGATTTTTAAAAATCACCAAAAATAGTAGGAATTGAATTAGGAATTGAAGGATATATGGATTGAAAGATAATCGAGTCTATTTTCTTATAAAAGAAACGGAGCAAGCAAAGGATCAGTATATTTTGAGATTTTTAGATTTTTGTAAGACTGATTCAGAGTGATTTCGAGATCCCCTGTTCTGACTTTGAAAAATCACTATAAATTATAGAAAAATAATTACAGGACATGGTTTATATTATTAGAATCCTTAGTGAGTCTATTTTTATTTGGATCAAACAAAATCAGAATTTGGGTTCTGTACAATAAGATATCTAAGATTTTGTGAAGAGAGGTCAGAACTGTCAAACAGTGAAACAAGGGATACTTTGAAGAATAAACTGTACTAATTGGCTAAGCCAAAAATTCTGGAAAAATTACAGTAAGAAGTTATATGAGTCTAGTTTCAGAGAAAATTTACGGACCGAAATTTCGAGTTTCCCAACTCGAGTTATAGTCATTTTAGTCAGTACGACGCAGATGGACAGTTTTGATTTTTATGCTCCAAATTAGTCATTAAGCCTAGGTTGCAAAAATTTTCATCATACCCTTGGAGGGTAAATTACCAAATTACCCTTAGTGGGTACGATTACCGAATTATGAAAACGCCCTTATGGGCCAAATTACAAAAATGCCCCTAATGAGCTGAATTACGAAATGTCCTTATGGACCGAATTACGAAAATACCCTTAATGGGTCAATTTGATAAATTGCTATATGGGCCCAACTTGATAAATCGATATATATGGGCCAAAATTTGCTAGATCGTTAAATGGGCTAAATTGCTATTTTGACTAACGGGCCAAATTGATAATTTGTAATATGGGCTTTTTGTTGAAATTTACTTTATGAATATATTGTTATGCATTATATATATACATGACTGCATGGGTTGGGATAATTGACGAAGAGAAGAAAGTCCTGTTGCCAAAATCTAGTTCGGTGGCTTTGCCACAAATATTTTTAATGGCTTAATGCCTCCAGTTCGGTGACTTTATCACAATCTAGTTCGGTGGCTCTGCCACAAATATTATATTTGGCTTAATGCCTGCTATCGGTGTGTTGGCGGGGTGGGTTGACTTGATCCCCACAGGTGTGTTGGTTGGTACGGGTGGTGTGTAGCGGATGGAAATTAGGTTTGGTTGGGAATTGCATATCACATGCATTTTTATATTTTATTTATATAATGCACATTTGTAAATGGGCCCAAGCCCAACTAATTGTTTAAATGGTTTTGGCCAAGTGAACACGGTAAGTGGGTTACACACTGAGTTCTAAGTAACTCACCCTTTATTCTTACCCTTCTCAGGTAATGACAATTGATGGAGATTTGGGCCGAGGATGACTTCGTGTGGAGGCCATACTACGAATGATGAGTTCTAAAAACTTTGGACTTCTTTTAAGTATTTTTATTTAAGTACTATTTTAAATTGCGGTGTAATAAGGCCTCTAGTATTATTTTTATGGATTTTTATTTGTGGATGGTTTTTAATATGTTTTAATTACTTAAATGGGATTGTTAAATTTTTATAAATGTTTTCTTAAACTTGCGTATAAAAAGGGGGTTTTTCTTAAATATCACCCACTCGTAAAATTTTGTGAAAACTCTTTTATAAATTCATTTCAACCAATTATTTAGATTTTCAACCAATTATCTCTCTCTAAATCAAATTGTAAACTCTTATGTTTTAAAATCATGGTTTTTTTCAAATAAATCTCGATTTTTGATAAACTCTGTCTTCAAAATCGTTTTGAAAAATTATTTTCATTAAAAGCATTGACGACTGGACGTAAATTCGAATCGCGTGGCATGCCAAGTCTGGTCTTAACGCATAGGCCGGGTTTGGGGTGTTACATTAATGATATATTTCTTGTTAATAATAATTATAGCCTCAATCAATACCCTAAGAATGATTTTGAAATTACAAAAATGCATTAGATTTTTTACCTTTTAGTAGTGGAAAGTCTAATGTACATTCAGGTTTGTATACATTGGAATATTGTGTACACTATTGGGATGTTAGGCAGATATTTTAAGCAACCCTGATTTGGACCATTGGATAGCATCCAAGAGGGTTATAAGGTATTTTCATAGAACAAAAGATTACATGCTCACATATCGGAGGTCTAATCAGTTAGAGATCATCAAGTATATAGACTCCAATTTTGATGGAATATGGATATAAGAGTTTTTCACTAAGGTGCAAATTGTGAAAACAAATTGCAATCTTTTATTCCAATAGCAACAGGAGCACATCAAAGTAAAAACACATAGACTTTAAGTTCCTGGTTGTTAAAGTAAAAGTTTAGAGTGGTTAGGTGCTTATAAAGCATATTAGGACAAACTCCATGATTGCGGATCCGCTTATTAAGGAATTACACCTAAGGTTTTATAAGAGCACACTGCTCATATGGGTGTAATGTCATTTAAGGGATATTTGGTTTTAGTGGGAGTTTGTATTTTTAAATGCTTTTATGTTATAGACACATTTTCAGTTATTTCAGTTTAAAGATATTAAGTTTATTTTCTGCAGAAATAAAGTTTATTTAGTTTATTCACACTCTGATTTTGGTAAGGTTTGATCTCACTAAGGAAGACCAGTTGGAAATAGACATGTTTAGATCATATTGCATGTAATTTCCATGCTACACATCTATACTTGATCTATGTCATTTGGTTGTGTTAATATACGTGATCATGGATGGATTTAGTTACGATATATGTAACAAAAGTCGCATTGGTTCTATGTTAACATAATTAATGGACGAGATTGTTGGGAATACCTTTTGGATATGATAGTAAAATTTTGAGCTCATAAGGTTATATAATGATATGTAATTATAAAGTAATTAGTATATATATGTGGTCCAAGTGGGAGATTGTTAGAAAATTTGGACATCACATATATAATAAGGATAATTACATGTTATTATTTATTATCATGATAGGTTAGCCCAAATTAAAAGTGATCTAATTTGGTTAGAATTTTATTGGGCTTTTAATTATTAAATAAAGTATGAGTCAAGTATGTGTATATACTCTTCTAATCAAATCCTAATTAATGATGGGCTAATTAGAATTTGATTAGAACTAATATGCCAAGGTTATAAATATTAGGGTTATGGTCCCCAAATTATACACAAGATATCTTTTCTAATATCCCATCATTAGGAATGAGAGAGAGCAAATATTCTCTAAATTTCTTGTGTGCTAATTTGGAAGATCAAATCCCCAAAATCCGGTAAAACTACAAGGAATTTATGGATTCAGGTACGCTTCCGCATCCAGATTTATTCTTCATTTATTCTTGATGTTTTGACATGATAGATCCTGGTTTATTAAGTTTTATTTTAGATTTATTTTACAAATCTAACATTCTATACCTTTTTCGTAATTAAATATTAAATTTATATTATTTGGATTAAACCCAAACTAATTCGATTACCTTAAAAATAAATTAATTCAATTAGAAAAAAACACAGTACGTTGGTTATTTTTAGAATTCGTGATTAATATGCAATTGTTGTAATGAAATTTGTAAAATAATGGTGCTTTGAAAAGAATAAGCATTCTATTTCAATTATAATTACTATTATACTTAATTTGTATTTGTCATTCTTTGAATTTTTGGAAGAATAGGATGATCCTGAAGGGCGGTTATAAATTATACGCCTACCTAAAATATGAACCAAAAAGAAATTTTAAAATATGCCATTAAGTACATTAATCTTCACAGATTCAAATTTTAGTTTTACTTTTAGAAATTTAGTTTATTCACTTTTTATATTTTAAAATTTAGGCCCAATTAATAAAAGTGTTAACTTTTTGTTAAATTTGTTAATGTGACATTTTGAAGTTAAAAAAAGTACTCACTTATTAGCCAATGGCGAAGCCAGGGGGCTGGCATGGGCCCCGGCCCCCCTAAAAGGTAAAATTTCTATTTAGGCCTTTAAAATTTTTTAAAAATTTTAAATTAGTAAAGATAAAATTGCACTTTGGCCCCCCTAAAATTATAAAAATTCGATTTAATCCTTTACAAATTAGAAAGATATAAATTATAAAAAATTAAAATTTCATCCGACCCCCCTAAAAAGTTGTCCTGGCTTCGCCCCTGTTATTAGCTATGTAATTAAAGAAAAATTGACATTATAATGAACTTGAATTTAATAAAATAATTTCAACCGTGTTAATAGTTAAACCTGAATTTTGTAATTGAAAAATAGAGAGACTAAATTCCTAAAAATAAATATACAAGAATGAAATTTTAAATTTATTAAGAGTACAAAGACTTATGGTATATTTTAACCAAAAAGAAAAGGTCGGATAGTATACAACTTACCTTTATTATACTACAATTGTCTAATCACTTTTGTAATTGAGCTGAGCTGTAACACCCCAAACCCGGCCTAGAAGTTAGGCCCGAATCTGGCATGTCACAAAAAAAAACTAGTTTGAAAATTCCAGCCTCTTTGTTAAAACCCAAAACACTTAAGCAAATGTTAACTACTTGAAAACGTTATTATCTTTTATGAAATACCCTTTTTGGTGGCGAAAACGTATTTGAAATAAATGATTTACAAGTAAGTGATGTTTAGAAATAGAGTTGCAGAAGTATTTTGAAATCGTTGCGAAAACATAGATAAAATATAAGTATTTTTGAGAGATTGATTGATGAGTCAACAATCAAGGTAGTGAACTTTAAAACCGTGACTTTTGAAAATATTGTTTGATAGTTCGAGAAAATAACTTCCGTGTTAAAATATTTATAAAGTTTATTATGAAATTCGTTTATTAATCGATTTTGGAAAACCTTTATTTAAGTTTTTAGAAAAATTCTCATTTAAATCAAATTAAGCAAAATAGTAAGTATATCAACCATAAAACAAATAGTAAAATACTCCAGAGGCCTTATTACAACTTAAACCAATATAGCAAAATAATAAAATAAACGGAAATAGAAATTTAAAATTTAATAACACCATTTCTGAAGTATGGCTTCCAACGAGTCATCCATAGCCCAAGTCCACCTCACGGAGCATTACCTACAGGGTTAAGAAAGAAAAGGGGGGGTGAGTTACAAGAACTCAGTGTGTAACCCACTTAACAAAGTCCATTGGGCCAAAACCATTTAAGTATTTATTTGGGCCTGAGCCCATTACAGATATAACAATTTAACATGTATAGAATGCATGTGATATGCAATTCCCAAACCAAACCTAATTTCCATCCGCTACACACCACCCGTACCAACCAGCACACCTGTGGGGAGCTTTAGTCACCCACCCCGCCAATACACCAAACTGGGCATTAAGCCATATATCAACTGGGCAATAAGCCATTTGTCACTGGGCAATAAGCCATATATCAAACTGTGGACAAGTCACCAGATTAACAAAATTTATATGGCATTGCCATTTTTCAGATTTGTGGCAGAGCCACCAGAGTTATGTAGCAGAGCTACCAGAACTTCTCTTCGTCATTATCCCATCCCATGCAATTCATGTATATAATGCATAACAATTCATAAGAATGCATTCAGATATTTCTTACAAATTTTATGGCCTATTATAACAATTTATTAACTTGGCCCACTAAGCAGAATATTATCTTGGCCCATTTCACATATTTTCAGATCGGCCCATTTAGCAAATTATCAAATTGGCCCATATAGCAATTTATCAAATTGGCCCGTATAGCAAATTATCAAATTGGCCCATATAGTAAATTATCAAATTGGCCCATATAGTAAATTATCAAGTTGGCCCATATGGCAATTTATCGAATTGGCCCATATAGCAATTTATCAAATTGGCCCATATAGCAATTTATCAAGTTGGCCCATATAGCTATCAAGTTGGCCCATATAGCAATTTATCAAATTCGGCAATCGTACTCACTAAGGGTAATTCGGTAATCTCGCAACCCAGGGGTATTTCGGTAATTTACCCTCTATGGGTATTATGGTAATTTCGTAATCCACGGGTATTTCATAAATTTTACCCACCAAGGGTAATTCGTTTGGGCACAAAAATTGAAATTGTCCATCTGCGTTATGCTGACTAAATTGACTATAACTCGAGTTAGGAAACTCGAAATTTAGATCCGTAAATTTTCCCTGAAACTAGACTCCTATAACTTTTTACTGTAATGTTTCTAGAATTTTTAGCTTAATTGTTTAGTACAGTTTATTCCTTAAATTTTCCCTTGTTTCACTGTCCAATGATTCTGACCTCTCTTACCTTAATCTCAAATATCTTACTGTACACTTTTCATATACTGCTCCCGCTTGTTTCTATTGAAAATAGGTTCACTAAGGATTCCATACATATCATTTATAACTCTTAATTGATTTTGTACAATTTTGTATGATTTTTCCAAGACAGCATAGAATACCCCGAAGTCATTCAGAACCAGTCTCACTAAAATTTACATATCTCAGAAATATAAAATTCCTTTTCCTTCTCTGTTTCTTCCATATTAAAATAGACACAGTAAGCTTTAATCTGATATCTTATTCGCTTTTTAATTCTTTTTATCCTATTTTTCATGATTTTTCAAATACATATCACTGTTTCTGACTGAAACTGTTTTATTACAAAACATGATTATCACTACCATCATACGCACGTCCGAGTGATCACGGATGCCGATTATCGATTTTCTTCGATATTTCTACCGAATCACAGAATATTTCATGTAAACTTTCAGAGAGATGTGAGATTTACTCACCATTTCAAACATATATTCGGAAGGGGCACGGGATTACACACCTGATTATGGTAAGGACTAAACCTTCTTGATCGTCGGCACCTATGACACCCACTATTTCCGAAGGATTAACAAATAGAGAATATCAAGTGACTTTGTCCCTAAAAATAATCGATTAGTCAAAACTTCGATCCGATTTGGACTCCTTACCTTAACGATGATGAATCCGATTTCCACCGATTGACTTATGGCTACGGATGATACACGGCCACCCACTTAGAACACTACGAAGAAGAAAAAAAGATTCGGCTAAGGAGATGATTATTGACATTCGGCCATGGTGAAGAATTAGGGAAAGAGATGATTGAGAGTCTTTTGTAAGAAGTAAAGAAGAAAAAGAAATAGGGGATAAGATGTTTATGTTTCGGTTTTCAATGATGGAAGATGAACAAAGAAAGGGTCTTGCGGTTGGTGTATAATCGGCCAAAAAGGAAGAGAAAGAAAATGTCACTCAAAGACTATATGATTTCGGCACAAAGAGGAATAGAGTTTAGGGAGAAAAGATGATATCAAAATGGTCAAAAAAATGAAATGGCCAAAAGAAACAAAACTTACCTATTGCTCAAATTCGGCTAGGGAGAGAAGTTGTAGAGAGAAAAGAAATAAAAAAAATAATGCACTAATTTGTTAAATCATTTTGGCCAACTAGCTCCTAATCCCTACCAATATTTAGCCAACCCCTTCTAGCCCTAAAACCGTCCAAGTTCATTGGCCAAAAGTCAAAGTTTAGCCACCCAAAAGTTTCCAAAACATCTCCCTTGTTTCATGCCTTATGTCCCCCACTTACATGCCTTTTCCATAATATTCTTTTCCTTAATTCACTCTTACCATTTCTCTTAGCCATCATACCATAAAAATAAAAGTCTAACTTACCAAGAATATGATGCTTGGCCGACACTTGCTAGAGAAGAGCAAAAATTAATATCCACAAAATGCATACTAAGGGATTCGAACCTCTCCCCTCAAGACCATACAAGTGGTGCATAACCTCTTAACCAATAGCTCAATTATGATAGCTACTTACTCATAATTTTCCATATACCATGAGTTCACTGTCTCCCTCTCTTTAAAGTACTATAAGCTAAAAAAAATTTTCACTAGGTCCAAATAAATCCCAAGCCTTCTCACGACCTCATCATCAAGCAAAAATTAATAATCTAACACGCTAAATCACCAATTTAATGTAACACAAAAAAAAATTCAAATTCTAGGATGTTACATGAGCTGACTTATAATGTTGAAAAGTTTGAGCTTGAGCTAAACTCAAAATTTAGAATTCAATATTTGATTCGAACTTGATTGAATATCTATTTTTAAGTTTGAGCTCAAGCTCAATTAAGCTCGATTTGATACTTAAGCTTAAGGTTAATAATATAGTATAAGCAATAACACAATTTAATAAGATAGAATATTAAAAATATATATTAAAAATAAAAAGTTTGTGGGCTATCCATGTCGAGTATTACTATGCTCAAATTCAGTTCAATAATTACTGAATCAAGTTTGAGTTTTTTTTCTAATCGAATTTGAGTAGCTTGCAAGCATCAATATCCCATTTACATCCCTTGTTGTTAACCGGTGAGGTGAAGAAAGAGAAGAAGATAATGGTTCGATGAAGAAGGAAGGAATGAACATTGGGAGGAAGTCTCAATTCTCTTGGAAGAGATGGGAAATTATGTGGGTTTTCTACATGTTTTTGTGAGATATTTGCATGACTCTTTCATAGTGGAGGACAAGTTTGGCTACATGTTCTAAGATTATTGACATGGAAGTCTGATTTGATACCCTTGACAGTGATGGTGATGTGATGTCTTAGGATGAGACATGTTAGAGGGACTAACAATTAATTACTTTGGGTTCCCATGTGGTCCGCATATAGCCTTGGCATTAACAGATATATAAGTATAGTTTGCCAAGTTGAGGTTCGCAAACTAGGCATAGTTTTCCAAGTTGCAATTTGTGAACGAACCATTGGTAAGCTATAAGGTCTGCAATACGAGGTATAAAAATTGCCCCTCCTAGGCAATTGAAGGCTATAAAATGACCTTCGTGAACCTGGTGAAGAATTCTTAGCATAGGTATCTGTGATGTAAAAGTCTTGAAGTTTATGATGAAGTGTTATAGATTGTATAGGTGTTCAGATTTTAAGCCTGAATATATATATCTAATCTGTAATTTGAATTCTGAATAATTGAAAATTTTAAATTTATTAAACTTATGGCTGGAGAAATAATTTTTTATATGCATGTTCATTTGAGTTTAATGATGAAGTTTGTGAAACGTACGATGTGTTACGACGTGTTGGTTGCATTCCCAATGAAACCTGTAGAAACCATTTTTAAAATCGGGTTTTGAAAAAAATGGGATCGACTTTAAAAACGAAAATGGGAGTCGCCACCAATCCCTTTTTACTTAGGTGTGATTGGATCACCTTGTAAAACGTTTTATTTTAAAACATTTGATTTTGGTCTACGAAAAACAAGAAAACGGGTTCGGGAGTCGGTTACGTATGAGGAAGGATTAGCACCCTCATAACGCCCAAAAATTGGTACCTAATCGGTAAAATCATGTCCTAACGTTGAAACCTTGAAACAATTTTAGAAAATGGTCCTTTTATTTGAAGAAAAAACCAGACTTACCTATCTCAAAGAAATAAAACACCATACCCAGTAAGTTAGGATATAGCATCTCATGACTTCAAAACGAGGCACGTCTTTATTTTAGAAAAATCCCTATTTTGAGACACAAAACATCATATCCAGTAAGTTAGGACACAACGTTTTGAATTCCCAAGAATAGGTTTTTTTTATTTAAAACTTGAGATTTCTTTGTTCCGAAAGAATATAAACATCACATCCAGCACGTTAGGACACGATATTTTTAAACCCTCGTAACTAAAAAAACATCTCATGATTTATAAAACTTGTTAAAAGGATATTTAGTTATTTAGCCAAACGGAAAATCGCAACCTAGCACGTTAGGGCACTATTTCCCGAATTTCTAAATACAAAACATTGTCTTATTTTAAAAAACCTTTAGATAAAATATGGTAAGCTTGCAAAAAATGTATTTTTTATTTTGAACAATAATTCATGTGTCAATATTGCATTTATAAACTATCATACACAAATATTAAAAGCAATTATAATACATTAGCATTTAATATAGACAATATAAAATACAACTAAAATAACTACACTATAGTAATCATAAAATAATAAATAAATAAAAGGGCATTGCACGGACAAATAAAATATATAAAGCAATATAAAACAATAAAAATACTAAATAAATATTATAATAAATATAAAATTTAATACATATAAAAGATAATACATAATAATATATATAATAATTTTGAATAAAGATATTTTTAAAATATATATAAATAATATATGTGAAACATGTTATAAAATATAAATAAATTATATACAAAAAATTTTTTTTAAAAAAAACAACATATGATATAATATAATACTATGTAATATAAAAAATTTAAAAACATATATATAGTAATTAATATATAAAAATAATATGTAATGAAAATAATTTTGAGCTAAATAAAAATAATAAATAATAATCATTTAATATATAAATATATATTTATACTATTAATATATAAATAATAAAGAAAATAATATAGACAATTTAACATAATAAAATAATTTAATACAATATTAAAATAATAAAATAAAAGGATAAAAAAATAAAACAAAGAAAACAATGGTTAAATAACAATTAAAACAGATATAAAGGACTAAATTAAAATGCGCGTTAAAATACAAGGGTTAAAACGGAAATTAAGCCCTTTTTTAAAACGGCGTCGTTCCGATTGTTTAACCTTTAAACTGCCCGTGGATTCAATTGAAATAAAATAATAGTTTTGGGTCAAATTAAAAATAAAAAGAACTTAAATTGAACGGAATCAAAAATAATAAAAATGCGGGAGGACCTATTTCGCAAATAGACCATTAAAAAAAACACGCGGATCTTTTAGTCCATCGGGTCGACGCGCGGATCCTATAGTTCTGAACGACATCGTTTTGCACTTATTATGTTAAGTGAAAACGGCGTCGTTTCTTCTATATTATAAAAAATAAAGATTTGTCTTTAAAAACATTTTAAAAACAGTTTAAAAAAAACTTGAAAATGCTCTGAAGGGCCTTTAGTTCTTTTGACGGAGCTTGGTCATCGGGCTTAGGGGGGCCTTCGTCTTCACGCGCTGCACGCGCCTACGCCTCGTCGTCTACGGCGGTTCTCGGGTATGAAACTCGTCCCTTTTTGCTATTTTGTAAAAAAAAAAAACATGCATGGAACATAAAAATAAGAAAATAACAAAAAATAAAATATAAATCACCTTGACAAAATTTGTATTCTGTTTCAATGTTTTCTTTTTTTGTATTTCTGTGTATTTCGTATTGTGAATCCCCCTCATTTACAAATTTTTTACAGGCTTTTATAGCCTTTCGAAATGAAAAAATAAGGAAATAAAATCTTTGTCATATTTGCTGTGATTTGCTGCTGTTGTTTTTTTCTCTTTCGTGCAGGTCAAATGCGAAGAATTCGGCAATGGCGAGTCGCGCTAACTGCGACACGAATTGGTGGCGTGACGATTGAGGCGTGATCGGAGGCTTCTGGAGCAATTGCGGCGCGACGATTGGTATCCTGCTGGCTTGCGGCGCCTATGGTTTCTAGAAACCCTAAGCTACTGAATCTGCCTAAGTTTTGGGCTTTTTTGGGCCGCCTAAATTTTGGGTCAGGGTTTGTTTAGGGGGTTTGTCAGTTTGGGTGTAATGGGTAGTTTGGGTCAGGTTGGGCCACGGGTATTTTGGGCTTGTATAATGGACTATTTAAAAACTTTAATTTTTATATTTATTTTTTAACAGGCCTGGTCAAAATTGGGCTCCTACAGCTGCCCCTCTTTGCTCATTGTCGTGTAACGAGAATAGAGCAAAAGACTATAAAAGGACCAATTTTGACCGGTCTTGGCCAAGCCTCGACTTCTTGATCCTTGTCTTCTTCAAATGACTCCAACTCCACTGCAATTTGAACGGTATTGGAACTTCATCTTGGTTTTAATAAGTTTGATAGCTTCAGACTGTTTCACTGCAACTTCATGAAGGCAGTATCCACTATCTTTTGATCTGCTCCACTGCAAACTCAGGGAGATAAGATCTGATGTTTTCGATCTGTTTCTTGCAACTTCAAGAATGCCGGATCTGCTATTTTAATATGCTCCCTGTAACTTCAGGGATTGCCAGACTAATGTCTTCGATCTGCTTCCTGCAACTTCAGGAATTGCCAAATCTGCTATCTTCAATCTACTCCCTACAAACTCAGGGATTGCCAGACTAATGTCTTCGATCTGCTTCCTGCAATTTCAGGAATCGCCAAATCTGCTCCTTACAACTTCAGGGATTGCCAGACTAATGTCTTCGATCTGCTTCCTGCAACTTCAGGAATCGCCAAATCTACTATCTTCAATCTGCTCCCTGCAAACTCAGAGATTGCCAGACTGATGTCTTCGATCTGCCTCCTGCAACTTCAGGAATCGCCAAATCTGCTATCTTCAATCTGCTCCCTGCAAACTTAAGGATTGCCAGACTGATGTCTTCGATCTGCTTCCTACAACTTCAAGAATCGCCAAATCTGCTATCTTAATCTGCTCCCTACAACTTCAGGGATCGCCAGACTAATGTCTTCGATCTGCTTCCTGCAACTTCAGGAATTGCCAAATTTGATATCTTCAATCTGCTCCCTGCAAACTCAAGGATTGCCAGACTGATGTCTTCGATCTGCTTCCTACAACTTCAGAAATCGCCAAATCTGCTCCCTACAACTTCAGGGATCGTCAGACTAATGTCTTCGATATGCTTCCTGCAACTTCAGGAATTGCCAGATCTGCTATTTTCAATCTGCTCCCTGCAACTTCAGGGATCATCAGACTGATGTCTTCTACTTTGCTACATTACCCTTTAGAGGATATAACTTGTAGAATGGGTATATGCTTATGTCCTATAATTAGGATGCTTTGATCGAAATGCATCAAATGCCTCTAATTAGACATGTTATGATATATGAATATGAAAATGTTATGAAGATGATTCCTATTTCAAGGATTAGGATGCAATAACCGAAATGAATCAAATGCTCCTAATGACATTTGCTATGATACAAAAATGTTATGAGTATGATTCCTATTCTAGGTATTATCACTCATTTGTTTTTCATTCTTGTTCATGTTCTGCTCAAATAAGTTGCCCCATGGTAATTCCGAGTCCTCTCTACTTGAACCTTGGGACATGAAGTTGGTATCTCCCACTGCGACTTCAGGGGAATAACATTTAGTTTCTTCCATCTTTCTGTTACCACTCAGAGGTACAGAACTTGTATCACTTTCAATCAATTTGATTTGTTACACCATTCCCTAGGTGTAATAATTAGCTGTATGAATACAGGGTATCCCGACAATGATCCCCTTTACACTTGGATTGACCTTGTTCGTCATTTGCCGATGTGATATCACCAACGAAATTGTCTTATCCAATAAAATTCTGAAGAGATAATCATTTTTCAATGTTTCCAGCCCTTAGGCTTGGTGAGTTTTGAACAATAGTCATGCTTCAGATTCCTCATATTATTTAGAAGCTTCTAGAGTAATATGCGAAACTCCTTTTATGAAAGTGTTATTAGTCAATAAATCGTTATTTCAATATAAAACGCTAAAAGGGTCACAAAAATAGACGAGAAGGAAATTAATCAGGAGCATAGCTCTGAAAAATAATTTAATCAAAGATAACCCAGGCAATAAAAGAAAATTGATTTGGGTGTATCTCAAAAAGAATAAAGCAATCAAAGATAACAAATTCAAAAATGGGTAAGAATGAAGCTAGGTGCCCTAGATATCGCAGTCTGAGCTTCTCTGTTCAAACTTCTTGAGGATCATTTTAAGCTCAATATGTGTTTAGGGGATCCGGAGTACTTTGTCGATGCCCCAAGACGTAACATACTTCCTCATTGCTAATTCAGACGTAGCAAGTCTACTGTATGCCTCGCTTTTTGGTCAAAATTTGAGCCGCCCTTTTCGGGTTTTCAACTCAAATCCCCTTTGGTCTCAAAGCGCCCTTTGCGGGTTTTCGCCTTGGCCTCTCCTCTTCTTTTTTTTCTTCTTTTTTTTTTATTTCGATGCGCCCTTTACGGGTTTTCACCTTGGTTTTTCCTCTTTCAGGTCAAATATTTCTTGACTGAACCTGAATTCGTCGGATTGGGCAAGTCTTCGCCACCCGTCTCGGTCAATATCAATGCTCCTCTAGAACAGGCCCTACATAAGTCCTTCCCAGTTTGGCATATGCTTTTCTCTAAAATCGTATTGTAGAAGAAAAATCCTTTTCAACATCAGGTTTCTTCATAGAATTCCTTAAGATGAACTTTTTTAACATAAGCTCACATCATCTGGTCGTGGCAAAGAGCTTTTAACCTTTCCCTCGATTAGGTTTAATTGATAAAAACGCTTCAAATTTATAAACCCATGTGTAAGATGTTGCCCCGGCAAAGGTCCTGGCCAACGTTCGATAATCATAGAGAGTAGTGATAGCTTCTTATGCCTATCTTCACAAGTCTTAGCCACCTTTTTTTTTTTGCTATGATATGTTGCCTGATCTGTAAACTTTGACTTTGTACAGTTATTTAAACATGATCCTTTATGGCTTTCTGCTAGCATCTTATCCCTTTTTTTTGGCGATTTGATGGCTATCGACTTTGTAACATTGACATATGAAGCTACTTTCATCCTTTTAGCGAAGTAGATGACGACCATGACGGTGAATCGATGTCAACTAGAAGCGTTTGACGAGATTGACCCCATAATATCCATGCCCCACATATAGAAAATTCTGTGAAGAAAATAGAAGAGTCACATAAATCTCGTCTTCTTCAATTCAGTATTTGTGGTATGACTGATGCAATCCCCTTCCATGGTGGATCAACAGTGCCCGATCCTCTTATTTAGCCCGTTTCTTATTAGCCCAGGCATGTCTTGATATAATCGTGCAAAAACATTTTTGAATTATTGAAAACAACTCAATGATGTCTTGCCTTATTTTTATGGTGAACTGGGCATCGATCTTCACCCCTTTTCTAGGCTCACAATATCCAATGACCCTTTGTAGAATAAGGTCTATTTTTCATCTTGTTTCACCATTCTTAACAAATTAGAAGATAGGTTACAATCTCTGTTATCTTCAAAGTCCTTAGATCCCCTAGACCCATATCTCAAAAAGGGAGTCAGTAACAACGTCGCTCATGTCGTTGATATCTGGGTACCTAGGTACAAAGGAAAGAAATCCAAAGAGTAAATGATTCTAAGGATGATTATTGGTATGGTCATGAAAGAATATTCTAAAAAAAACAAAAGAATGTACAGTATGAAATGTAAAGAATGAAAGAATATGTATTCAAAAAGATGCATTTTATTGAAATAAAATTTCAGACGCAAGCCTATTTCACAAAAGGGTTCTTATTGCCTCTAGGCTTAAGGCAACAAGCATGTTTTGAATATTACTCTAGATCAGCTCTAAAAATACAGGGATCTCTTCCACAGTCCCATTATTCAAAACATTCCCAAGTACACAAGGACTTGGAAACTTCGTTTTCTGATTCCCTCTTCATTTTTGATTTCTTAAAGGAGTCGCAACTTTCTTGTCTCCTCCTTCAATTACCGCATTTCTTGTTGAATTTCAGTCAATTGCCCATGCATCTGTATTTGCATTTGCTCTATTCTTTCCAATCTTTGTTCCATGTTTTCCAGGTTAACTAAAACATTTTACCTAATTAGGGTCCTTTTGTAAAAGTCTAATGCAAATGATGCAATGTAATGCAAATGCAATTCAACTTCATTTTAGAAAACCTTATTAGAAAACAAAATCCTTTACATAAAACGAACTACTATATGCTTTCGCCCTAAGGCTCAAAATTCTGACTTTCCTAAACAACAAAGCCAACTCTTGGCCATGATTTGACTGTAGCTCATACTTTGTGCTCAATGTATCGGGCTGTACTGCCAAAGTCTGTAAGTGATCAACTACCTCTCGAATCTGGACTATTGCTTCACCCATGAGGTAATACTGACTTCTAACTTGGTCATGGGAATGATGAAGCTCTTCCTTCCAATGCCCTTCTCTTCTTTCAAGAAGCTTGATTTGAAGCTCATAACTGTGCAATGCTGTTGCTAACTCTTCAATCTTACCTTTCAGGCTTGACTTTAACTCGATCGCGGAATTATGGCTTCGATGGTGATGAAGAGACCGTCTAAGCTTAGTATCGATCTTCAGAAAAGTATTGATCATTCACCCTAGCTGGTGCCATACTTAGAGATTCTTCCGCTTCCATGGCCCATAAAGATCAAAGTTTTTCTTATCAGAAAGTAGACAAAGAAGGAACTGCGGAGCTCCAGGGAATTTAGATTATATCTGTTCAAACCTTTTTTCAACTCTAACCACAGGTGAAAGGCGTATATTCTGGTTCATCTCATTGTATATATCAAATGGGGGATCAATACGAATTTCTTTCATTTCTCCACAACGAATCAAATCCCTTGCAATGTTGTTTGGATCACAACAAGGAGCCGAGAAGTTTGGTAGCGGACCTATAGTAAATAAACCCTTTTTTTACCATCATATGCAAAATTCTTTCTATCCAAATCATTTTGTAGGTCTCCTGCACTCTGTTGATCCCTTTCCTTCCAACACCCTTACCATCCATAGGGCGACCATCTTCATATGAAAGAGAAGCGCTATAATGGTAGAAGTGCCCATCCGTATTCCCCACGCTCACTTTGAAGTGATTGGTGAGTATAATTACCGTCTGTCCTTTATTCCAACACCACGCCTTGCCATAGGTGTCGTACAATCTTCTTCGCATCTGATTCTGCTTTGATCAGAACAACACCAGGAGGCACAGGTGGCAGGGATTCTAGCGCTGCCCCATTTCTTTCTTGCTAAAACAAATCCATACCCTTCTTTCTCTAATTGCCTTTGCTATATGTGAACGATTGCATTGTCTTCCACTTTATCAAGGAATTCGTTCTCCATAACCAGCTTTCTAACTCTAGAAACTGACCATGAATCGATACCTCTTTAAATATGAAATGACATGCACAAAATGATGAAACATAACAAGTTAGTGTCGCAACATATAAAGCAAACAAAGTAAATAAACATCCAATTGGGTAACTACTAAGGTTAGACATAGTTCTACTTAGGGTGGGCTCCTAGGTTCTCTACGTGTGGTTTAGCTCTAAAGTTGAGGTACCCGAACCAGCAGATTCCTCGATCCTCACCCAATATAGGCTCATATGGACCGAGTTTGGTTCAGGGGAATACATTTCCCTATGGCCATGCGGAAGTGAAAACTTCACGAAGACATAGGTACAGATGTATTCCGGAAGCAATCCACTAGCCCATGTGGAGGTGAAAACCTCACGAAGGCATAGCTTCTCGCTCCCACTTAAGGGTGCGACCACGTCGGTCATGCAGTGCAATGCAGAGAGATATATTTTAGAACCACATGCAATAAAAGGATCATGTTTTTAAAAAAACCAAAATTTAAATTCAGACAAAAAGGACATGAAATTATCAATTTTACGGCTTGACTCTCTTACTTGTCCCTAGCGGAGTCGCCAAGCTGTCGAAACCATTTTTAAAATCGGGTTTTAAAAAAAATGGGATCGACTTTAAAAACGAAAATTAGAGTCGCCACCAATCCCTTTTTACTTAGGTGTGATTGGATCACCTTGTAAAACGCTTTATTTTAAAACATTTGATTTTGGTCTACGAAAAACAAGAAAACGGGTTCGGGAGTCGGTTACGTATGAGGAAGGATTAGCACCCTCATAACGCCCAAAAATTGGTACCTAATCGATAAAATCATGTCCTAATGTTGAAACTTTGAAATATTTTAGAAAATGGTCCTTTTATTTGAAGAAAAAACCAGACTTACCTATCTCAAAGAAATAAAACACCATACCCAGTAAGTTAGGAATAGCATCTCATGACTTCGAAACTAGGCACGTCTTTATTTTAGAAAAATCCCTATTTCGAGACACAAAACATCATATCCAGTAAGTAAGGACACAACGTTTTGAATTCCCAAGAATAGGTTTTTTTGATTTAAAACTTGAGATTTCTTTATTCCGAAAGAATATAAACATCACATACAGCACGTTAGGACACGATAATTTTAAACCCTCGTAACTAAAAAAAACATCTCATGATTTACAAAACTTCTTAAAATGATATCTAGTTATTTAGACAAACGAAAAATCGCAACCCAGCACGTTAGGGAACTATTTCTCGAATTTCTAAATACAAAACATTGCCTTATTTTAAAAAACATTTAGATAAAATATAGTAAGCTTGCAAAAAATGTATTTTTTATTTTGAACAATAATTCATGTGTCAATATTGCATTTATAAACTATCATACACAAATATTAAAAACAATTATAATACATTAGCATTTAATATAGACAATATAAAATATAACTAAAATAACTACACTATAGTAATCATAAAATAATAAATAAATAAAAGGGCATTGCACGGACAAATAAAATATATAAAGCAATATAAAACAATAAAAATACTAAATAAATATTATAATAAATATATAATTTAATACATATAAAAGATAATACATAATAATATATATAATAATTTTGAATAAAGATATTTTCAAAAAAAATAATATAAATAATATATGTGAAACATGTTATAAAATATAAATAAATTTTATACAAAAATAAATTTAAAAAAAAACAAAATATGATATAATATAATACTATGTAATATAAAAAAAATTTAAAAACATATAATATAGTAATTAATATATAAAAATAATATGTAATGAAAATAATTTTGAGCTAAATAAAAATAATAAATAATAATCATTTAATATATAATATATATATTTATACTATTAATATATAAATAATAAAGAAAATAATATAGACAATTTAACATAATAAAATAATTGAATACAATATTAAAATAATAAAATAAAAGGATAAAAAAAATAAAACAAAGAAAACAAGGGTTAAATAACAATTAAAACAGATATAAAGGACTAAATTAAAATACGCGTTAAAATACAAGGGTTAAAACGACAATTAAGCCCTTTTTTAAAACGGCGTCGTTTCGATTTTTTAACCTTTAAACTGCCCGTGGATTCAATTGAAATAAAATAATAGTTTTGGGGTCACATTAAAAATAAAAAGAACTTAAATTGAACGGAATCAAAAATAATAAAAATGCGGGAGGACCTATTCCGCAAATAGACCATTAGTAAAAACACGCAGATCTTTTAGTCCATCGGGTCGACGCGCGGATCCTATAGTTCTGAACGACGTCGTTTTGCACTTATTATGTTAAGTGAAAACGGCGTCGTTTCTTCTATATTATAAAAATAAAGATTTGGCTTTAAAAACATTTTTAAAACAGTTTAAAAAAAACTTGAAAATGCTCTGAAGGGCCTTTAGTTCTTTTGGCGGAGCCTGGTCATCGGGCTTAGGGGGGCCTTCGTCTTCACGCGCTGCACGCGCCTATGCGCCGTCGTCTACGGCGGTTCTCAGGTATGAAACTCGTCCCTTTTTGCTATTTTGTAAAAAAAAAAATGCACGGAACATAAAAATAAGAAAATAACAAAAAATAAAATATAAATCACCTTGACAAAATTTGTATTCTGTTTCAATGTTTTCTTTTTTTGTATTTCTGTATATTTCGTATTGTGAATCCCCCTCATTTACAAATTTTTTACAGGCTTTTATAGTCTTTCGAAATGAAAAAAATAAAGAAATAAAATTTTTGCCATATTTGCTGTGAATTGCTGCTGCTATTTTTTTCTCTTTCGTGCAGGTCAAACGCGAAGAATTCGGTAGTGGTGAGTCGCGCTAACTGCGGCGCGAATTGGTGGAGTGACGATTGAGGCGTGATCGAAGGCTGCTGGAGCAATTGTGGCGCGACGATTGATATCCTGCTAGCTTGCGGCAATAGGCTACTGAATCTGCCTAAGTTTTGGGCTTTTTTGGGCCGCCTAAATTTTGGGTCAGGGTCTGTTTAGGGGGTTTGTCAGTTTGGGTGTAATGGGTAGTTTGGGTCAAGTTGGGCCACAGGTATTTTTAAGCTTGTACAATGGACTATTTAAAAACTTTAATTTTTATATTTATTTTTTATAGCCCGGTCAAAATTGGGATCCTACACCATTGTTTTCTTTAATATTTAAATACACATGTTGTGTATTGATTGGAGGAATTTTTTGAGTATGGGTAATGGTGCGCACGTGTGTGCGTGATAACTTACCTAGGAAGTTTCATAGTAGTCGAAGGGTTTCATCCTATTTATAAATAAGGGCAAGCTTTTTAGTCTTATTACCATTTGTTTTCTAAGTGTTTTGATTTCTGCAATTCTTTTTTTGTTTGTGTTCAGGGTGCAGTTCAGTTTGGTAGGTTTCAATTACTTTAATTTCCTTTTATTATTCTTTAATTTTCTTTTCTATTGTTAGCAAAACATGGCCCCCAGATTGCTTAGTGTTCCTACTGGAAGTGAGGAATTTGAGTGTTTGACGTATGAGCAAAACATGGAAATTTTAGATACAAATTCGATATTTTGAAGGGAAAGCATTAATTGAGTGATATGAACAATTGTAAGAGAGAAAATCATTGGTTTCTTTTTCCCTTATATGTTTTTTAAGCAGGGTTTCATCTACCTTTGCATCTTTCTTTTTTTTGTAGATTTTTTAAATGCATTTGGAGTGGCTCTTTTGCAATTAATGGGTTCCTCATGGTGGACTTTAATGATGTATTTATTTGATTGTCAGCTACATGGAGAAGAAGCTTCTGTAAACGTGTTTAGAAGAATATACATTGTAACCTCTACTAGTGAGAATAAGCAAAAAGGGTTTGTAATGTTTGCCACTTGAAGGGGAGGAAAAGCTGTTATAGATAACACCACCAACAACTTGCATTTGGCGAGGGATAAATATATTAAAATTAAGCAAACTTATGGGGAATTCTCTTTTCCTTTGGCGTAGGTTAAACCTTCCACTAAAAGAAGCACCTAGGATCATCGCTCGTTAAATGCAGTAGAAGAGGCTCAATTGAAAAAGCTGCAGACAAGCCTGCCAATTAGATATGAGCAAGTTCACAGCTTGAGAAACATATGGTGATTATGTTTAATGGAAAAGAGTCCTAACGGTTGGGATGATGCTGACTTCAATACCTTTAGTAAGGATCAATTTGATGGGATAAAGCCATGTAATGAAGCTTGGCCATATGGGGATAACAGTGTAACAGCAGAGATTCTTTTTGAATCATGTGAAGAACCAAAAAGTTGGTTAACTGAGCATACCTTTTGTCTCGAATGTAGATGGGAATATTGAAGCCAGAAAGAAGAAAATAATGGTGTTATTGCGAGGGTTCCAAGAGCTACAAAAGGAAAGAAAGTTGCAAAGTGACTGAAACTTTGTGAGCTATTCAAACCATTCAAAGAGTTAAAATTGTTGATGTTACTCAATAACCATTTGAAGAGAGTAGAGGACCTAATTTGGTGGTTCACACGAAGAGAAGAAAAGCTTTGTATTCATATTCTCTTCCTTCTGTTGGTGAAGGTCCCTTAAGCGGGGATCTGATGGATACTAAGTCTCGCGCAAGCTCTAATACACAATCTAGTTTTGGAGGTATTACTTTAAAGTTTCTAATTTGTTGCATTTATTTTTGCAAGTTTTTGTATTTTCTATGAAAGCAAAATATTGTAACCAAGTGAAACATTCTCATTAGAGATAAATAATCATAGTAAGGAATTTGGAGCCAAGATTCATTCCTTGAATGTTTTATTGGGTTGTGAGATTCTTGATGAAGTTCTTCGTGAAAGTTTTAATTGGTTCTTTAGTAGTAGTTTCAGTGTGTGTTGCTTTTATTACTTATTTGTTTGCTAGAATTTATTACTATTTGTTTGTCATATAGATGACTTATACAGGAAATAATAAGGGTACTTCCACTAACCCTGAAGTCCCTACTATTGCCATCGTGTCTACTATACCTGTCTCTACCTCTTCTACAACTTAAGCATCTATTTCTCTTCCTGTCTCAATGAGTTCTACTTCAATTACTCTTACTTCAATTGTTTCTAGTTCGCCAACCCTAGCCACTTAATACTTGGGCTTTAAAGAATCAATTAATCAAAGCCTAAGTGCTTCAAGAAGTGAACCAATAAATCAAATGCCTTTTATTCCTCCTAAAGAATAGTAACAAAAGAAAAAACATAAGACTATTTCTCAGAAGAAAACTGGCTCCGGGAGTTCAACCATATAGAATCACACCTCTTCTACTGCCTTTTCAAGTAGCTCTAGTCAAACTACTCCTGCTATTCCTTCTCTTCCCTCGATCTTATGCAGCGCGTCTGCTCCTTCAACTGGTGTTTCAAGAACTTCAATAAACTCTTCTTCTGTTGGTGTTCTTCGTACATCTGGTAGAACTTCTCAAAGTTCTCCTTCCATGAGCAGTACTTCCTTTGGGATCTACCCTGATGGAATAATGAAAAGTCTCATAAACCCTTAATCCCGTTATGTTCTTTGGCGAGGATTTGAAGGATTAGGTATGTTCTTTCATTCTGCCGAAGCAACAGGGAAAATGTCTGAATGGTTTCCTTTAAAACAGATCAATGGTCCACCTATAATATGCCCTATGGATTTATGGAAAACAATTAACGATCTGGAATACGAAAAGAATTTTATGCACCAACAACTGGGTAGATCCTAAGTTTCAGGAAGTTCAACTACAAAACTTAAATGTTGAGAATAAGGTTTTGAAGAAATTGGTTATTGAAGCTACCTTAAAGGAAGTTGTTTTGAAAGAAAAAGTTAATCCTCTTAAGGAGTTAAATGTAAAATTGAAGGAAGTTACGAAGCTAGAAGAAGAAAATGAGAATTTGAAGGAGAAAGTGGAGTTAAAAGCTCGCATGCAATAGTTAACTTCGAAGCATGCAAATGAAATAGTTTTTTTTTTTTAAAATTATCCCACGATGGCAAAGTTGTTCAATTAAAGGATCAATATGAGGTGACGTTAATGCCATCAAAGAAGATATAAAAGAGAGCTTGCAGAAAAATGATGTTGAACTCAAATCTCTGTAAGCTGCAATTGAGGCTGTCAAAAAGGAAAAAGATATTGAAGCCACTTTGGCTAAGGAAAAGAAAAATAGAGGCATTGAGGAAGCTATAGATACTGTGAGAGTTGAGGTTGCAAGTACATTTAAATGGGCTTAACACGACGCTATACCCAACATTCAAGTGGCTCATGGCCCACTCGATGTTTCAAATGTTATGTTGAGCAAATTGTGCGATACTACAATGAACTTTGATATACTCAATCCTATTGGTCCTAAATAGGAAGCTTTTAGAGAGGATCAACAAGTTGTTGTATTGTTTCCTCCTAGTACTCTTGCTAATTCAAACTTTGGGGAGAAGAATAAACAAACGGTGGAGATGGAGAAGAGTCCACTGTTGAATGATATTGTTGCTAATTGTTGTTGTTATTTGACTAAAGGGGTATACTTTTGTGAAAAAATCAATTAAGCTCCTCAGTGAAAAATGCACTCAATTAAGCCCTCAAACTCTCAAATTGCATCAATTAAGTCTTTTGAGCAACGTTTTCTATCTTTGATCGTTATGATGTTGACGTGGCCATCGACGACGCTGACATGGTGCTCCATGTTAGTGATAGTTGCTAATGTAGCATTGTCATGTAAGCTACCACGTCAACAAAAAAAATCATTTTTTTAAAATAAAAAAATTAAAAGAAATATTTTTTATTTTATTGGAATATTGTCTAGGTTCATTCATTTTAAAAATTAAATTTTAAAAAAATTATAAAAAATGTTTTTCAAAATTTTTATAAATTTGTAAAAAAACATTATTAAAATTTATAAAAAATATTAAATGAAGTTAAAAATTTTCAAAAAATAATAAAAACTATTTAAAAGTTAAATGTTCAGAATGAATCTGGACATTTGGTTGCCCAGGTTCATAATGAATCTATTACATTAGTTGTGATAGTTTCCCTCATTTTAACTTCATACTTCTTCAAGTCTGTTAATGTGAGTATCCTACCAGCTTTTTAAACATCTATTACCAAATTAAACTCGATGGATCCATTATAGAAATCTTATACCTTTATATTGAAATCTTTCGTAGAGTTATTGCTAGCTTTTTGTTGTAACAAATGTCATCAACTTTGAAAAGCTCCCATTTGATGTGAAGACTTCTCAAATCCCCTTATCTTCCATGATTGTTGATTTCAAACTTTCCATCCGCATTTGGAGATATGGAGAAATTTTGAACCCTTTTCAAGCAAGTTTCTCAACCGGGCAATATTTTCCATGGAAGTTTTCCATGTTGTTTCCAAGCTTTGTGAAGCCCTGCAAGTTGCCCTAACACTCCTATATAGAGACCACCAGTGGCTTTTAGGTTAGCATTGCTTGCATACATGTTTTGGATATGAGAAAAATGGAGTGATTAATGAAGAAAAAACAAACAAATAACAAATGGATATTCCATATATGGAAATGTCAATCAATTTGTTGTTCACTTGAGAGGCTTTTATTGGAGTTGTTTCTCTTATGTCAAATACTTGTGTTTTCCCATTATCTTCTCTAATTAGCATGAACCTCCACCTATGCCATTTGATCCTAGGCTTACAACCTCCAAACAAAGGGATGCAACTACTACTGCATTGGCGGCATGGCCTCCATTCTGGAGAATATTTGTAATAGTCTATCTTTTAGTGGTGTAACACCCTATACCCGACCCGATCACCAAGTCCGGGCTACAGTGTGCCACATTCATTGTTGAAACAATTACAATTAATTTAGATGCGAATACATATCACAATTCAATATTTTACTTATGAGCATATAATAACATTATCAACTAAATTCACAATTTAGTAATTAGATACTCAAGTTCATATAACATAAGATATACCAAAAGTGACTCAACTAGATAGGTACATGTCAAACTATTCAAAAACATAAATACACCAAGATTGCTAAGTCCGGGATCTTCTTTGGATGCTGAAGTCGAAATTTAGGATTGTAACACCCCTTAACCCTTATCCGTCACCGGAACATGGTTACGGAGTATTACCGCACTTTTTAGAACAAATATAAACATTAAACAAATTAAATTACATACACTTCATAAATTAATTATATTGTCCCTTCTATGGGTCCTCGAGGCCCAAAATATACGTTAGAAACAAATTGGGACTCAATCAGAAATTCAGAGAATTTTTCTCCGAAAAATTTTAAAATTTTTCCTAAGTGCAGGGCACACACGCCCGTTTGCCAAGCCGTGTGGACTCAAAATGAGCCTTATACAATAAATTTACTAACCCTCTTGAACAACAAACAATTCAAAATCCAAACTTTCAACCAATCCAAAACATATTCAAATACCTCTAAAACATATCAAATTGATAAACTTAATGACCTAATCAATGTACTCTTTTAGATACTTCTCATACTTTAACCAAAACAATCTAATTTAGCATCATTCAAACCATTTCAAAATTTATATCAATTTCTCCCAAAGTCTATTTATTTCATACTCATGTATGCATTAACTTAAACATGTCATTTTATATCATCAACATGTCTTACATAAGTTCAAGTATATAATTATAGCGTATATTATTTTATAACATTATTTACAATCACTACTCAAAATGACCTACACGTGACATCCTAGGTACATGTCATTACCAAAAAGAAAAGTACTTCACCACTTTTGAGTTCGGGATCGGCTTTAGAGTTGATTCGACAATCTAACGTTAATCTAACCTGCGCACAGAAAACAAACCGTACGCTGAGTATAAACTCAGTGGTATTTCTATAATCCGAATATTTATTAAATAAGAATTTATAATATTTATTTATATAATCACGCATTAACAAAATCATTCAACAAATAATCAATTTCATAAATGCATCATTCATAACACTTTCAATTCTCATATCATACTATTTCAATTTCATAATTGCTATTTAATAGCTTTTCTCAATAGGATACACCACTCAATTTCAAACCAATATCCATTTCATGAATCCCTGATTCATGCAATTCCATGCATTTCAATTGCATATTTCATATCATTGTCCATTCCAATCCATATTCAATATTATACATTGTCAACCAATTGGCCAAATCATTTGTTTACCCCTATTAATAAGACTTGGACTTTGGCGGATACATGGATCCAACCAAAACACACCAGTATGGCACCCAGTGTCTCATCGAATAATTCGAAGTATTAGGTTGATACCCAGTGTCTCATCGGCCTTACCGAAGTAAGTTGGTACCCAGTACCTCATCGAATTTATCTGAAGTAATAATATGACACCCAGTGTCTCATCGACTCATGGTCGAAGTTGTAACATCCTAGATTAGGGGTTATGCGTTTGTGCATAATTCATGAGTTAGTAGGTTTTGGCAATGTTTGGAAGTGTATTAAGGGTTTTTAAAATTCTAGGATGGAAGAGAAAGCTTAGAAAAATTATTGGTTTCTAAGTAAAAAGGGGAGCTAGGTAAATGAGGCTTGAAAAGAAACTCCGTGTGAAGCATGACACAAGGAACCATGTGGTAAAATGGCATGTTTTATGAATTATGTATGAATGTGTTATGTGAATTCTAGAAATAAGGAAATGTATGGAAATGTTAAGTTTAAAAGAGGAAAGTGAACATTTTTGGAAACCTGGAAATGCATGGACATGAACATTTTTGGAAACCTGGAAATGTAAGGAAATGATTCAAAAATGGAAAGTGAACATTTAGGAAACTTGGATATGTAAGAGAAATAAAGGAGTTTTATTCACATAAATATGTGAATAATAAGAGATAAATAAAAGAGTTTTATTCACATAAATATGTGAATAATAAGAGATAAATAAAGGAGTTTTATTCACATAAATATGTGAATAATAAGAGAGAAACAAAGGAGTTTTATTCACATAAATATGTGAATAATAAGAGATAAATAAAGGAGTTTTATTCACATAAATATGTGAATAATAAGAGATAATAAAGGAGTTTTATTCACATAAATATGTGAATAATAAGAGAGAAATAAAGGAGTTTTATTCACATAAATATGTGAATAATAAGAGATAAATAAAGGAGTTTTATTCACATAAATATGTGAATAATAAGAGATAAATAAAGGATTATTTTCTAATGAGATAATTGAGGAGATAATTGATGGATTAAAGGCTTTTATCTTTTAAATAAAAGAGATAATATTATCAAAAAGAGGAGTGGTGGCCAAGTAAAGGACTCCTAGGCTGATAACTTTGGCTATAAAAGGAGGACAGGAGGGCTACTCATCAACATTTGCTCCCTCTTCCTCTCTGCCGAAATTCTCCCTAGGCAAAACCCCTCTCTGCCGAATTTTTATTAAGCAAAATCCCTCTCTTTTTCTTCTGTTTTCTTCTCCGTTCTACTGTTAAGCTGAATCTTTGTGGATTCTAAGAAAGAGGGCAATCATCCACAACATCAAAAGGGGATTTTTCGGGAAATCTAAGGATCTAAGGCTTATAAAGGAATCCTCTTCAGATTTGGAATCCCATCATAAGTATTAGCCGATTTCAAGGAAGAGGAATTCTAGCAACTGTTGGGACTTGATTCAATCAATTCGGCAACTAGGAGTGAAAGATCTAGATCGGTAGATCGCTCTACGGGAATTCACGGAAACTATTAAGCGAAAAAGGTGTGTACCCTTACTAACCTTCAATAAATTACGTGGTAATTATTAAATATATGAATATGTATCGGTATGTGAATGTGGTTAAGTACCACAAATGTGGTAAGGAGTACCCAGGTATGTTTCCTACTTTTGATAGGATTATGAATGTGATATACTTTGAACATGTGATTAGTAACATGAATGAAAATTAAGTATGTGGAATATGTTATAAAATAATTGGGGCATTTGGGATATATGTGAAGGAAGAAAGTGAAGGTGTTGACTTCGGTCTCACCAACGAAGATGTTGACTTCGGTCTCACCAATGAAGGTGTTGGTTTCGGCCTCACCAACGAAATATGGTGGCTACGGCCCCATTGCGTGAATATGGTAACTTCGGTTACATTATTTGAATATAGTGTCTAATGACACAACGTAAGTGGGCGATGAGCACGTCGACTGCAGCGACTGCCATCGATGGTGTGTAGCGGATGGAGGGTTGACTTAGTAGTCCCCACGGTGTAATTGGCAGGTACGGGTGGTGTGTAGCGGATGGACAAATAGGCTTGGGTTGGGTTGCATCATTATTTGATTTGAATATGCTTTGATATGAATATGTATGCCTGGAATGTTGATTGTTAGTTTGTGTACACATTGAGTCTGTTGACTCACCCCTTTGTGGGACTATTTTTCAGGAAATGAGCAGTAATGGACTGGGTCGGCAGGAGCTAAAGGTGGCCATGCATCACTTGAAGAATTTATTAGAATTTGGACTTTACTCAATTTTAGTATTTTCAATTTTATCTTTGGGTTTGAATGATGTAATAAGGCCATAAGGCCCAAGTTGGATGGTTTTATTTCCCTGCTTTTATTTTCAGTTGTTATGTTATGAATTATTTTTGACTAAGTTTAATTAAATTTATTTTAAAAATAAACCCTAAATTGTTTTGTCACCAAAATTAAATGTTTTCTAAATTAAATAAATGGGTTTCCAACCTAAGCCCAACCAAAAACCAATATCTTTCTAAAAATTCACAAAAATTTTCTAAGTAACAAAAGAATTTGAAGCCGATTTTCTTAAGGAACATACCAGATCCGGTTCAGGCTCGTGGGCCGGGTGTGGGGTGTTTCAGTAGTCAACCCTCCATCCGCTACACACCATCGAAGGCAGTCGCTGCAGTCGACGTGCTCATCGCCCACTTATGTTGTGTCATTAGACACTGTATTCACTGGATGTAACCGAAGTTACCACTTTTCACTTTATGTGACCGTAGTCACCACTTTACGTTGGTGAGACCGTAGTCAACACCTTCACTTTCTTCCTTCACATATATCCCAAATGCCCCAATTATTTTATAACATATTCCACATACTTAATTTTCATTCATGTTACTAATCACATGTTCAAAGTATATCACATTCATAATCCTATCAAAAGTAGGAAACATACCTGGGTACTCCTTACCACATTTGTGGTACTTAACCACATTCACATACTGATACATATTCATATATTTAATAATTACCACGTAATTTATTGAAGGTTAGTAAGGGTACACACCTTTTTCGCTTAATAGTTTCCGTGAATTCCCGTAGAGCGATCTACCGATCTAGATCTTTCACTCCTAGTTGCCGAATTGATTGAATCAAGTCCCAACAGTTGCTAGAATTCCTCTTCCTTGAAATCGGCTAATACTTATGATGGGATTCCAAATCTGAAGAGGATTCCTTTATAAGCCTTAGATCCTTAGATTTCCCGAAAAATCCCCTTTTGATGTTGTGGATGATTGCCCTCTTTCTTAGAATCCACAAAGATTCAGCTTAACAGTAGAACGGAGAAGAAAACAGAAGAAAAAGAGAGGGATTTTTGCTTAATAAAAATTCGGCAGAGAGGGGTTTTGCCTAGGGAGAATTTCGGCAGAGAGGAAGAGGGAGCAAATGTTGATGAGTAGCCCTCCTGTCCTCCTTTTATAGCCAAAGTTATCAGCCTAGGAGTCCTTTACTTAGCCACCACTCCTCTTTTTGATAATATTATCTCTTTTATTTAAAAGATAAAAGCCTTTAATCCATCAATTATCTCCTCAATTATCTCATTAGAAAATAATCCTTTATTTATCTCTTATTATTCACATATTTATGTGAATAAAACTCCTTTATTTATCTCTTATTATTCACATATTTATGTGAATAAAACTCCTTTATTTCTCTCTTATTATTCACATATTTATGTGAATAAAACTCCTTTATTTATCTCTTATTATTCACCAATGAAGGTGTTGGTTTCGGCCTCACCAACGAAATATGGTGGCTACGGCCCCATTGCGTGAATATGGTAACTTTGGTTGCCCAGTTGGATTTTCTTTATTTCTGTTTATTTTTATTTGAATATGATACAATTTATGTTTGATTAAAGATAAGTAAATTTATTTCTTTTAAAATAATAAACCCAAAAATTATTTTGTCACCTTATTTAAGTTGGATTTCCAGAATTTATTAAATAGGTTTCAAATTAAGCCCAACCCAAAACAATTTTTTTTAAATTACACAAATTTTCTCTAAGTCATTTAGAACATTGAAAACCGATTTATTTAAGGAACATACCAGATCCGGTTCAGGCTCGTGGGCCGGGTGTGGGGTGTTTCAGTTGGTATCAGAGCCCAGTTTTAAACCCTCGGCCTGGGGTTTAAGGCCCAAAACGTTTTCAAATCGAGCCCAAATGAGTTTTTGAAGATAAGCAGGTTTTTCTGGCATGGCACCTAAGTCTCCGACCCGCAGTCCACCAGGTAAATACCCCTATCCTTTGTGTGATTTATATTGTGATTTGTAGAAGGATAGAAATGGAATGGAACGTAGAATAGTATGATAGGTACTTGATCCCTAGGACTAGTCTACTCAAACACAAATACATAAGACTTAATGCACTTAACAAACCTATGGCTAAGTCACTAAGTTAGGGTGTGGTAACCATTGTGCGCATGTCTAGGATTGGATTCGGAAGAGCCTGGTACTTAAGCAGTCCTAGTGACTCACCTCCTCTTCGTAGGTATCCTACCTGGTGCGTAGCTTCGGCTCGCCCTAACTCAGAGGGCTCAGTGGTGTGGCAACCTCTGTGCGCATGTCTAGGAATGGTTTCGGTGGGAGCTTGGTATTTAAGCAGTCCGCGTGACTCACCTCCTCTCCACTCGAATCCTGCCTGGTGCGTAGCTTTGGTTCACCCTGACCAAGGAGGGCTCGGTCATAGGCTAAACGTAATGACTAAAACCCAAAAAGGGAACTAGCCGTTTTGAAAAAAAAAAAAAAACTTCTTTGAAATCTGAGAAAATTATTTTTCTTACAACATTTTCTGAAAAACTCCTGATTTGCGAAAATTACAAAAATGCCCTTGATTTACAAAATGTGAACCTACCCAACAGTTTCTCAAAAATTTCATTATTTTATAAATGTTCAAAAACCCTAATTTGCAAACTATCAAAAATACCTTGATTTTGGAAAATCACAAAATTGCCTCTAACTTACAAAATGACCAAAATGACCCTGTCTTTTGAAATTTTTGCAAACATCACTATTTTTTAAAAAAAAGGAGAAACTCTCAAAAAGAACCTTCAAAGTTTTACAACTTTTGAACTATCTCTAATTTATCAAAATTTACAAATTTACCCTGATTTGTGAAAAAATTACCGAAATACCCCTGGATTTCAAAATTCTTCCAAAATTTCCCCGGAACTTTAGAAGTACCAAAATACTTTCGTCAAAATCACCAGGGAACTTTTTATTTCTGAAAATTTACGAAAATACCCCTGTAGGATAAAATTACGAAAATGCCTCTGGGTAGTGGAAAAGCAAAATAACGAAAACAACAACAAGAATTACAACGTTTCTTTGAATGAACGAAAGTTCATATTTGTTGATGGATGAATGAATGAATGTAAAGACTGTGTGCATGTATGAATACGAAAGAACCACTCCTAAAACTCTTTTCATAAAACTTCTTCGCGGGTAATAAGTGAAACAAGTACTAATGTATAAAACTTTTAAATCAGATTAAATCGCGGCGTTAGAAAATGAGTTCTAAGGGATGTGAACTTAGAGATTGTGCCTAGAAAGTATGATGGTTCTATTAAGATCAGAGTGCGCAGCGTAAGCATAGTACTTTGAGAAGGATTGTACGACTGTTAATAAGTAATTTCGAGGACGAAATTATTTTTAAGGAGGGTAGAACTGTAACATCCTAGATTAGGGGTTATGCGTTTGTGCATAATTCATGAGTTAGTAGGTTTTGGCAATGTTTGGAAGTGTATTAAGGGTTTTTAAAATTCTAGGATGGAAGAGAAAGCTTAGAAAAATTATTGGTTTCTAAGTAAAAAGGGGAGCTAGGTAAATGAGGCTTGAAAAGAAACTCCGTGTGAAGCATGACACAAGGAACCATGTGGTAAAATGGCATGTTTTATGAATTATGTATGAATGTGTTATGTGAATTCTAGAATTAAGGAAATGTATGGAAATGTAAGGAAATGTAAGGAAATGTATGGAAATGTATGGAAATGTAAGGAAATGTAAGGAAATGCAAGGAAATGTAAGGAAATGTAAAGAAATGTCTTGTCTTGGAAATGTAGGGAAATGTCCTGAAAATGTATGGAAATGTTAAGTTTAAAAGAGGAAAGTGAACATTTTTGGAAACCTGGAAATGCATGGACATGGACATGAACATTTTTGGAAACCTGGAAATGTAAGGAAATGATTCAAAAAATGGAAAGTGAACATTTAGGAAACTTGGATATGTAAGAGAAATAAAGGAGTTTTATTCACATAAATATGTGAATAATAAGAGATAAATAAAGGAGTTTTATTCACATAAATATGTGAATAATAAGAGATAAATAAAGGAGTTTTATTCACATAAATATGTGAATAATAAGAGATAAATAAAGGAGTTTTATTCACATAAATATGTGAATAATAAGAGAGAAATAAAGGAGTTTTATTCACATAAATATGTGAATAATAAGAGATAAATAAAGGAGTTTTATTCACATAAATATGTGAATAATGAGAGATAAATAAAGGAGTTTTATTCACATAAATATGTGAATAATAAGAGATAAATAAAGGATTATTTTCTAATGAGATAATTGAGGAGATAATTGATGGATTAAAGGCTTTTATCTTTTAAATAAAAGAGATAATATTATCAAAAAGAGGAGTGGTGGCCAAGTAAAGGACTCCTAGGCTGATAACTTTGGCTATAAAAGGAGGACAGGAGGGCTACTCATCAACATTTGCTCCCTCTTCCTCTCTGTCGAATTTTCCTAGCTCTCTCCCCCTCTCTGCCGTATTTTTCTTTAAGAAAAATCCATCTTTTCTTCTTCCATTTTCTTCTCTGTTTCTACTGTCAAAGCCGAATCTTTGTTGATTCTAAGTAAAGGAGCAATCAACTACAACATCAAAAGGGTTTCCTCAACTGTCGAATACAAGGATCAAGGATCTAAGGTAAGATAAATTTATTTGATTAAAGGTTATGATGTATATGTTAGATTAGATCTAACATGAAGATTTCGACAGACATATAGGGCAAGGAATCCTCTTCAGATTTGGAACTGTAACATCCTGAATAGGGCCTATGCATTTTTCAGATCAATTGTATGAAATGACAAGTCTTAAGTATTATGAATAAATTTTTGATACTTTTGGAAACCTAGAAATGAATGAAAATGGAAATGAAAATGAAAATGGAGATGGAAATGAAAATGGAAAGGGAAATGGACATTTTTGGAAACTTAGACATTTTTGGAAACCTAAACATTTTTGGAAATGATCCAAAAATGGAAACTTGAACATTTTGGGAAACTTGGATATATGAGAGAAATAAAGGAGTTTTATTCACATAAATATGTGAATAATAAGAGATAAATAAAGGAGTTTTATTCACATAAATATGTGAATAATAAGAGATAAATAAAGGAGTTTTATTCACATAAATATGTGAATAATGAGAGAGAAATAAAGGAGTTTTATTCACATAAATATGTGAATAATAAGAGATAAATAAAGGAGTTTTATTCACATAAATATGTGAATAATAAGAGATAAATAAAGGATTATTTTCTAATGAGATAATTGAGGAGATAATTGATGGATTAAAGGCTTTTATCTTTTAAATAAAAGAGATAATATTATCAAAAAGAGGAGTGGTGGCCAAGTAAAGGACTCCTAGGCTGATAACTTTGTCTATAAAAGGAGGACAGGAGGGCTACTCATCAACATTTGCTCCCTCTTCCTCTCTGCCGAAATTCTCCCTAGGCAAAACCCCTCTCTGCCGAATTTTCATTAAGCAAAAATCCCTCTCTTTTTCTTCTATTTTCTTCTCTGTTCTACTGTTAAGCTGAATCTTTGTGGATTCTAAGAAAGAGGGCAATCATCCACAACATCAAAAGGGGATTTTTCGGGAAATCTAAGGATCTAAGGTAAGGATTATAAATATAAATATGTGGTTAAAGATTATGATTCACGTTTTCAAAGTTAGATCAAATCTAACACGAAGTTATAGGATTTCAACAGGCTTATAAAGGAATCCTCTTCAGATTTGGAATCCCATCATAAGGTAAGGGATACTCGGCCAAGGCATAATTTTTTTAAGTGTTTTCCATTATTTCAAAAACCGAAAACTGACATGGTTACATACCTAGTATTAGCCGATTTCAAGGAAGAGGAATTCTAGCAACTGTTGGGACTTGATTAAATCAATTCGGCAACTAGGTAAGTAATTCTACTTCTAGTAGGATTTGGTTTTAAGACCAAATAGGTTTATTTATATGTTTTAATTAATGGCCGAATATAGGAGTGAAAGATCTAGATCGGTAGATCGCTCTACGGGAATTCACGGAAACTATTAAGCGAAAAAGGTGTGTACTCTTACTAACTTTCAATAAATTGCATGGCAATCATTAGATATGTAAATATGTAACGGTATGTGAATGTGGCTAAGCACCACAAATGTGGTAAGGAGTACCCAGGTACGTTTCCTACTTTTGATAGGATTGTGAATGTGATATATTTTGAACATGTGATTAGTAACATGAATGAAAATTTAGTATGTGAAATATGTTATGAAATAATTGGGGCATTCGGGATATTTGTGGAGGAAGAAAGTGAAGGTGATGACTACGGTCTCACCAACGTAAAGTGGTGACTACGGTCACATAAAGTGAAAAGTGGTAACTTCGGTTACATCCAGTGAATACAGTGTCTAATGACACAACATAAGTGGGCGATGAGCACGTCGACTGCAGCGACTGCCTTCGATGGTGTGTAGCGGATGGAGGGTCGACTTAGTAGTCCCCGCGGTGTACAGGTTGGTACGGGTGGTGTGTAGCGGATGGACAAATAGGTTTGGGTTTGGGTTGCATCATCCTTTAGTTTGTATAAACATGATATTGATATGACTTGTATGCCTGATTTGTTGGAAATTAGTACTATGTACACATTGAGTCTGTTGACTCACCCCGTTGGGGAATTATTTTTCAGGTGATGAGCAGTAATGGACCGGGTCGGCAGGAGCTAAAGGTGGCCATGCATCGCTTGAAGAAATTATTTGGAATTTGGACTTTATGAAATTTTAGTACTTTAAACTTTATTTTGGGTTTGAATGATGTAATAAGGCCATAAGGCCCAATTGGATTTTCTTTATTTCTGTTTATTTTTATTTGAATATGATACAATTTATGTTTGATTAAAGATAAGTAAATTTATTTCTTTTAAAATAATAAACCCAAAAATTATTTTGTCACCTTATTTAAGTTGGATTTCCAGAATTTATTAAATAGGTTTCAAATTAAGCCCAAGCCAAAACAATTTTTTTTTTTAAATTACACAAATTTTCTCTAAGTCATTTAGAACATTGAAAACCGATTTATTTAAGGAACATACCAGATCCGGTTCAGGCTCGTGGGCCGAGTGTGGGGTGTTTCAGTTGGTATCAGAGCCAGGTTTTAAAACTCTCGGCCTGTGGGCTCAGGCCCAAAATGTTTTCAATTCGAGCCCAAATGAATTTCTTTGAAATAAGCAGGTTTTATGGCATGGCACCTAAGTCTCCGACCCGCAGTCCACCAGGTAAGTACCTTTAACCATCTGTGTGATTATGTGAATTATGAATTGTAAAAGGGTAGAAAAGGCATGGAACGTAGAATAGTGTGATAGGAACTTGAACCCTAGGATTAGACTACTCAAACACTTGAAACTCATAAGACTTAATGAACTTAACAAACCTATGACTAAGTTATTAAGCTAGGGTGTGGCAACCTCTGTGCGCATGTCTAGAAAGGTCGGTGAGAGCTTGGTATTTAAGCAGTCCGCGTGACTCACCTCCTCTTCATTCGAATCCTGCCTGGTGCGTAGCTTTGGTTCACCCTGACCAAGAGGGCTCGGTCATAGGCTAAACACAAAGAATAAAACCCGAAAGGGACTTAGCTGTTTTTCTATAAAAAAAAAATACCCTTGGTTTATAAAATGACCAAACCACCCATAGTTTTAACAAAATTTCATTACTTTATCAAATGTTCAAAACCCTAATTTGTAAAATATCAAACTATCTTGATTTTGGAAAATTACAAAATTGCCCCTAACTTACAAAATTACCAAAACGACCTTGATTTCCAAACTTTTTGCAATATCATTGCTTTGAAAAGTGTAACTCTCAAAGGAACCCTCAATGTTTTACAATCTTGGAAAATATCCCTAACTTATTAAATTTTACAAATTTACCCTGATTTTTGGAAAAATTATCAAAAAGGCCCCTGAGATAAAAAAAATTACTGAAATACCCCTGGATTTCAAAATTCTTCCAAAATTTCCCCGGAACTTTAGAAGTACCAAAATACTTTCGTCAAAATCACCAGGGAACTTTTTATTTCTGAAAATTTACGAAAATACCCCTGTAAGATAAAATTACGAAAAATACCCCTGGGTAGTGGAAAAACAACAACAATGAAAACTATAACGTTTCTCTGAATGAACGAAAGTTCATAATTGTTTGATGGATGAATGAATGTAAAGACTATGTGCATGTATGAATACGAAAGAACCACTCCTAAAACTCTTTTCATAAAACTTCTTCGCGGGTAATAAGTGAAACAAGTACTAATGTATAAAAACTTTTAAATCAGATTAAATCGCGACGTTAGAAAATGAGTTCTAAGGGATGTGAACTTAGAGATTGTGCCTAGAAAGTATGATGGTTCTATTAAGATCAGAGTTGCGCAGCAATAGCGTAGTGAGGTGAGTTAGACAGTACGATTATTCGTTAATAAGTAATTTCGAGGACGAAATTATTTTTAAGGAGGGTAGAACTGTAACATCCTGAATAGGGCCTATGCATTTTTCAGATCAATTGTATGAAATGACAAGTCTTAAGTATTATGAATAAATTTTTGATACTTTTGGAAACCTAGAAATGAATGAAAATGGAAATGAAAATGAAAATGGAGATGGAAATGAAAATGGAAAGGGAAATGGACATTTTTGGAAACTTAGACATTTTTGGAAACCTAAACATTTTTGGAAATGATCCAAAAATGGAAACTTGAACATTTTGGGAAACTTGGATATATGAGAGAAATAAAGGAGTTTTATTCACATAAATATGTGAATAATAAGAGATAAATAAAGGAGTTTTATTCACATAAATATGTGAATAATAAGAGATAATAAAGGAGTTTTATTCACATAAATATGTGAATAATGAGAGAGAAATAAAGGAGTTTTATTCACATAAATATGTGAATAATAAGAGATAAATAAAGGAGTTTTATTCACATAAATATGTGAATAATAAGAGATAAATAAAGGATTATTTTCTGATGAGATAATTGAGGAGATAATTGATGGATTAAAGGCTTTTATCTTTTAAATAAAAGAGATAATATTATCAAAAAGAGGAGTGGTGGCCAAGTAAAGGACTCCTAGGCTGATAACTTTGTCTATAAAAGGAGGACAGGAGGGCTACTCATCAACATTTGCTCCCTCTTCCTCTCTGCCGAAATTCTCCCTAGGCAAAACCCCTCTCTGCCGAATTTTCATTAAGCAAAAATCCCTCTCTTTTTCTTCTATTTTCTTCTCCATTCTACTGTTAAGCTGAATCTTTGTGGATTCTAAGAAAGAGGGCAATCATCCACAACATCAAAAGGGGATTTTTCGGGAAATCTAAGGATCTAAGGTAAGGATTATAAATATAAATATGTGGTTAAAGATTATGATTCACGTTTTCAAAGTTAGATCAAATCTAACACGAAGTTATAGGATTTCAACAGGCTTATAAAAGAATCCTCTTCAGATTTGGAATCCCATCATAAGGTAAGGGATACTCGGCCAAGGCATAATTTTTTTAAGTGTTTTCCATTATTTCAAAAACCGAAAATTGACATGGTTACATACCTAGTATTAGCCGATTTCAAGGAAGAGGAATTCTAGCAACTGTTGGGACTTGATTAAATCAATTCGGCAACTAGGTAAGTAATTCTACTTCTAGTAGGATTTGGTTTTAAGACCAAATAGGTTTATTTATATGTTTTAATTAATGGCCGAATATAGGAGTGAAAGATCTAGATCGGTAGATCGCTCTACGGGAATTCACGGAAACTATTAAGCGAAAAAGGTGTGTACTCTTACTAACTTTCAATAAATTGCATGGCAATCATTAGATATGTAAATATGTAACGGTATGTGAATGTGGCTAAGCACCACAAATGTGGTAAGGAGTACCCAGGTACGTTTCCTACTTTTGATAGGATTGTGAATGTGATATATTTTGAACATGTGATTAGTAACATGAATGAAAATTTAGTATGTGAAATATGTTATGAAATAATTGGGGCATTCGGGATATTTGTGGAGGAAGAAAGTGAAGGTGATGACTACGGTCTCACCAACGTAAAGTGGTGACTATGGTCACATAAAGTGAAAAGTGGTAACTTCGGTTACATCCAGTGAATACAGTGTCTAATGACACAACATAAGTGGGCGATGAGCACGTCGACTGCAGCGACTGCCTTCGATGGTGTGTAGCGGATGGAGGGTCGACTTAGTAGTCCCCGCGGTGTACAGGTTGGTACGGGTGGTGTGTAGCGGATGGACAAATAGGTTTGGGTTTGGGTTGCATCATCCTTTAGTTTGTATAAACATGATATTGATATGACTTGTATGCCTGATTTGTTGGAAATTAGTACTATGTACACATTGAGTCTGTTGACTCACCCCATTGGGGAATTATTTTTCAGGTGATGAGCAGTAATGGACCGGGTCGGCAGGAGCTAAAGGTGGCCATGCATCGCTTGAAGAAATTACTTGGAATTTGGACTTTATGAAATTTTAGTACTTTAAACTTTATTTTGGGTTTGAATGATGTAATAAGGCCATAAGGCCCAATTGGATTTTCTTTATTTCTGTTTATTTTTATTTGAATATGATACAATTTATGTTTGATTAAAGATAAGTAAATTTATTTCTTTTAAAATAATAAACCCAAAAATTATTTTGTCACCTTATTTAAGTTGGATTTCCAGAATTTATTAAATAGGTTTCAAATTAAGCCCAAGCCAAAACAATTTTTTTTTTAAATTACACAAATTTTCTCTAAGTCATTTAGAACATTGAAAACCGATTTATTTAAGGAACATACCAGATCCGGTTCAGGCTCGTGGGTCGGGTGTGGGGTGTTTCAGTAAAATAGTCCCACAAAGGGGTGAGTCAACAGACTCAATGTGTACACAAACTAACAATCAACATTCCAGGCATACATATTCATATCAAAGCATATTCAAATCAAATAATGATGCAACCCAACCCAAGCCTATTTGTCCATCCGCTACACACCACCCGTACCTGCCAATTACACCGTGGGGACTACTAAGTCAACCCTCCATCCGCTACACACCATCGAAGGCAGTCGCTGCAGCCGACGTGCTCATCGCCCACTTACATTGTGTCATTAGACACTATATTCAAATAATGTAACCGAAGTTACCATATTCACGCAATGGGGCCGTAGCCACCATATTTCGTTGGTGAGGCCGAAACCAACACCTTCATTGGTGAGACCGAAGTCAACACCTTCGTTGGTGAGACCGAAGTCAACACCTTCACTTTCTTCCTTCACATATATCCCAAATGCCCCAATTATTTTATAACATATTCCACATACTTAATTTTCATTCATGTTACTAATCACATGTTCAAAGTATATCACATTCATAATCCTATCAAAAGTAGGAAACATACCTGGGTACTCCTTACCACATTTGTGGTACTTAACCACATTCACATACTGATACATATTCATATATTTAATAATTACCACGTAATTTATTGAAGGTTAGACATTTTTGGAAACCCAAACGTTTTTGGAAACTTAGACATTTTTGGAAACCTGAACATTTTTGGAAATGATCCAAAAATGGAAACTTGAACATTTTGGGAAACTTGGATATATGAGAGAAATAAAGGAGTTTTATTCACATAAATATGTGAATAATAAGAGATAAATAAAGGAGTTTTATTCACATAAATATGTGAATAATAAGAGATAAATAAAGGAATTTTATTCACATAAATATGTGAATAATAAGAGATAAATAAAGGAGTTTTATTCACATAAATATGTGAATAATAAGAGATAAATAAAGGAGTTTTATTCACATAAATATGTGAATAATAAGAGATAAATAAAGGAGTTTTATTCACATAAATATGTGAATAATAAGAGATAAATAACGGAGTTTTATTCACATAAATATGTGAATAATAAGAGATAAATAAAGGAGTTTTATTCACATAAATATGTGAATAATAGGAGATAAATAAATGATTAAACACCTTTAATTTTTGAATAAAAGAGATAATATTATCGAAAAGAGGAGTGGTGGCCAAGTAAAGGACTCTAGCTAGTAATTTTGGCTATAAAAGAAAGAGTAAGGCTATTCTTCATTCATTCTTTTCTCTTCAAGAAAACCTCTGCCGAAATTCTCTAAAGTTTCTCCTATTCTCTCTGCCGAATTTTCTTTTCATCTTTTCTTCTTCTTCTCTTTTCTTCATCTGTCAAGCCAAAACCCTTTCTTTGATCCTTGTTAAATCTCCATAGCCGAAACTCTGTGACTCTAGGCAAAGAAGCAATCAATCAAAGCATTAAAGTTGAATACAAGGAGGAATCTTTCTGGAAATTCGAGGATCTAAGGTAAGATAAATATATTTGATTAAAGGTTATGATTATATGTTAGATTAAATTTAACATATGATTATAGGGATTTCGACAGTTCTATAAGGCAAGAAATTCTTTTCAGTTTTGGAAATTTTAAGCCGAATTTAAGGGAGGAATACCACAATTTCTGGATTTAATCAATTCGGCAATAAGGTAAGTAATACAAATCCTAGTTGTATTTGGAAAAGTAGCCGAATGGTCTTTTAAAGTGATTAACTTATGTAGGATTTGAGATCTAAATCTGTGGTTGATTCTCTTCGGGATTTCAAGGAACCTATTAAGCGAATCAGGTGTGTACTCTTACTAACTTTCAATAAATTGCATGGCAATCATTAGATATGTAAATATGTAACAGTGTGTGAATGTGGCTAAGCACCACAAATGTGGTAAGGAGTACCCAGGTACGTTTCCTACTTTGGATAGGATTGTGAATGTGATATATTTTGAACATGTGATTAGTAACATGAATGAAAATTAAGTATGTGGAATATGTTATAAAATAATTGGGGCATTTGGGATATATGTGAAGGAAGAAAGTGAAGGTGTTGACTTCGGTCTCACCAACGAAGGTGTTGACTTCGGTCTCACCAATGAAGGTGTTGGTTTCGGCCTCACCAACGAAATATGGTGGCTACGGCCCCATTGCGTGAATATGGTAACTTCGGTTACATTATTTGAATATAGTGTCTAATGACACAACGTAAGTGGGCGATGAGCACGTCGACTGCAGCGACTGCCTTCGATGGTGTGTAGCGGATGGAGGGTTGACTTAGTAGTCCCCACGGTGTAATTGGCAGGTACGGGTGGTGTGTAGCGGATGGACAAATAGGCTTGGGTTGGGTTGCATCATTATTTGATTTGAATATGCTTTGATATGAATATGTATGCCTGGAATGTTTATTGTTAGTTTGTGTACACATTGAGTCTGTTGACTCACCCCTTTGTGGGACTATTTTTCAGGAAATGAGCAGTAATGGACCGGGTCGGCAGGAGCTAAAGGTGGCCATGCATCACTTGAAGAATTTATTAGAATTTGGACTTTACTCAATTTTAGTATTTTCAATTTTATCTTTGGGTTTGAATGATGTAATAAGGCCATAAGGCCCAAGTTGGATGGTTTTATTTCCCTGCTTTTATTTTCAGTTGTTATGTTATGAATTATTTTGACTAAGTTTAATTAAATTTATTTTAAAAATAAACCCTAAATTGTTTTGTCACCAAAATTAAATGTTTTCTAAATTAAATAAATGGGTTTCCAACCTAAGCCCAACCCAAAACCAATATCTTTCTAAAAATTCACAAAAATTTTCTAAGTAACAAAAGAATTTGAAGCCGATTTTCTTAAGGAACATACCAGATCCGGTTCAGGCTCGTGGGCCGGGTGTGGGGTGTTTCAGTTGGTATCAGAGCCCAGTTTTAAACTCTCGGCCTGTGGGCTAAGGCCCAAAACGTTTTCAAAGAGAGCCAAAATGATTTTCTTTGAAATTAAGCAGGTTTTCTGGCATGGCACCTAAAGTCTCCAACCCGCAGTCCACCAGGTAAGTACTTCTATCCATTTGTGTGATTTATTGAATGATCTGTAAAAGGGTAGGAATGGAACGTAGATTAGTGAACTAGAATCTATTGAACCGTAGGACTAGTCTACTCAAACACAAATACATAAGACTTAATGCACTTAACAAACCTATGGCTAAGTCACTAAGTTAGGGTGTGGCAACCATTGTGCGCATGTCTAGGATTGGATCCGGAAGAGCCTGGTACTTAAGCAGTCCTAGTGACTCACCTCCTCTTCGCAGGAATCCTACCTGGTGCGTAGCTACGGTTCACCCTAACCATGAGGACTTATTCATAGGCTAAACCCAATAACTAAAACCTGAAAGGGAACTAGCCATGTTTTTTTTTTAAAAAAAAAAAACAAAACAACAAACCCTAGATTTCAAAACTCTTTACTAAACTTTCGAAAACCATCTTTACAATTTTTCTGAAAAATTTCTAATTTGTGAAAATTACAAAAATGCCCTTGGTGGCAAAATTACCAAAATGCCCTAGATCCACAAAATGTCAAACTTTTCAATGGTTTTGTCAAAACTCCATTATTTTATAATGTTCATAAACCCTAATGTGCAAACCATCAAAAATACCCTGATTTTGGAAAATTACAAAATTGCCCCTAACTTGCAAAATTACCAAAATGACCCTGATTTCCAAATTTTTGCAACATCACCATTTGAAAGGTTAAACTCTCAAAAAGAACCCACAAAATTTTACAACTTTGAAATATCCCTGATTTGTTAGTTTTTCCAAATATACCCCAGTTTGTGAAAAATTACCAAAATACCCCTGAGGTCGAAAATTACCGAAATACCCCCGGATTTCAAAATTTTTCCAAATTACCCCAAAACTTTGAAGTTTTCAAAATGCTTTTTGACAAAAGCACCAAGGAACGTTTTCCCTGGAAAAAAAATTACGAAAATACCCCTGTAGGACAAATTACGAAAATACCCCTGGGTAGTGGAAAAACAACAACAATGAAAACTACAATGTTTCTCTGAATGAACGAAAGTTCATAATTGTTTGATGGATGTATGAATGAATGTAAAGACTGTGTGCATGTATGAATACGAAAGAACCACTCCTAAAACTCTTTTCATAAAACTTCTTCGCGGGTAATAAGTGAAACAAGTACTAATGTATAAAACTTTTAAATCAGATTAAATCGCGATGTTGGAAAATGAGTTCTAAGGGATGTGAACTTAGAGATTGTGCCTAGAAAGTATGATGGTTCTATGAAGATCAGAGTGCGCAGCGTAAGCATAGTGAGGTGAGAAGGATTGTACGACTGTTAATAAGTAATTTCGAGGACGAAATTATTTTTAAGGAGGGTAGAACTGTAACATCCTGGATAGGGCCTATGCATTTCCAGGTTAATTGTATGAAATGACAAGTTTCAAGTCCTATGAATAAATTTTTGATACTTTTGGAAACCTAGAAATGCATGAAAATGGAAATGAAAATGGAAATGAAAAGGGAGATAGAAATGAAAATGGAAATGGAAATGGAAATGAACACTTTTGGAAACTTAGACATTTTGGAAACCTGAACATTTTTGGAAATGATCCAAAAATGGAAACTTGAACATTTTGGGAAACTTGGATATATGAGAGAAATAAAGGAGTTTTATTCACATAAATATGTGAATAATAAGAGATAAATAAAGGAGTTTTATTCACATAAATATGTGAATAATAAGAGATAAATAAAGGAGTTTTATTCACATAAATATGTGAATAATAAGAGATAAATAAAGGAGTTTTATTCACATAAATATGTGAATAATAAGAGATAAATAAAGGAGTTTTATTCACATAAATATGTGAATAATAAGAGATAAATAAAGGAGTTTTATTCACATAAATATGTGAATAATAAGAGATAAATAAAGGAGTTTTATTCACATAAATATGTGAATAATAGGAGATAAATAAATGATTAAACACCTTTAATTTTTGAATAAAAGAGATAATATTATCGAAAAGAGGAGTGGTGGCCAAGTAAAGGACTCTAGCTAGTAATTTTGGCTATAAAAGGAAGAGTAAGGCTATTCTTCATTCATTCTTTTCTCTTCAAGAAAACCTCTGCCGAAATTCTCTAAAGTTTCTCCTATTCTCTCTGCCGAATTTTCTTTTCATCTTTTCTTCTTCTTCTCTTTTCTTCATCTGTCAAGCCAAAACCCTTTTCTTTGATCCTTGTTAAATCTCCATAGCCGAAACTCTGTGACTCTAGGCAAAGAAGCAATCAATCAAAGCATTAAAGTTGAATACAAGGAGGAATCTTTCTGGAAATTCGAGGATCTAAGGTAAGATAAATATATTTGATTAAAGGTTATGATTTATATGTTAGATTAAATTTAACATATGATTATAGGGATTTCGACAGTTCTATAAGGCAAGAAATTCTTTTCAGTTTTGGAAATTTTAAGCCGAATTTAAGGGAGGAATACCACAATTTCTGGATTTAATCAATTCGGCAATAAGGTAAGTAATACAAATCCTAGTTGTATTTGGAAAAGTAGCCGAATGGTCTTTTAAAGTGATTAACTTATGTAGGATTTGAGATCTAAATCTGTGGTTGATTCTCTTCGGGATTTCAAGGAACCTATTAAGCGAATCAGGTGTGTACTCTTACTAACTTTCAATAAATTGCATGGCAATCATTAGATATGTAAATATGTAACAGTGTGTGAATGTGGCTAAGCACCACAAATGTGGTAAGGAGTACCCAGGTACGTTTCCTACTTTGGATAGGATTGTGAATGTGATATATTTTGAACATGTGATTAGTAACATGAATGAAAATTAAGTATGTGGAATATGTTATAAAATAATTGGGGCATTTGGGATATATGTGAAGGAAGAAAGTGAAGGTGTTGACTTCGGTCTCACCAACGAAGGTGTTGACTTCGGTCTCACCAATGAAGGTGTTGGTTTCGGCCTCACCAACGAAATATGGTGGCTACGGCCCCATTGCGTGAATATGGTAACTTCGGTTACATTATTTGAATATAGTGTCTAATGACACAACGTAAGTGGGCGATGAGCACGTCGACTGCAGCGACTGCCTTCGATGGTGTGTAGCGGATGGAGGGTTGACTTAGTAGTCCCCACGGTGTAATTGGCAGGTACGGGTGGTGTGTAGCGGATGGACAAATAGGCTTGGGTTGGGTTGCATCATTATTTGATTTGAATATGCTTTGATATGAATATGTATGCCTGGAATGTTTATTGTTAGTTTGTGTACACATTGAGTCTGTTGACTCACCCCTTTGTGGGACTATTTTTCAGGAAATGAGCAGTAATGGACCGGGTCGGCAGGAGCTAAAGGTGGCCATGCATCACTTGAAGAATTTATTAGAATTTGGACTTTACTCAATTTTAGTATTTTCAATTTTATCTTTGGGTTTGAATGATGTAATAAGGCCATAAGGCCCAAGTTGGATGGTTTTATTTCCCTGCTTTTATTTTCAGTTGTTATGTTATGAATTATTTTTGACTAAGTTTAATTAAATTTATTTTAAAAATAAACCCTAAATTGTTTTGTCACCAAAATTAAATGTTTTCTAAATTAAATAAATGGGTTTCCAACCTAAGCCCAACCCAAAACCAATATCTTTCTAAAAATTCACAAAAATTTTCTAAGTAACAAAAGAATTTGAAGCCGATTTTCTTAAGGAACATACCAGATCCGGTTCAGGCTCGTGGGCCGGGTGTGGGGTGTTTCAGTTGGTATCAGAGCCCAGTTTTAAACTCTCGGCCTGTGGGCTAAGGCCCAAAACGTTTTCAAAGAGAGCCAAAATGATTTTCTTTGAAATTAAGCAGGTTTTCTGGCATGGCACCTAAAGTCTCCAACCCGCAGTCCACCAGGTAAGTACTTCTATCCATTTGTGTGATTTATTGAATGATCTGTAAAAGGGTAGGAATGGAACGTAGATTAGTGAACTAGAATCTATTGAACCGTAGGACTAGTCTACTCAAACACAAATACATAAGACTTAATGCACTTAACAAACCTATGGCTAAGTCACTAAGTTAGGGTGTGGCAACCATTGTGCGCATGTCTAGGATTGGATCCGGAAGAGCCTGGTACTTAAGCAGTCCTAGTGACTCACCTCCTCTTCGCAGGAATCCTACCTGGTGCGTAGCTACGGTTCACCCTAACCATGAGGACTTATTCATAGGCTAAACCCAATAACTAAAACCTGAAAGGGAACTAGCCATGTTTTTTTTTTAAAAAAAAAAAGAACAAAACAACAAACCCTAGATTTCAAAACTCTTTACTAAACTTTCGAAAACCATCTTTACAATTTTTCTGAAAAATTTCTAATTTGTGAAAATTACAAAAATGCCCTTGGTGGCAAAATTACCAAAATGCCCTAGATCCACAAAATGTCAAACTTTTCAATGGTTTTGTCAAAACTCCATTATTTTATAATGTTCATAAACCCTAATGTGCAAACCATCAAAAATACCCTGATTTTGGAAAATTACAAAATTGCCCCTAACTTGCAAAATTACCAAAATGACCCTGATTTCCAAATTTTTGCAACATCACCATTTGAAAGGTTAAACTCTCAAAAGAACCCACAAAATTTTACAACTTTTGAAATATCCCTGATTTGTTAGTTTTTCCAAATATACCCCAGTTTGTGAAAAATTACCAAAATACCCCTGAGGTCGAAAATTACCGAAATACCCCCGGATTTCAAAATTTTTCCAAATTACCCCAAAACTTTGAAGTTTTCAAAATGCTTTTTGACAAAAGCACCAAGGAACGTTTTCCCTGGAAAAAAAATTACGAAAATACCCCTGTAGGACAAATTACGAAAATACCCCTGGGTAGTGGAAAAACAACAACAATGAAAACTACAATGTTTCTCTGAATGAACGAAAGTTCATAATTGTTTGATGGATGTATGAATGAATGTAAAGACTGTGTGCATGTATGAATACGAAAGAACCACTCCTAAAACTCTTTTCATAAAACTTCTTCGCGGGTAATAAGTGAAACAAGTACTAATGTATAAAACTTTTAAATCAGATTAAATCGCGATGTTGGAAAATGAGTTCTAAGGGATGTGAACTTAGAGATTGTGCCTAGAAAGTATGATGGTTCTATGAAGATCAGAGTGCGCAGCGTAAGCATAGTGAGGTGAGAAGGATTGTACGACTGTTAATAAGTAATTTCGAGGACGAAATTATTTTTAAGGAGGGTAGAACTGTAACATCCTGGATAGGGCCTATGCATTTCCAGGTTAATTGTATGAAATGACAAGTTTCAAGTCCTATGAATAAATTTTTGATACTTTTGGAAACCTAGAAATGCATGAAAATGGAAATGAAAATGGAAATGAAAAGGGAGATAGAAATGAAAATGGAAATGGAAATGGAAATGAACACTTTTGGAAACTTAGACATTTTTGGAAACCTGAACATTTTTGGAAATGATCCAAAAATGGAAACTTGAACATTTTGGGAAACTTGGATATATGAGAGAAATAAAGGAGTTTTATTCACATAAATATGTGAATAATAAGAGATAAATAAAGGAGTTTTATTCACATAAATATGTGAATAATAAGAGATAAATAAAGGAGTTTTATTCACATAAATATGTGAATAATAAGAGATAAATAAAGGAGTTTTATTCACATAAATATGTGAATAATAAGAGATAAATAAAGGAGTTTTATTCACATAAATATGTGAATAATAAGAGATAATAAAGGAGTTTTATTCACATAAATATGTGAATAATAAGAGATAAATAAAGGAGTTTTATTCACATAAATATGTGAATAATAGGAGATAAATAAATGATTAAACACCTTTAATTTTTGAATAAAAGAGATAATATTATCAAAAAGAGGAGTGGTGGCCCAGTAAAGGACTCTAGCTAGTAATTTTGGCTATAAAAGGAAGAGTAAGGCTATTCTTCATTCATTCTTTTCTCTTCAAGAAAACCTCTGCCGAAATTCTCTAAAGTTTCTCCTATTCTCTCTGCCGAATTTTCTTTTCATCTTTCTTCTTCTTCTCTTTTCTTCATCTGTCAAGCCAAAACCCTTTTCTTTGATCCTTGTTAAATCTCCATAGCCGAAACTCTGTGACTCTAGGCAAAGAAGCAATCAATCAAAGCATTAAGTTGAATACAAGGAGGAATCTTTCTGGAAATTCGAGGATCTAAGGTAAGATAAATATATTTGATTAAAGGTTATGATTTATATGTTAGATTAAATTTAACATATGATTATAGGGATTTCGACAGTTCTATAAGGCAAGAAATTCTTTTCAGTTTTGGAAATTTTAAGCCGAATTTAAGGGAGGAATACCACAATTTCTGGATTTAATCAATTCGGCAATAAGGTAAGTAATACAAATCCTAGTTGTATTGGAAAAGTAGCCGAATGGTCTTTTAAAGTGATTAACTTATGTAGGATTTGAGATCTAAATCTGTGGTTGATTCTCTTCGGGATTTCAAGGAACCTATTAAGCGAATCAGGTGTGTACTCTTACTAACTTTCAATAAATTGCATGGCAATCATTAGATATGTAAATATGTAACAGTGTGTGAATGTGGCTAAGCACCACAAATGTGGTAAGGAGTACCCAGGTACGTTTCCTACTTTGGATAGGATTGTGAATGTGATATATTTTGAACATGTGATTAGTAACATGAATGAAAATTAAGTATGTGGAATATGTTATAAAATAATTGGGGCATTTGGGATATATGTGAAGGAAGAAAGTGAAGGTGTTGACTTCGGTCTCACCAACGAAGGTGTTGACTTCGGTCTCACCAATGAAGGTGTTGGTTTCGGCCTCACCAACGAAATATGGTGGCTACGGCCCCATTGCGTGAATATGGTAACTTCGGTTACATTATTTGAATATAGTGTCTAATGACACAACGTAAGTGGGCGATGAGCACGTCGACTGCAGCGACTGCCTTCGATGGTGTGTAGCGGATGGAGGGTTGACTTAGTAGTCCCCACGGTGTAATTGGCAGGTACGGGTGGTGTGTAGCGGATGGACAAATAGGCTTGGGTTGGGTTGCATCATTATTTGATTTGAATATGCTTTGATATGAATATGTATGCCTGGAATGTTTATTGTTAGTTTGTGTACACATTGAGTCTGTTGACTCACCCCTTTGTGGGACTATTTTTCAGGAAATGAGCAGTAATGGACCGGGTCGGCAGGAGCTAAAGGTGGCCATGCATCACTTGAAGAATTTATTAGAATTTGGACTTTACTCAATTTTAGTATTTTCAATTTTATCTTTGGGTTTGAATGATGTAATAAGGCCATAAGGCCCAAGTTGGATGGTTTATTTCCCTGCTTTTATTTTCAGTTGTTATGTTATGAATTATTTTTGACTAAGTTTAATTAAATTTATTTTAAAAATAAACCCTAAATTGTTTTGTCACCAAAATTAAATGTTTTCTAAATTAAATAAATGGGTTTCCAACCTAAGCCCAACCCAAAACCAATATCTTTCTAAAAATTCACAAAAATTTTCTAAGTAACAAAAGAATTTGAAGCCGATTTTCTTAAGGAACATACCAGATCCGGTTCAGGCTCGTGGGCCGGGTGTGGGGTGTTTCAGTTGGTATCAGAGCCCAGTTTTAAACTCTCGGCCTGTGGGCTAAGGCCCAAAACGTTTTCAAAGCGAGCCAAATGATTATCTTTGAAAAATAAGCAGGTTTTCTGGCATGGCACCTAAGTCTCCGACCCGAAGTCCACCAGGTAAGTACCTCTAACCTTTGGGTGATTTATATTGAGATCTGTAGAAGGGTAGAAATAGAATGGAACGTAGATTAGTATGATAGGTACTTGAACTATAAGGCTAGCTCACCCCAACAGTTACATAAGACTTAAATGCTTAATAAAACAAACTTGTGTCTAAGTCGCCGAGTTAGGGTGTGGTAACCATTGTGCGCATGTCTAGGATTGGATCCGGAAGAGCCTGGTATTTAAGCAGTCCTAGTGACTCACCTCCTCTTCGCAGGAATCCTACCTGGTGCGTAGCTACGGTTCACCCTAACCATGAGGACTTATTCATAGGCTAAACCTCTAACTAAAACCCGAAAGGAAACTAGCCGTATTTTCACAAAAAAAAAAAACCTTAGTTTTTTTTAAAAGCTCTTAAATTACTCTTTTGATTCATAAAAGCTATTCCACAAAAAATTTTTTCTGAAATATTTCTTGATTTATGAAAATTACTAAAATACCCCTATTTGCAAAATTACTAAAATGCCCTTGAGTTTTAAAATTACCATATTACCCCGATTTCAATAAAATTTTCTTACTTTGTAAAAGTATCCCAAACCTCTATTTTGCAAAAGTCCAAAATACTCCGATTTGGAAAAATTTACGAAATTGCCCCTGGTTTATCAAAATTACCAAAATGACCTTGATTTTCAAAATTTTTGCAACATCACCGATTTGGAAAACAAATTCTCAAAAAGAACCCTCAAGTTTTGCATATTTTGAAATACCCCTGATTTATTGAACTTTACAAATTTACCCCAATTTGTAAAAATTTACTGAAATACCCTTGAAATTTCAAAATTTCCGAAATGCCCCAGGATTTCAAAAATTACCAAAATACCCTTATTGACAAAATCCACAAGGAACCTTATTTTGATAAATTACGAAATACCCCTGTAGGACAAATTACGAAAATACCCCTGGGTAGTGGGAAAAAACAACAACAATGAAAACTACAACGTTTCTCTGAATGAACGAAAGTTCATAATTGTTTGATGGATGTATGAATGAATGTAAAGACTGTGTGCATGTATGAATACGAAAGAACCACTCCTAAAACTCTTTTCATAAAACTTCTTCGCGGGTAATAAGTGAAACAAGTACTAATGTATAAAACTTTTAAATCAGATTAAATCGCGGCGTTAGAAAATGAGTTCTAAGGGATGTGAACTTAGAGATTGTGCCTAGAAAGTATGATGGTTCTATTAAGATCAGAGTGCGCAGCGTAAGCATAGTACGTTGAGAAGGATTGTACGACTGTTAATAAGTAATTTCGAGGACGAAATTATTTTTAAGGAGGGTAGAACTGTAACATCCTAGATTAGGGGTTATGCGTTTGTGCATAATTCATGAGTTAGTAGGTTTTGGCAATGTTTGGAAGTGTATTAAGGGTTTTTAAAATTCTAGGATGGAAGAGAAAGCTTAGAAAAATTATTGGTTTCTAAGTAAAAAGGGGAGCTAGGTAAATGAGGCTTGAAAAGAAACTCCGTGTGAAGCATGACACAAGGAACCATGTGGTAAAATGGCATGTTTTATGAATTATGTATGAATGTGTTATGTGAATTCTAGAAATAAGGAAATGTATGGAAATGTTAAGTTTAAAAGAGGAAAGTGAACATTTTTGGAAACCTGGAAATGTAAGGAAATGATTCAAAAATGGAAAGTGAACATTTAGGAAACTTGGATATGTAAGAGAAATAAAGGAGTTTTATTCACATAAATATGTGAATAATAAGAGATAAATAAAAGAGTTTTATTCACATAAATATGTGAATAATAAGAGATAAATAAAGGAGTTTTATTCACATAAATATGTGAATAATAAGAGAGAAACAAAGGAGTTTTATTTACATAAATATGTGAATAATAAGAGATAAATAAAGGAGTTTTATTCACATAAATATGTGAATAATAAGAGATAAATAAAGGAGTTTTATTCACATAAATATGTGAATAATAAGAGAGAAATAAAGGAGTTTTATTCACATAAATATGTGAATAATAAGAGATAAATAAAGGAGTTTTATTCACATAAATATGTGAATAATAAGAGATAAATAAAGGATTATTTTCTAATGAGATAATTGAGGAGATAATTGATGGATTAAAGGCTTTTATCTTTTAAATAAAAGAGATAATATTATCAAAAAGAGGAGTGGTGGCCAAGTAAAGGACTCCTAGGCTGATAACTTTGGCTATAAAAGGAGGACAGGAGGGCTACTCATCAGCATTTGCTCCCTCTTCCTCTCTGCCGAAATTCTCCCTAGGCAAAACCCCTCTCTGCCGAATTTTTATTAAGCAAAAATCCCTCTCTTTTTCTTCTGTTTTCTTCTCCGTTCTACTGTTAAGCTGAATCTTTGTGGATTCTAAGAAAGAGGGCAATCATCCACAACATCAAAAAGGGATTTTTCGGGAAATCTAAGGATCTAAGGCTTATAAAGGAATCCTCTTCAGATTTGGAATCCCATCATAAGTATTAGCCAATTTCAAGGAAGAGGAATTCTAGCAACTGTTGGGACTTGATTCAATCAATTCGGCAACTAGGAGTGAAAGATCTAGATCGGTAGATCGCTCTACGGGAATTCACGGAAACTATTAAGCGAAAAAGGTGTGTACCCTTACTAACCTTCAATAAATTACGTGGTAATTATTAAATATATGAATATGTATCAGTATGTGAATGTGGTTAAGTACCACAAATGTGGTAAGGAGTACCCAGGTATGTTTCCTACTTTTGATAGGATTATGAATGTGATATACTTTGAACATGTGATTAGTAACATGAATGAAAATTAAGTATGTGGAATATGTTATAAAATAATTGGGGCATTTGGGATATATGTGAAGGAAGAAAGTGAAGGTGTTGACTTCGGTCTCACCAACGAAGGTGTTGACTTCGGTCTCACCAATGAAGGTGTTGGTTTCGGCCTCACCAACGAAATATGGTGGCTACGGCCCCATTGCGTGAATATGGTAACTTCGGTTACATTATTTGAATATAGTGTCTAATGACACAACGTAAGTGGGCGATGAGCACGTCGACTGCAGCGACTGCCATCGATGGTGTGTAGCGGATGGAGGGTTGACTTAGTAGTCCCCACGGTGTAATTGGCAGGTACGGGTGGTGTGTAGCGGATGGACAAATAGGCTTGGGTTGGGTTGCATCATTATTTGATTTGAATATGCTTTGATATGAATATGTATGCCTGGAATGTTGATTGTTAGTTTGTGTACACATTGAGTCTGTTGACTCACCCCTTTGTGGGACTATTTTTCAGGAAATGAGCAGTAATGGACCGGGTCGGCAGGAGCTAAAGGTGGCCATGCATCACTTGAAGAATTTATTAGAATTTGGACTTTACTCAATTTTAGTATTTTCAATTTTATCTTTGGGTTTGAATGATGTAATAAGGCCATAAGGCCCAAGTTGGATGGTTTTATTTCCCTGCTTTTATTTTCAGTTGTTATGTTATGAATTATTTTTGACTAAGTTTAATTAAATTTATTTTAAAAATAAACCCTAAATTGTTTTGTCACCAAAATTAAATGTTTTCTAAATTAAATAAATGGGTTTCCAACCTAAGCCCAACCCAAAACCAATATCTTTCTAAAAATTCACAAAAATTTTCTAAGTAACAAAAGAATTTGAAGCCGATTTTCTTAAGGAACATACCAGATCCGGTTCAGGCTCGTGGGCCGGGTGTGGGGTGTTTCAGAAGTAATCCTTGAACACTTCCAATCCTATGGCATGCCAATTATTTCCGACTCAGTCTGATTCAGTTAATAGGGTTTCACATCACTTTTCAATTTCCAATCGATACACATTTCAAATAATCATATATATTCGAAATTCAATTCAATTCAATTCATTTTTTTTCAAATATAATAATAAACATCAAATGTTCAAATTCCACAATAATCACATATTCACATTAATTTCATCACATTCCAAATCAATCTATTTCATTAGTATAACACAGTACAAATAATTCTCACCTTATTCAATTACCATAACATTTAATCAAAATTCAACAATTAATAACTAAATTCACTTTTCAATTTCAAACAATATTCATTCCAATTCAAGTATTCAAATATGTACATGAAATCAATTCCATTCAATTCAATTCAATATCACAAAATCAATATCAATACTCACCTCAATGCACTTACCATACCTATTAAGTAATAATTCAACAATTAATTATTAAATTCGGATTATTGAAATACAAATTGTATTTTTCGAGCTAATTTCCGTTGACTTTTTCCTTTCCTTTCTTAGTTGACGTCTTCGGCTCAACGTTAGCTAGGAATTAAAACAATTAAAATTTATCAATACACTACAATTTCATATAGAAAATTTCAATTTATACACAACTTTTGCCTAAATTCCAATTAAATCCCTATTCAAATCTAACCTTATTTTATTCATAATTTTACTCTTTATTTTTCATTCAACTATCAATTAAAACTAATTTCAATTCTCTAATTTCACCATGAATCCCTAATTTCGAATTTCTTTCAATTTATTCCTTACTACATAAAACTTATGATTTAACTTACAATTCAATCCTTTTCCCAATTCTAACTTAAAATTCTATCAATTCTAACCCAAATTATTCAATTAATTCAACATAAACCACAACTAAAAATCACCTAACTTTCAAAATTTCCAATTATATCAAGTAGTATTTTGTTCTAGAATTCCAAAAACATAAAAAATTACAAGAAAATAGATTAAATTGACTTACCACTTAAACTTAGAACTTTTAAAACCCTAATTTCCCTTTTTATTTTCTTTCTTTCTTTTTCTCCTTTCTTTCCCCTGTTTTCGTTTTGCTATTCTATTTCTTTTTTCATTCTTTTGTTTCTTTATTTTAATTATAATAATAGTATAATATTTTAATATTTTCTTAAATAATAAGTAATATATATGTATTACAAATGTATGTATATAAAATTTTACACATTTACATTATTATTACCACACATTAATTGTCATAATTTAATTTAATTTATTTAATTTATTTAATTAATATAATAAAATAATATTTATAAATTATAAGTAAATATATAATAATTACTAATATATGTATATTATTTATACACATGGAAATTATTTTTACCACACACATGTCAATTTATAGTTTAATTGCTTATTTAGTCCCTTGAATTTTCTCTATTCTATAATTAACTTTTACCCTATATTCAATCTAGTCCTTATACCCAATTACTCCTAATTTAAACAAATTAACCTATCCAAAACCTAATTAACCACATAACTAACTTCATAAATATTTATAATAAATATTTATGAATCCGTTTTTCGAAAATGGAGACCCGAAAATACACTTTCCTATACCTATGACTATTGGATCATTACAAGGATCTTGAATATAACCTAACCTATACACGGAAAACAAATTGTAGGTTGAGTAATTAACTTAGTGGTATTCCTGGTATTCCTACAATTCAATATTAACGCGAGTAAGTTATTGAAAAATGCTTAATAATTACACCTATGAAGACATCCTACTAAGTACATCATTTATACCGCTTATGTCCATTTAAACAAGTTTCATAACCTAGTTCAAGAGTATTCCACATTAGCATACTACATTCCAAATCGAGTCGATTGATTCATCCAAATTTCATACCAATCTTTAGGATCATAACCCACTATACACAGTCTTTCACAATTGCAGTTCACATTAAATCTCATTATCAAATTTTTTTTATTCTAACACTGTCCTATACAACATAATATGCTTATATTCATACAAGTTCCAATATTCAATATACATACTTACGTACTAACTTACCATGTAATATTCAATTCATTAGAAATTTAGTTTCTATCTATTATCATCTATAAGTATTAACATTTATTCAATTATGTTGCATTTCATCACATCACATTACACTACTAATTCAAATCAACCATTCATTATCTTTTGTATTAGCTCTCAAGCTCGTTTAACTGGTTTGTAAGTCATTAATAATTAACTATCATATTTATACACTTGCAGTAAAGTTTCGTAACATTTACTCGTTTTTAATCTATATTCATCCAATTTATCCAAAAATGTAATTATTAACCCAAACATAAAATAGGGCTTAATTGCACAATTTCAAATTCTTGAAAACATGTATTGATACCCATGAAGAGTACCGATACCAAATTTAGCTTCGAAGTTTGAAAAACACTTTATTTAAGTCATAGGTATCAATACTTGTAATGTGGTATCAATACCTACTGAAAAAGTATCGACACCCATTTAAGTATCAATGTCGTTTTGACATTTTGTTTGTCTATTAAATCAATTCAAATGGTAAAGTATTGATACCTATGCCATGGTATCAATACTTATTTGCTAAAATGGTAAAAAAATTTCTTTAAAGTACCTACTTCATGCCCAAACTTAAAATATATCAAATGGTGCCTTGGGCACTCATATGACCTGTATAAAATCACTTCAAAACATACATTTTATCATTCATATACCAACTTTTCATTCAAGAACACATTAAACCATTCAAGTATCATGCAACCATATCAATTCGCTTCCAAACATCATGGAAAATTGTGATGCTTAGATGCTTACTAACTTACTTATTCAACATCAAAGCATGATCCACTACGATTGTACATTCCTACACCTAGCATCAAAATCATATAGAAATGCATACTCAATTCATCCACTCATGACTAGTTCATATCTAACACATTTCCACAACATTTTGCTTACCAATTATTAGTATACTATTTGTATATCCATTTCACATACCTAACAACAATTTCATTCATACCTTATCCAACAATTCACTACCAACATCACCCAATGTCCTTTAGCTACCTACCATATTATTTCATACTCATTTCACACTTCAAGCATATCACAATACAATTATATACACATGACCCACACCATTATCAAATTGCATTACATATACCAATCTATACCAAAATACCAAATCATCCATCAACTTAGGATAATATAAACATAAAACTCCTTTAAGTGCATGCTCTAGTTATGTACTATTACAATTCATACATCATCGTTCTCTATTCATCATCAATTCATCTTGCAATATAATATAATTCAGCACAAAATCTCAAATTAATTTCATACTTTCATCAAATTACGCTATTTTCAATTCTATTCAATCTATTTTTTTATCTCGATACTTAACATATTCACACCAATACAATACAATTAATCTCTCACGACTTACCTCCATATCTTACCATATAATACAACAGAAATATGCGACAATTAAAATGAATTGAGTTAAAAAAAATACAAATCAGAAACTCGTGTCAATCATCATCGACTCTTGTATTTCCTTTCCCTTTCGACGATCCTACGTCATTTCTATGCTACAAATAATAATTTAGTAATGGTATAATATAAAATTCTATTCGTATCACATTTAATTACAAGGTCATAAATATTTTGTAAATTATTCAATTTAATTCTCTATTTCGATAATCAATCAAATTCGCACCAATACTATTCGATCAGTCAATTTATCGATTCAAAACACTTTATATCATCCCATTATGTGCATATGAAATTTTAAATTTTATTTAAAACATTTTCCTAAATTTTTATATTTTATTCAATTTAGTCCCTAAAATTGAAATTGTCATAACTTTCATATTTGAGCATCGATTTTGAAATCGATCTCAATTTCATCCTTATAATTTCATAAATTTAACATCAATTTTTCACACTTTAGTCCCTATATTCAAAATCAAACATTTAAATTTTATGAACTAGTCCTTTTTCATTTCTAAGTTTAAAAACTAACATTTTAACACCAAAAGCTTCAAAAGTCATCAATGGTATCATTTCCAAACTTTAACAGTTTTGAAAACTAATACTCGAATTAGTTAAACCGAGCTTCAACGATCACAAAAAACACAATTTATGAAAAACGGGCTTTGTATACCTTACCATGCAAGAGTCAAAATTCAAGCTCTCCAAAGCTCTCTTCAATGGTGATTTTTGATGGAAGGAGGACGATGAAACAATGTTTTTCTCTTTCCTTGCACCTTTAGCTATTTATTTTTATTTTTATTATTACTTTACTTTTAATTTTAATCATAAAATTACAAATTTTAACATATTTTTAATCAGTCAAACTTACCAAACCGTCCACCACCTATTTAAGAGGTTAAATTGCTACTTAGACCTTGTTTCAATTATTATTTAAGTCCTTCAGCAATTAAAAATCTATAACGTTTAATTTTTATCATATTTCTAATTTAGTCATTATACCTTAATTAGTCACTAATTCAACAAAACTACTTATTCAAAATTCAATTTACCTATATAATAACTCTTTAAATATTTAATAAAAATATGTACGGCTCAGTGTATCTCGATATCTCATTTTCTAACATCACTGATTTTAGGGTCATTAAGCTTGTAAGTTAGTTAACTATCCATTTAACAAATTAAAAGATCAAACTCCGATTAAACTTCATACTAATCTCGTAAATATTAAATAACAATATTTACGGATTCAAATATAAAAAGTAGGGTTTCGAAACCACTTTTTTCAACACAACTGAAAATTAGATCGTTACAAGTGGTGTCGGAAACAGAAGTTTCGAAACCCCATTTATGATGTTCGAGTTCGTAAATATAATTATTTAATATTTACGAGATTAATATAAATTTTAATTATCTTTTTGAACATAATTTAAATTTAGAATTTTCTCAAAATGATTAAAAAAAATTATAAAACTATAATTTACTCAACCAGAAACCAACCATAGCTGTCCAAATCACAAATCTAATAGGACAAATAATTTTCTTAAAGAATATAAAAATTGATACAATTTAAAACTATGGTGTAATTTAATTTCATCCGAAAGCTAATTGCTTGATTAAAATTTAGGATATTAAATAAGAAAAACAGTAGAAAAATTAAATTAATAAATCCAGGAAGAAGTAAATTATTACTGATATATAAATCCAAAACCAAAGTATTTATCGATTTTTCTCCCTTTCTATCTTTGCTAATTTTTTGTGGAACGAGCAAGCAGAGCTTCACAATCTTGATAGTCACGTGATATCCAGGGGAACCTTACACGTGCATTTCAATTAAAAATATATATCCAAAAAAAAAAACCCAAAGCTTTATCATTATTATGTTTTTGGTACATGACAAAGCTTTATTTCTTTATCTCTCGTCTTGTGTACCTTTGTTTTCCAGGCCAAAGAAAATGGATACTAATTTCAGAACCTCTTCTTCTTTACTACAGCTGAGATCTTCTTTTTGTTTTTCTCCTTCACTCTCTTCTTCAAAGCTGAGATTATCGGTTTGTCTTTTTTTTCTTTTCGTCTTTTTATTATCATTTTCATTTTAAGTGGTTTATTGATATTAATCGCTTGTTCTTTTTGACAGAAATCAAAGCGGTTGAACTTTGTTCAGCATCGGTTAGTGATAAAAAATTCGTCTGGGTTTGATGAAGATTGCTCTTTTGATGGCTTTTCTGTTAAACCCAACAAGCTTTTCATGCAAGAGGTACCCTTTTCTATTGTATCTTGGACTAGGTGATTCTTGGAAATTGTTTTAAAGTAGCAATTTTATAATTACTGGGTATTTTTTTGTGTGATTTTTCTCATGGAAAGAAGGTAGCTTTTCGTTAATATCTGAGTCTGTGGTACATTCCCTGTGAAAGAAGATAGTTCTTGGTAAATATTGTGAATTTAGTAGAGGAGTTGTTTTGGGTTTAGTTTTGTTTTTTCTTTAAATTTTTATGTGTCGATAAATTTTGATGTTTTTGTTCATGTTTTATGCCCTTTAGGCTATTGGAGCCGAGTATGGAGAAGGTTTTGAGACTTTCAGGTTGGACGGGCCTTTAAAGGTTGATGTGGTAAGGAATTTTAAGTTACTCTTTATTCATTCGATTGGTTTATCTGGTTTTCTACAAGTTTGGCCATGTTATTATCTTACGGATATCTTTTGGTTCGAATAGGATTTCTTGAATGATAGATTACAAGAGGGTTTTCTTAAGCGAATTCGCTATGCCATGAAACCGGATGAAGCATATGGTCTCATTTTCTCTTGGGATGATGTGGTGGTAAGTCTTAATATTTTCCCTATACAAATAAGTCATACGTTGATTGATTTGTACTTCTGATTGACCTTTTATGCATATTTGCTTGGCTTGTTGATTTGGAATTAAATACTATAAATTAAGCTTGTGATATAGTAGTCATAACCAACTAAAATGTAAATTTCTATAATGTAAAATTTTCTGTCTTTACTTTTACTGTTAATCAGCTTGGCTTTATGCTTGAAACTTCTTATGCTGTGTGGCGTTAGATGGGAGTACCTCGAGAATTTAAATTGAATGTTAATTTATACTGTTTTCATTTTTGGCATGCAGGCAAATACTGGAGCTCTCAAGTTAAATGCTTGGAAACAACTTGCCTTGGAAGAGGGTATGTACATGCACTTTTGTGGCTTCAGTATAAATGCTAGGAATAGAGGAAAGTCGGATAAGTTATGTATGTTATCATATATTTTTTTCTTCATAACCTTGTGTAGATGATGAGAGTCTTTAATAGATTCCAATAAATCATCCTTTATAATAGTTGAAGAGGGTTTTAGATTTGTCAACATTGAAACAATCTGTAAGCTTAAAGGAGCTTTGATTTTCCTTCCTGTATTAATGGAGAAGTATCTTAGCGTGTTTGAAACCCTAACTTGAAAATGGAATTAGATTCCTTTTGCTAATTGAGCTTGAAACCAACTATTGATTTAGAAAATTTTCTGCCATATAAAAATCGTAATGTTTTTTTTACTGAATCTTGTGCAGGAAAGGAAATTCCTCCTGAGGCTGATGCTCAAAAGTTGATGCTTTATGCAAGTGCTGATCATGTATTGCATAAGGTTCGGGTATTTTTGGTGCTTTAATAATTTGGATTACGTTTTCAGATGTTCAGCTATTTAAGGAACTTAGTGCTCGACGCTCTTTTAATAATTGGGGATGTGAGAGGGGATGTAGCTTGTCACTGTGATGTGTTGTGAAAAGCCAGAAAGTTGCAACAATTATTGTCATAAAATTATTGGTTCTTAATTATGATTGTATTTGGTGTCTTCATTAGATAGTATATCTTTCTTTTTTCTTGTAAAATTTAATCTCAGTTATAACAAATAAATAGGAAAGAAAGGTGTATTAGATGAGGGTTTCTTGATTTCCCCTTAGGTTCAGCTTTCTTGATTAATCCCATATGGAGTCATATTTTGCTCTCTTTTTTATGTCTCTTATGAGTTTCCCAACATTTTTAGATTTTGCGCTGGGAAACCATAGAAAGTGAAGTAGATAGATTGAAGTCGAGGCTCTCACAGATTTATTATGATAATCTTCCAAAGGTGAGTGCTTGTTCAATTGCTATAATGGGTTTTAAATTTGTCTTCCAAGTTAACAAACAATATTGCTGCTTTCATCTTCATTCAGCTAAGAAAACCAATGGAAGGTCTAGAAGAATGGCTTGATGCTGTATCTACGGCTCACATCCCTTGTGCTGTGGTTTCAAGTCTTGATCGAAGGAACATGGTTGATGCTTTAGAACGAATTGGCCTCAAGAAGTATTTCCAGGTTCTTTGTATTTCTAAGTATTTTATGTTTCTCTTGTATGGTGGCAACCAATATCGTTGCAGTTCTTTTGCTGTCTAGAGATGCCATTTTTTTATAAAACTTTTCTACATGAAGACCTTTTCTAATCTTTCCTGTGTTACTGTAGAAGACTGTTCATGTAGGGGAAATTGAATAATATATGGGTGATCTTGTGCATTGTATAGTATGGAAAATCTGTTCTTTATGTTCCATTCTCCAATGATGGTCTCAAGACCATATATAGTCAATGAAATTCAGAGGTAGTAAGGTTCTAATCTGGTAAATTTCTTTAATTGTTCACAGGCAATAATTTCTGAGGAAGATGGTATGGAGTCAATAGCTCATAGATTTTTGTCAGCAGCTGTGAAGGTATTTTCCATTTAAGATCAAGGCTTCATGCATCTCACCTATCATTGTATTTATCCTCTTAATTATCAATATGGTTTGGGACCTACATTTGAGTTTGTCATACTGCTGTGAGAAATTTTTAGATACTATTGCGATATATTTTTTCTGGGTGAAATTTCTTTTATTTCTTAAGATGTTTGCTCCAATATTTGGCAAATTTCATTGTTCTCAGTTTTCTTTAAGTAACAAGGAGAAATTTACTGTCTTACGGGTATGCAAAAGAGTTGTCTTCAATCTTTGCTATGTTAACCTGCAGTTGAGTGTTGTGTCTGCTCATTCCACAATACCAGCTGCCACTGACATGACTGAGAGTTCTTAATGAAGCTTGAGCGTGTGTTTATTACTGATTTTAGGCTTGAAAGCTTTCCAATATGTCAATCAATTTGAACCACTTGCTAAATGCTATATTCTTTGTAAAAGATGACAATTGCAAGAGTTAAAATGGTGGTTGAGATAATTTCTATCTATGCCATTTAGGTTAAAGATACTTTCTATCACTGTTATTTTAGTTCTCTTCTAAAATATATATGAAGCACCTGCACTTGAATGCATTTAATTTCTTGATTATTGAGAATGGTGGTTGAGTTTTTAACTTGTAGCCATAATAGATGCCTTTCTATTGAAGTTGATTACAGAAGCTTCTTTTTGTTGCTAATTTGTTTTCTTTTTGATAAATTCCTATTAATCCCTTGCAGCTGGATCGTAAACCATCTAAGTGCATAGTGTTTGAGGATGATCCACGTGGCATTACTGCAGCTCATAACTGTACAATGATGGCTGTGGCATTGATTGGCTCCCACCCTGCGTATGTGTTTCATTAACATAGAACATGCTATCATTCCTACATGGACACTTAATTGCAGCATTTGATAGAAACCATTTATGAAATGTGATATAGAACCGAACCCCTGTTCAATAATAAATTATCTGATATACTTCTGCTATAGCTTATAGGAAGCAAAATAATAAAACAGGGATGTAATCCTTGGTCTTTTACACTTGGGAATAAACCTCAAAGTGACCCTTTTAAGAGTGGTTTTTAGATCTATGTTTAGAATATGCATAGTTCGTGCATATGAAAAACGTATCAATGTTGCAATTTTAAGAGATTCTTTACTGGAAATGCGATCAGATTAGCAGAAAGCAATAGGGGGTTGTATTCTTATTGTCCTTTTACTAGAGAAATCATGCGCTATGTTGCTCTGTCTCTTCATTTCATTTCTTGAGTATCCGTGTCTGACTTGTCCCAGGTATAGGTATAGGGATATGACCCTTCAACTACTGGCAAAACTTAGAAAAAATTGATCATACGCATGTTTGGTGTATACCTGCATTTGACACACTAGAGTAACATTGGTCATGTGAACAATTATGCTTCATTTCAGAACCTTCTCAGGCAGAAGATATTAGTGAAGTAAAAATTAAGCCTTGATAAATGTCATAACAAACAAACATATTGTATGATCAATTTTGGGCAATGTATTGATTTGTTGTGCTTGGTTTTTATGTCATGATTAAATATGAAGGAACTTGTTTTCTTACACTTGTGCACCTTTCTAATCTTTGGGAAGCCATCTGAAACCTGCAAATTAGAAATTGATTGACATGAAAAATGAAAACATGCAGGTACGATCTAGGGCAGGCTGATCTTGCAGTTGGTAGCTTTAATGAGCTTTCAGTGATTAATCTTCGAAGATTATTTGCTAACAAGGGTTCTACTTTCATGGACCGGCAAAAGCAGATCATAGAGAAGACTCCTCCGAAAAGGAAGCTTACAGTTGATACCATCTTCTGAATCATTTTCACCTTCCTTTCATTTCAAAGTTGTCCCGGTATTTTAAGCGAGAGCGCAGTTTAGGAGATAGTTGTATGAGCCATGAGTACATAGTTGTATGATCCATGTTACTCTTCATTTTCATGGTATGGAGATACATACATGTATCTGGGGCTGAGTCCGAGTAACATAGGTCCACAGTTTACTTTAAAATTTGATTTAGTTAGGAAAATGTTGTCCCATATATCATTCAACTGATTGTACAGTAGATTGAGTTGTCATCATGTGAACTTCACTATAAACAGTAACTGTTGGAGCAGACGAATCTCTGGACAATCCGGATGGCCATTGTAATTTTGTGCAGAATCAGTGAAAATGATACCCTTTTTGCTTTACTTTTAGCCAAAGGTATTTCTGTTTTTTACTCTGCTATTTCATAATGCTTATATCACGGTCCACAACCATAAAAACGCCTTTACGTGCTTGCCAAGGACCAGGACGCTAATGTGAGTTGGCTAAGTTTTAAGTTCTTAATTTTTGCATTTGGCTTACCTAAGCAAATACAAAAATATGAAAATTGGGCAATACTAACCCCATTCAGGAATTTAATGTCAGCAGAACAATATTTTCCTTGCAAATTTTAGCACTTAGAAAAGCTTCTTAATGAAAAAAATGAAAAGAAGAAAACATTTGTTTTGGTTACATATCTAGAAATGAGGCTCTTTCAAATGCATGTATTCATATCCAACAAATATTCATATTTCAAACTAAATTGCAAAGCAAGACAAGTGATAACTTAATGAACCTGCACTTGCTAGAGGAGACAACTATCATTGCCCGGTTTCTCATTTGCCACATGCTAAATCACCAATCTCATCGTAAACTCAATCCCCTTAACCTGTTAACTGGACTCAGAAGGTGAATATTGAATAAAAGTGAAAATTTTCCAAGTTTTTCTATATATTTGGAGGACCATAGCTGCCTGTCCCATTTTACTTACCCGTAAGTCCTGATTCTTCTCGTCTGGTTCGCTCACCAATTCTCTCCTAACCATAAACTTATTTCTCCATCATGCAACATGTAATCGATTGATAGCACTAGAACTCTTTAGAGAAAATCATCCTCTATGCATACGTACCCGCACAAACAAATGTGGTTTTAGACAATAAAACAACAAACATGATCAGAGAATAAGAAATGCGCAAGGAAAACCCGAAAAAGCAATAAGTAGCATATAGAATGTATTGTATTGAAAAAAACATCAAGAAGTTGGTTTTGTAAACAAGACAACTCAAAAACTGTTAATTGAAGTGCGAAAGCCGAGCCAGGTTTAGAAATTTGATCTCACCATTCTAAACTACTAGACCGACCACTTCAGAACACATAAAGATACAAACGCCATGTAAAGAATGCTTATACGAGACAAGTTCTCTCATAGTTTCAAATAGCACTCCAGTAATTCAAAGCAGTGACAGAAACACAAACTAATAGCCATAGAAGTTATTTTGAGCTAAAACCAAACCATGCAAATGGAATAAACAGCACATTTCTTGCTAAATTTCCATAACTACACATCAGGTAACTTAGCAGTTCAGGTACGAAAGAACTATAGCATTTCAGGCTCATTCACATTAAGCTACTACCATGAAACATGAAAATATCTGATTCAAGCAAGAGTCCTCACAATAAATAAAGGATCAAGGCATAAAGCAAAGATGGGGAAGCAAGTAAGTACAAATTATGCATGCTTTAAAAGGAAAATTAGTAGTTCCCATTCCTAGGAAACTTGGTAAAAAACTAAACTTTATTCTATTCGGTGCCTTAACAATATCTCCTCTAGAATTGACCGATATAGCTCTAAAAAGTAAACTCCATCCTAGTGGAAAAATAATATCTATTTTACTTGGACCCAGGTGTGAGTGCCAGTTACAGGTATGTTCAGTTTTTTCTTTCTTCCATATATTTGGAGGATACTTGGAGGGGCATATCCCCATCTCATACTGACATCCGTGTATGCATCAGAAACAGATATCAAATGCGAGTACTTTAAGAAAAATGAAGAGTCAGAGCAGCATGGTATAATACAACAAAAGCAGGTTCATTTTTGCGTTGGCAGTGAACAGAGGAAAACAGCAAAACAACTTTATTTTAGATGAACATGGTTTGATTTCTTTTCACTGTAAAGTTAAAATAGTGGATCATATGCATCAATCAATACCAAGAAGTAAAAGCAATTAAATAACCTCAATTTTTTTTTTTTTGGATTGGAAGTGACCTCAAGTTAAAAATGTCAAAAAGAGTACAAACTGAAACATCACGAGAGTAAAAGAACATCAAACTCCAAAGAAACATCAAACTAAGTTAACATCACCCTTAAAACAAAAATAAAGAAACATCAAACTAAGTTAACATCACCCTTAAAACAAAAATTTGCATGATTTTGTACCATAAAAAAGAATCAAGGAAACTGAAGTTGACAGTAACATCCCATTCAATCAAGCTATCATACAAACATTCAATATGCTAACAAAACTCAATTAACTTTACATATGCTAATAAAACTCAATTAACTTTACACTTTATTAGGGCTTCAACAACATTACTATTCACAAGAAGTGATTAAATCATACTCTAGATGAACTCAGATGGAGAACTGGAATCAGGCTTCCCATTATCACCTAATCCTCCGGGATGCTGCAAATTTTGTAAAACTTGAGGAGGCAAACCTCCTAAACCAGCTGCTAAACCATCATTTGCTGAACCATAAAACTGACAAAAAAGCCTAGCCATAACCCCGAGAATCTGCATTTGGTTCTGGCATGCTTCCATATGCATTTGCATCATTGCTTTCTCATGTTCAATTTGCAATCCCAACAACCTCTCCCTCCACTCCATCGCCTCCTCTTCGAGCTTTTCCTCTATTTCCCTCCTCTTCCTCCTCTCCTCATCCAATTCCTTCTCTAACCTTAATCTTCTTTCACCTTCCTTCCTAGCCCAAAATAGCTCCCTTTCCTCCAATTCTATTTCCCAATCCTCCATCCTCTCCTCCCTCTCACTCCATAACTTTTCTTTCCCAAACTCCATTTCCCTCCTCTTATGCTCCCTCTCCATCTCAACTTTCTCTCTTGCAAACTCTCTTTCCTTCCTTTTCTCTTCCCTCCTCACCACCCCATCTCTCAACTCCAATACTTGTGTTCCAAGCAATCCAAAACCCTTGCTTCCTCCTACACCTTTCCTTGATTTTCTAACACGAGAAATACCAATATCACCAAATTCCCTCTCCCCTCCAAACTCACCCTCAGGCCCCAGCTTCTCATCGCCACCATCATCCCCATCTCCATCGCCATCAACACCATCATCTTCCTCTTCCTCCTCGAAATCCTCACTATCAATTGCAAACCCCAAGTCACAACAATCCTCAAACAAATCACTCCCATCACCATTACTTTCAATCCCTTTCTTCCCTTTTACTTCAAGTTCCACATCACCGAAAACCTCTTTATACTTCAAAAAGTTTTCCCAATGGTTCTCACCATCTTTCCAATTAAACTCATCCTTTGAAATCCTAATCTTCTGCTTCACCCCTAAATACTGGTGCCTCATGTTTTGAACCTTAATAGACACATCACGCCAAGACCATTTGAAAGGAAAAGTAATGGGATCTTGAAGATGATGAACCGAGTTAACATGATCAGCTATAGGCTTGAACTTTTTCTCTCTGGTTTTGAGCTTGGATAAAGTTCCTGAATTGAGAAGATCAGAGTATTTGGACAAAAGGGTTTGTTCTTCAAGCTCTGACCATTTCTTACGTTTCATTTTTGTAGGAAAAGATCTTCCGGAAGGGTCTTGAAAATTGTTTGAACAAAAAACTTGAACCTTGCAGGTTGTCTGAAAATGGCCAAGGCATAGACAGAACTCAGCAAGTTGTTTCGAGAGATTTGGGTTTCGGGATTGATTCTTTTTTTCCTTTTAGTGTAAAAATTAAAATGACAATTTTTTTATTTATAAAAAAGGGTCAAAATAATAATAAAATAATGGGCTTGGCATTGGCCAACAGTAAAGTTGAGGTGGCAAAAGGAGACGACACGACTTTGGGACATTTCTTTAAAAGATTACATTTTACCATTTCCTTATCTTTTTTTCTATCTAAACTCTAATTCCCTGTCAAAGACCCAGCAGCAATGAAACAAGCTCTTAATAGATGAGTTGAGAGTTGAGACCCATCTTCAAAATCAAACTCTAACACTGAAACTTTGTCAGGCGGTTCTAATTGGAACCAAAAACAATGTCTTGTACCTCAGTGTCTTCTTTTACTGCTTCTCTCTTTGTCCCTTCAAAAAGTTCATCTTTTTCCAATCATAAGCGCAGATTCATCCAATGTTCTCTTGGTGGTACTCTTCTGTTTTCTTTTTCCTTTTAATTTCAACTTTATTTTCAATCTTAAGATTACTACTTTGTTATTTGATTTGGATTTCCTGGTTTTTCTCGCAAGTCAAAATTTTGGAACGTTATAAAATTAGGAGCTCAAGCATGAAAACCTATAGCCGGATTGGGTTATTTAATGTGTTTCAGTTATGAGTTTATGAGGCTAGTTGAGATGCAATTATGTTTTTAAGTGAATGAAGCCCATTTCTAGTCTGGGTTTCTATGTGAAAAGTTGCTTGAAATTATTGATGAGCTAATATCAGATGTGACAATTAGCAGCCATTGTTAGATATGATGGTGAATGGTGATTAGTTAATTGTGTATAATTTTCTCATGAAGTGGTGGGAGTGGTTAATTATAGTTGAAAATTGAAATTATGTTAGCTATGCTTTGATGAGCCTGCTTGCAAATGAGAACAACCATAGCATTGAAAGGCATTGGGGGCTTTTCTTTTCTCTTCCTTTTTTGTATTTTTCTTGGGAAAAATCAAACGAAATACGGGAATTGATTTTCTTCTATCTTCGTGTCTGTCATTGTTCATAATTTTTACTGGTTATATAACAATAGCGTGCTTGATACCAATGCATGATCATGATCATGCAATTTAGTTCTATTGTGGCATGTTTGTGTTTATGATTGATTGAAAAGTATAAACAGTATTAATCTGATTGAAATTACCTTTGTTCTGTCTGATTTCAGCATGATATATAGTTTCCATACATTTGCATCCCCTTGTATGCAAGCATAGCATATTTCACTTAGCTGAATCATTCACACCATTGATTCTCCGCCATTCTTATTCTTCAACTAATCTCTTTGATCAGGCCTGACTGCATTATTGAGCTCTATCTATGTTTTGCTGAAAATGGCTGATTTATTAGTTTTATTTATGAAATTCTCATTTAGGGGCTGTAGTAGAACCAAAAGCTTTAGCAGAACCCCTGTTGCTCAATGCTGTTCGAGGGCAAGATGTTGAAAGACCACCAGTTTGGCTTATGAGGCAAGCAGGGAGGTACATGAAGGCAGGTTTTTAAATCAATGTGGTTTTAAAAGCAATTTTTTTTTAATGTTCTCCATTTACTTTGGAGATTGGATACCTTAAACTATAATATGTCTGCTTCATGTTTCTGCTATCAAACCCTTTTTTGAAGAAAAAGAAAAAAGAAAGATTCATTTATGTCTTCCTTGATAATCTAATAGAAGGATCAAAGTAGGCTATACGATATCCAAAATGAGAATTCTAAGGTGCACAAAGTATATCATAATTCCTAGCCGTAGTGTTCTTTTAAGGAGCCCCATACATTCAAAATCCAGTCATTAAAGAAGGAGAAGAAAAGAAACTAGAGTACATTACATGAGAATTTGGAAAGAAAATTTCCTAAAGAACCTGCCACGTGTTTGTAAGTTATCTGAAAACCATGCCTATTATGCTTCTCTGAGATTAAGCATAAATGAAATGTTGTATTTTCGGATATTTGTGCTTTTTTGTGTGTGCGTGTGTCTGTGTGTTGTACTTTTTGTTTCTTTTTGCAAAGCTTATGCTTTGATACCATCTTTTATTTCACTTTTGATTTATATGCATGCAGATATTTTTTCTTTGACCTTTTCTTATTGTAATTTCAATGTTTGTATCTCCTTTTTGCATCTCAAAGAAGTGAGCAGGTCATTTCTGTTTGTTTCATGTTCCATTTCCTTTTCAATTATGTCTTACTTCGAATGTTTCATATTGTAGAGCTATCAAATAATATGCGAAAAACATCCTTCCTTTCGTGAAAGATCGGAAAATGTTGATCTTGTTGTTGAGATTTCCCTGCAGCCATGGAATGTTTTCAAGCCAGATGGGGTAAGAAATTTTATTTTGTAATCCTTTTTTTTTTGGAGTATCAAGAGAGCCACCCTCTCCCCTCCTCATATGCCCGTTGCTCTTTGTGTATGCAAGTTATATTTGATAAAATCATTGTATATTGTGACAGGTCATTTTATTCTCCGATATTCTCACTCCTCTCTCAGGGATGAACATACCTTTCGACATTATCAAGGGTAAAGGTCCAGTTATCTTTGACCCTATAGCCACTGCTGCTGATGTTGATCAAGTGAGAGAATTTAGTCCCGAGGGGTCAGTTCCATATGTTGGTGAAGCATTGACAATCTTGAAGAAAGAGGTCTATATTGACATTTCTTATAGTATCATCCTAAATTGAATTTCTTATATTTCCCATTATAAATTGAATTTCTTATATTTCCCATTATAAATTGAATTTCTTATATTTCCCATTATTTCAGGGCTTGGTTTTCTTTAGTAAAACATTGACATCCTAAGTTGAACATTCGGAATGTTCTTAGATACGGAAGGCAAACAAATAATAGGATTAATTAGAGAAGGTGGTTAACCTTAATGTTCCCAAACAGAAAGGTTTGCCATTAGGTGTCTCTGCAGTAGCATTTTGCTTCAATGATAACTAATTGAATAACAAAATATTTATCCCCTAGTGCTTTCCCAGTCCCGTACATCACCCCCCCATCTATTATCTGAATTTTACAATTGTTTTGTTCTACCATTTTATACAAGGAATTTGCATAATTCTTTTAGGACTTGATTGATAATGCTGTTGCCAACTTAATGTTGCGTTTCAGTAAATTCAAAAGCTAGTTTAGACTCACCCCATTTCTTCTTTTTGCCAGGTAGATAACAAAGCTGCAGTTTTGGGTTTTGTTGGCGCTCCATTCACTCTGGCATCATATGTGGTTGAAGGTGGTTCATCGAAGAACTTCACAAAAATAAAAAAATTGGCCTTTTCTCAACCCAAGGTAGTTAAGGTTTATGTTTGTTTTTTTGCTTTTGGAACCATTTCTGTTTGCCAGTGAACAATGTTATTAACTGGGGTGAAAGTGACCTCCTTTTCCTCCTACAGGTACTTCATTCTTTGCTTCAGAAATTTGCGACCTCCATGACAAAGTATATTCGGTACCAAGCTGACAATGGAGCCCAAGCTGTTCAAATATTTGACTCTTGGGCAACGGAGCTAAGTCCGGTGGATTTTGAGGAGTTCAGCCTGCCGTATTTGAAGCAAATTGTAGACGCCGTAAAACAAACCCATCCGGATCTTCCTCTAATCCTTTATGCAAGTGGATCTGGGGGCTTGCTTGAAAGGCTAGCTTTAACAGGTGTGGATGTAGTTAGCTTAGATTGGACAGTTGACATGGCTGAAGGTAGAAGACGACTTGGACACGATATTGCTGTCCAGGGAAACGTTGATCCTGGAGTTCTGTTCGGTTCAAAGGACTTCATCACCAATCGGATACATGATACCGTGACAAAAGCTGGTAAAGGGAAACATATATTGAATCTCGGTCATGGGATTAAAGTAGGTACACCTGAAGAAAATGTTGCCCATTTCTTTGAGGTTGCTAAAGCAATCAGGTACTAAAAGCAATACCAGATTAACTGTTTTCGGACCGAGTAAAGTTTATGCATCTTCAGGTTATTTTTTTTTCAGCCCTTGATTCTTCATTTGTATTTATCTAGAGAGCCCTTTGAGAGTTCTTTCTCATTCTCGGATACGGTGCTTCAAGAAAAATGGAGCCGTAGTAACATAAACTTGTTGGAATTTAGAAAGTTCCATTTGGTCTTTTTTTTAGTTTGTATTTGTTTATGTGCTTGAGCTAACAAGAAACTCTAAATTTGGAAGCATTCTCATTTGAGGCATTGCTGGGGCCTTCTCAGTTCCTGTTTAGAAAGTAGGTCTGAACCTATATATAAAACTTTGTTTTATAAAAAATAATAATAATAACTGATGAGTTGCTATTTCAGAGTAGTTTAGTTATCTTTTATATTTGATTCAATTAAGTTTCAATTTAAAAAAAAAATACAACATAATAACCGACAATTTTTTTATACAAATGCATCTAAAATCCAAATTGAATCATTATCAGTCCTATTAAAAAAAAAAACAGGGGACTGATGGAAGCGTAAGAAATCATGTGCCTCGTGTAACTTTAGACTTTGAGTGAAATATTCCCTTCATGTTCAGCTTTGTATATAGAAGGCTATGGTAATAGTAAGATAAGATATAAATATGGAGCAGGGGATCACAATCTTTGATCCCATCCCATCACAGAAAGCTAAAAACAAACCAAATTTGCCCATCAAATTGACAACAACTTTGGTCTTTTTTTACAGCTTAAAATGATGATGAAATCGAAAGTCATTTGAGAGAAACGTTGAAATAAGCTTGGCAAGCAAAAATGGAGACCAAAAAGAGTTTTAGATTCCAGATTCAGCTTGGATTATAAAAAAGTCAAAACATGTAACATAAATAGAATCTGATCGCTGGTTTATGATTAGGGTTTTGGCTTAAAAAATTTATAAGTTGCTTACCTACTGGTTTTGTTTGCTAGTAATGAAGTGTCCTAATTATGAATTTTTAAGCTTTCAAGGCATGCTGATATCATATCAGAATATAGTTAAAAATGGTTGGCAACTTTCACTCAACTTCCAGCCAAAAATAAATTATTTCCAGACCTTCCAATCACCAAATTCTGCTCAGCAAATATGCTAATGCCACCTCAATGATCATTTCTATATACACGTTATGTGAATAGTTATATAAATGATTGGTGATGTCTACCTGTACCAATTGTGCACATCCAGGGGAATTTTAACTCTTTTAAAAAGGATTTTGGTAAAATTGTTCTTTTAAAACCTTGTTAAAGAATAGTTGATGCCAAGCCTTGTTATTTATCTCCCTTTGACTCTTTTGAAAAGGATAAAAGAAGAAATGCAAAGGAAAATGCAATCATGATGGTTCAGCCCTTGAGGCCAACAAGGAGGACTACCAACCCCATAACCACACAAAAGTGTTGTACAAACGTTTTCAAAATTTAAGATGTGGGGTCCAGGCAATTTTTATGGAACATTCAACCCTGTCAAGACCTGACACCAATCAAATATTTAATGACTCCAATCCAAGGGTTTCATTTTGTCCACCCACTCATGTCTCATGATGTCATCTGTGAACTAGTGGCCTTAAATGGCAAACCAGTTTTGGAGCCAACACCCCAAGAGTCTATTTTGTAGGTTCAATAATGGTGATCCAATTTTCTTCAATTAATGCCTTAAACCTTCCTTGTTGAAAAACTAAGAAAAAAGAAAAGAGGGTTTGGTTTTTGAAAGAAAAAAGGAGAACCTGCCATTTCTCCCCTCCCTTTTAGGGTGGCCTTTTGTTTTCGTTCTTAGAAAAAAAATTAAATGGGGTTAAGTTGTTTTCTTTCCTTTTGTATTAAGCATGATTTGTTTGAAGCAAAAGCAGAAAGATTTTGAAGTTTATTCTAACAAAAATGGACACTGAATCCCCAAAATAGCCTTATGATATTTTATCACCATTGCTGTGCATGTCAATTTTGACTGCAGTAGAAAAGACAGGCTTTTGTCTTAACCCACACTTTATATAACATAAGCCTTTCTTTATAAAGCTCAAAACCAGGAACATCAATTATTACATCTCATAATATATTCATTGTACTTGCAACAATTGTGTCTTTCATCTCCATCCCTCCACCACTTCCTCAAAAGTCCATCTTCCTTAGTTTAGCCCTTCTTTTTCCTTCATAGGTAAGTTTGAGTTCTTCCTTCTTTCTTCTCTATTTTTTGGCTGAGTTTCTTTGTTGAATCATGTTCATCTCTTGGTACTTTTTTTTTTTGCCTTCTAAAAATCTAAGCTAACATGAATTTAAACTGTAAAACTATCGTCACACCTTTAAATGTGATCCAAAAACAATGTTCTGTTCTTTTATATGTTTTTGCTTTGCCTTTTGGTCATATCTCATCTACCTTTTATTTGCTTAGAATGTTCGTTTTCTCTTCAAGATTTGGCTCTAGGATCCATTGTATATGTCGTCCATCCATACCTGTTATTTCTTTATCTTAATATCTTCAGTCCTTTGATTATGTTGATGAAATATTGTGTTAGCTTTAAGAGTTTGCTTCCATATCTTAATTTTTGTCCATCTTGGTTTTGTTCTAATATTTAAACTGATTTTTCTATTCATTCTCTACTTTGAAACATGAATTTGGAACGCGTATATATGATGCATTCCTGTTGATTAAATTATTCTTGACTTGTCTCTTTGTGTGATTTAGACAGCTTCCAGACAGGTCCAGGGAATGCAGAAAGATGTGCTTGCCTGCTGTGAACTTTTTATCTGAAGCACATAAATTTGTATCCGGTTCTGAATTACCCGCATTCATTCCCGATGATGTTGGATGCTCAACAGACAGCAAATTCATTCCCTGTATCCATATTGTAAATAGAGTTGAAAGTAAAATCTCTGCCATGTTGAAGGGTGACCTCGTTGAAGACGGTTGAGCACTCCAGTTATAGCCACTCCTGCTCTTTAGATGTTATGCATATATATAGTTACTGCAGGAGATAAAAATTTATCTAAGGGTGTTAAGATTTGAACTTTAGAATGGAAAATAAAGGGAAGGTGTTGATGCATAAGTATGAATTCGGAAGATTGTTAGGACAAGGAAACTTTGCCAAGGTTTACCATGCAAGGAATATCAAAACCAGTCAGAGTGTGGCGATTAAGGTCATCGACAAGGAGAAGGTTTTGAAAGTGGGGATGATGGACCAAACCAAGAGGGAGATATCGGTTATGAGCCTGGTTAAACACCCGAATATCTTGGAGCTTTATGAGGTGATGGCTAGCAAGAACAAGATTTACTTTGTTATGGAATATGCCAAAGGTGGTGAGCTCTTCAAGAAGTTATCTAAAGGGAAGTTGAGAGAGGACATGGCAAGGAAGTATTTTCAACAACTGATCAGTGCAGTTGATTTTTGCCACAGCAGAGGCGTTTATCATCGGGATTTGAAGCCGGAAAACTTACTCCTGGATGAAAATGGAATTCTTAAAGTGTCGGATTTCGGTTTGAGTGCGCTTGCAGAGTCTAAGCATCAAGACGGATTACTCCACACAAGTTGTGGAACCCCTGCTTATGTAGCGCCTGAAGTTATAAACCGAAAGGGTTATGATGGAGCCAAAGCCGATATCTGGTCTTGTGGGGTGATCCTCTATGTTATGCTTGCTGGTTATCTGCCATTTCATGATTCGAATCTAATAGCAATCTATAGGAAAATAAGCAAGGCAGAGTACAAATTTCCTAATTGGTTTTCACCTGAAGTGACCAAGCTGCTGTCAAGAATCCTCAATCCGAATCCGAAAGCTAGGATTTCAATCGCAAAAATAATGACAAATCCGTGGTTCAGAAAAGGGTTTAACTCGAAACCAATTCAGAGTAAAGTTGAAAAAGTGTTGGTTCCAGCCGATATCGATGCAGCTTTTAGTTCTGAGACAAAGTCCAATGCATTTGAAGCAAAGAAAGACATGGCTAAGGTCACTAATTTGAATGCCTTCGACATCATTTCTTTATCGAGCGGATTCGATTTGTCCGGACTTTTTGTGGAAAATGACGAGAAGAAGGAAGTGCAATTTACGTCGACACATACGTTCTCTGCCATAACATCTAAACTAGAGGACATTGCTCAAAACTTGAAGTTGGAAGTTAAGAAGCATGGAGGGCTAATGAAAATGGAAGGATCCAACGGAGGTCGAAAAGGAGCATTGGCTATTGATGCCGAGATATTTGAGTTTACCCCATCTTTCCACTTAGTGGAGCTGAGGAAATCCAGTGGTGATACATTGGAGTTTCGAAATATGTTTCAACAGGATGTTAGACCAGCACTGAAGGACATTGTTTGGGCTTGGCAAGGTGAGCCGCTTTGCTCATCCTAGCCGTCTTCGATTCAAGTATTATTTGCATAATGTTTTTAATGTTTCTCTTTGTTGAATCATTGTTAGGCAATTCAAGTTGGATTTCATTGTGTGATTCTGGCATTTGGGTGTTGTTTACTAACCATTGTATTAATGTTTGTGAATGATATCTAAGTTCAGTTGTGTTGTGCAGTTAATGCGTGAAAACAACAATCCAGCTTTACTGTTTTCTTTTTCTTCTTTCTTTTTAAATTTTTTCAGTCTATTGATGCATCACTCTTAGTTATTAATAAGATGATCATTTGTGTAAAACAAAAAAATATTGAAAGGTTTAAAAGTAAATATAAATAATTTTATTTTTTAAAAGAATATATTAATTATAATCATTAAACATAAATAAATAAAAAAACTCAAATACAAAACTCGAAATTTAAAACCCTAAATCCGTTTCAAACTCAAAGGCAAAGGTAAAATTTTCTTTTATCCTCATAGGATTACTGCATTCATAAATTGATACTATCTCTTTTTCTGTAATTCTCTAGAAAAGGTGGTTATTGCATTTGTGAACTGATACTATCTTTTCTTCCCGAATTCTCCAAAAGAGATTTACGAATAATTTCTTCTCTGATGGTAATTCATAGCTAATGCAAAGCCAAATTTCTCTTTTGACCCCACAAGTAGTCGCAACTGAACTGATACTATCTCCTCCTCAGTGATTCTCCAAAAGAAATTTGCAAATTTATCATGATTGCGGCATGATTAGCCAGTTGGAACTTGATGGTGCCATGATCAGCTTTACTACCATAGAAGAAATCAAGAAACATGTTTTGTCTTATTTGGATTGTAAGCAATATGATATTGTTTCTTGCGATTCACAGTTTATTACAGATGATAGTGTTTTTGTTGTGGTAACTACCACTTTTACTATAAAGAACGAAATGATTATCAAGTTCAATCAGCCTTTCATCTTTACACAGATGGAAACAATCAATAGTTATTTCATCTCCAATGATATTTTCAAATTTCTTGATGAGAATGAAATGGGAAGTGCTCTTCTTATCAAAGATTTTCCAACTGTTGTTTCTAGTTCGATAACTGATCCTATAAAAAGTTCTTCAATCACTCTCTGTCAAAGGCGTCCTGACCGCTGTTTCAAGTTCGACACAAAATGGTGTGTCAATCATTCTTACAGAATATGTGAGCTGTGCCTCGTATTTATCAAACAGTTTGCAGGTACTTAACACAGCCTGTATCGCGACACAAGGACTTTAGTATCGCAACACCAAAGTCAGTTGGCAACGTCATGATGAGAAGCTTCCCGATGTTGCGATGTCGTGATGACGTGAATGAGGACGTTATGGCGTGGCGACGTGTTTCTCACAAAAACTAAGTTTTTTCTTCTAGTTAAAGTCTACTATCTTTTCTAAGTCAAACTCTGATTACTTTAGGAATATTTTAGTCGTTTTAGCCCTTTAAACTTAGCCTATTTAAAGGGACATTGTATCATTGTTTCGAGAAGACAATTAAAGATGTAGTACTACAGGGCCTTTCTTTTGAAGGTGACAAGATGTAGTCGCAGATGAATTTTGGTAAGAGTTTTCATGGTAACTATGAAGAGAATTTTGTACCTGTTTTAAGAGAACTCTATGAGCATTGAGGTTTTATATTCGGGGTTTGGATTTGTACCTTTAGTACATTTAGGTTTATTTTCTCTATATTATACTCTCGTTTGTTTATTCATTTAGTGAAAATATGAAGTCTCCTTAACCCGTTGTTTTTATCCTCTTCAGAAGAGTTTTCCACATAAAATAAACTTTGTGTTGGTCGATTACCAACAGAATATGTTCCAATTACAGTTTCGACTCCAGTACAATATGATGTGCCAACTTTTCAGATAGAAAATATTCCAAATTCTATTTCGAATTCGACACAATGTGACATGTCAACTCTTCATATCGAAGATGTTCCAAATGCTGATGTTCCCATTGCTGTTTCGAGTCCGAAACATCATGATGTTCCACCTATTCATATCGAAGATGTGCCTGTTCCGAGCTCAACACAGAATGAAGTGGAAACTGTTAGTATCAATGAAGGTCTATCATCTGTTTCAGATTCAACGCAACATGATGAACCAATTTTTGCTATTGAAGACTTTCCGGCTATTGTTTCGAGTAGGACACAACATGATGTGCCAACCAACGTTCTTCCTAAGAAGAGTTTTCTATACATGGGGCATGCTTTGGATGAAAACAATGCTCTGTTCAAGTTGCCGGCAATTAAACCTGTCCGAATAGCACTTCAAGAGTAGAAAAGTGGAACGGAAAATAAATCCGTTGGAATAGCACTCGAGAGTCGAAGAATGTTAATTGAACATCTAGTAATTTAGCCATTGGTTCAAAATCTAAACAACTCTACGAAGCATTCAAGATTTTTGGCCAAATAAAAGTTCAGATTAAACTTGATAGACTGAGAAGGTTGCACGTTTTCATTGAATTTGAGTCTTCAAGTTCTCCATAAACTGCAATCTAATTTTCATTTATCAAAATTGAGAACCGAAAATTAACTATCAAATAGAAGAAATAAAGTGATAGTGAAAGTTACAAGTTTTATTAGAGCTCTATCGATCTTGAAATTTTCCCAGCATGTTATTATCTTGTTTCTGGTTATACATATCTCAGTTGGCACTGTTCTATTGTAGCACTTAGGTAACATTAACCATGATATAAACAAATTTTTATTATGAAAAGTTATTATAGTTTTCTCTTTTTGTTTTGACAGGATTATTATAGTTTTCTAAATATTATAATTGTAAAGGCCCAATTTTGTTCGGCCTAAATAAGAAACTAAAAAATAAATAAACAAAATAAAAAATCAAATAAAAAGTCCAAGTCCAATTACAAAAATGGCCCAAATACAAAAAATATCAAGCCCAATACATTACCCATTACAAGCCCAAACGGCCTGAATGAAAAAAAACCCTAAAGGCCCAGTGGCCCAAAAACCTGAACTTTTTAGAATGCTAGAAACCCCTCCGCTCACGTCAGCGTGCTCGCCGCCCAAGGCCTAACGCACCTCTGCCACCATTGCACCAAAATGGCAAAGGTGAGCTTCCAACCGTTGCCGTTAACCGCACACCATCACCTGCAAAGAGAAAGAAAAAAACAATGGCAGAAATAATAGAAACAATAGAAAAGAAAATAGAAAAATAATAATAATCTAATGTAATATTCGGCTATAAAAGCCATAACTATCATGGATTGTTTTTTTTACAAAGAAAGCAATCAAAAAAATAGAATACAAAGAAAATTTCAAAGGTGTTTTCCTTATTTTTAATCTGTTATTATTTTTTAAAAAAAAACATAAAATAAAAAAGGGTAAAAAAAACATACCAGACCGTTTCATATTCCTCGACCGCGAGTGGACGAGGATGTCGTCTCCGATGAAGGACGGTTCTTTTGGCATGAGAGCTCCGAATTGCCTTTTGGTTCGTCGGAGGCCTAGTCAAGAAAGAAGGTGCTGGGCACCCTTCGAAACGCAGAAAAACCGAGAGGTTTTTGGTTTTTTTTTTTTTTATTTTCGGAGGTTTTGGCCTCAAATCTAGGCTAAAGGAAACAAAACGGCCAAAATAAGCCTTTTTCATGAAGTCCGGCCATGGGGGACGGCGGTCGCCTTTCGACCGCGCCGGAACAATGGCGGTTCCCGCAGCCGGCCTGAAGAACATTTCAGAGAAAAAAAAGAGAGAAGGGAGATTTAAAAAAAAAAAAACAAAGGGGAAAATGATTTTTTTGGCAAATTTTTAACTTAAATAGGACAGGGGAACGACGTCGTTTTGGCTTGGTTCTATAAACCCCAAAACGGCGTCGTTTTAGTTATGATCTGCCAACTCGACCCGATTGCTTAGCAGGGTCCTCATGTTTTCGCAAAATGATTTATTTGCGGCTCTGGTCCTCTCGCTTTTGAGCGCATCTTGATATAGTCATTTTTTTACTTTTTTCTATTTTACCATTTTATTTTATTTTATTTTCATTTTGGTCTAGGGGCCATTTTAGGAAATGGGTATCTGAAACGGTATCGTTTCAGCAGAAGCCGATTGCCAGACCCGAATCACTCCCAAGATACGCGTGTCTTTTAGGAGGGGGTAATTTTCAACTTTAGTCCTTTCGCCTTTTGAGTTATTTTAATCCGGTTCTAATTTCGTTTTTTTCCTTTTAGATTATACCATTTAATATTTGTTTGTTTTCAATTTAGTCCTCAATTTTTTGACTCTCTAGGGAATGACGCATGTCCCAAGTGCTTGGAATAATAACCTCTTTGGCCCTTGTTATTTTCCGCATATTATATTTTAGTCCATTTTTTTTACAATTCGAATCGTATTTTTTATTTTTTTTAAAATTTAATTTAGTCCTTTACCTTTCTTAAATTCAGACCTTTTAATTACTATTATTTAGTTTCCAGCACATTAACTCTATTATTTATATTTCGTCCTTTAAGTTATACAATTTACATTTTTGCTCTTGAATTTATCGATTATTTTATTTTGGTATTTTATTTTTAATTATTGATATTATTGATATTATTAATATTATTAATATTATTAGATAATCATTATTGTTAATTAATATTAATTTTGTTAAAATTCACTCAAAGAATTAATATTTTATGAATATAACTATATTATTATCATACATTTTATATTTCTTCACTATTAGTATTATTATCATTATGAATATTATTAATAGAATATTTTCTTATTTATTTCATTATTTTTTATTTGCACTCATTATATTATTGTCATTTCATTTTGATATTTATGTTATTTATTTTGTTAATGCCATAATTTTGCCATCCTCGAATATTGTCAATATTTGCTACATATGTTCATCTGTTCCTTAGCACAAACGCATAAGAAATAATTTAAAACTGAGGCAATATTTTTTATTTTGGGGATCCGAGAGGTTGTGCTCCCAACTTACGGAGTATGATTTTTTCCTTGAACTTAAGTAATTGAATATCCTATTTAAAATAGAAACATATGGGATTTAAATCATAATCAAATAGCGTTTATTCTTATTGTTGAGGATTCGAGACATCGTGCCCTAATTTACGAGGCGTGATCTTTTCTTCTCGATTAATTCGAAATAAAGCTTTTTCCACAAAATTTAATTTAGTTGGCAATATTTTAATAAAATAATGTCATGCAATGAGGGATTGTATTTTAAATTCTTTTTGAATTTTCAATTTTCAACATCAAGATATTAAGTAATCAACTATGTACCAATTTTTGCCGTTATGAGAGTGCTAACCCTTCCTCATACGTAATCGACTCCTGAACCCATTTTATGGATTTTTGTAAACTGAAAAGTATCGTTTTAATAAATATAGTGTTAATAAAAAAGTTTTGAGGTGATCCAATCACACCTAATTAAAAAAGATTGGTGGCTACTACAATTTTGTTTTTAAAATAAAAGTCGATTTAAAAAGAAAAAGGTTTCGACAATAAGTTACTTTTTTAATTAATACATGGTAATGATTATATAATAAATATTACAATTTGTCTTTATTTATATGGAGCGATTATTTAAGTTCTTGTCATACTAACATAGATTCAAGCCATGTTACCCCATCCCAACTTCAATATTGCATAAAAAAAAATATTACAATGTTTTATGTTAGGAAAAAAACGTATTATATTATATTTTGAGTAAATGAAAAAAATCTTATTAATTTGCATTCCAATTAATTTTTCATGAAGCATGCATAAATGTTTATTAGAAATTTTATTGCAAGTATATGCATGTTGTAACCATGGATTTAAAATACATATGTGTAAAAATAGTATAAAATAAAAATGAAATCTATAGTTTAAAATTAATTAATCATAATTACATATTAAAATAAAAAATTAAATTAAATTATGCATAAAACAAAATTTAAACACATAAATACATCATATTAACAATACTAAATGTACTACAATTATTTATCATTGTGTTATCATCAAAATAAAACTAATAAATTGTGCATACTAAAATAAAAACATATAAAAAATATTATAATGAAGTTTTGGTTGAGTGATATATTTAAAATTTTACTAATCTAATTTACGTGGGTTCAAATCCCTCCATATACATATTTTTATTCATTTTTGTCACAATGAAAAGACTAAAAAACTCTTAAATAGTATAATTTTTTAAAATTATGGAAGGCTTAATGCTCAATTTGGCCTCCAAACTATGTCAGCTTTTTCACTTTGGTACTTTTAACTTCTTTTCATCCAAATTGGTGCTTAAACTATCATTCCATTATTTGTGTAACATCCTGAAAAGGGCCTATGCATTTTCAGTTTAATTGTACGAAATGTCAAGTCTCAAGTACTAAGAATAAATTTTTGATATTTTTGGAAACCTAGAAATGGAAATGGAAATGGAAATGGAAATGGAAATGGAAATGAACATTTTTGGAAACTTGAACATTTTTGGAAACTTGAACATTTTGGAAACCTGAACATTTTTGGAAATGATTCAAAAATGGAAAGTAAACATTTCTGGAAACTTGGAAATGTAAGAAAAATGGCAAGTTACAGAGCCGATCGAAAATTTTAGGAAACTTAGAAATGATGCCGAAATGTCAAATTTTAAAGTTCAAAATAGGAAATAAGGGCTAGAGGGCCTTAAAAGAAAAAGATGGAGAAGTTTGACACACAAACAGGTTTGGAAAAGTGGCCTGAAGATGCCACTTAGGGCCTAAGTAGATGGCATCACATGCAGGGAAATAGGCCTGAGTTCGAGTCACTTGAGAAGCAAATAAATAAGTTTTATTTTTGCTTCCAGAAGGCTGAGGTGGACGGCATGGGTTTCTAGAAAAGGAAGAGTTTTATTTGCATAAATATGTGAATAATAAGTGATAAATAAAGGATTTTCTTTTAAGATAATTGAGGAGATAATTGATGGATTAAAGGCTTTTATCTTTTAAATAAAAGAGATAATATTATCAAAAAGAGGAGTGGTGGCCAAGTAAGGGACTCCTAGGCTGATAACTTTGGCTATAAAAGGAGGGCAGGAGGGCTACTCATTCACTTTTGCTTCCTCTTTGCCGAAATTTTCCTAGCTCTCTCCCCCTCTCTGCCGAATTTTTCTTTAAGCAAAATCCATCTTCTCTTCTTCTATTTTCTTCTCTGTTTCTACTGTCAAAGCCGAATCTTTGTTGATTCTAAGTAAAGGAGCAATCAACTACAACATCAAAAGGGTTTCTACAACTGTCGAATACAAGGATCAAGGATCTAAGGTAAGATAAATTTATTTGATTAAGGGTTATGATGTATATGTTAGATTAGATCTAACATGAAGATTTCGACAGACATATAGGGCAAGGAATCCTCTTCAGATTTGGAATTTGTATGGTAAGTGATATTCGGCCAAGGCTTAATTTTGGTATTTAGAATTATTTTCCATTATTTCAAAAGCCGGAAACTGACATGGTTACATGTCTAGTAGCCGATTTCAAGGAAAAAGAATACTAGCAAATTTTTGGGACTTGATCATCTAATTCGGCAACAAGGTAAGTAATACAAATCCTACTAGGATTTGGTTTTTAAGCCAAATAGGTTTGTTAATATGTTTTATTGAATGGCCGAATATAGGAGTCAAAGATCTAGATCGGTAGATCGTTCTTCGGGATTTCAAGGAATCTAATAAGCGAATCAGGTGTGTACTCACATTAATTTTCGATATATCATATGGCAATTATTTTTAATATACGAATATGCATAAGAATGTGAATGTGGCTAAGTACCACAAATGTGGTAAGAGTACCCAGGTACGTTTCCTACTTTCGATAGGATTACGAATATGTTATATTGTTAACATGTGAATAATGAGAAATTAAGTATGTTATGCATGATATATGGGGCATTCGGGATATATGTGAAAGGGGAAGAAGGGTTGACTTCGGTCTCACCAACGGAATATGGTGACTACGGTCACATTATTTGAATATGGTAACTCCGGTTACATTATCTGAATTTGGTAACTTCGGTTACATTATTTGAATATGGTGTCTAATGACACAAATTATATGGGCGATGAGTACGTCGACTGCAGCGACTGCCTTCGATGGTGTGTAGCGGATGGAGGGTTGACTTAGTAGTCCCCACGGTGTGACTGGCAGGTACGGGTGGTGTGTAGCGGATGGACCATTAGGCTTGGGTTTGGGTTGCATCATTTATTTTATATGAACATGAACTTGATATGAACTTGTATGCCTGATTTGTTGAATGTTAATGTTGTGTACACATTGAGCCTGTTGACTCACCCCGTTGTGGGAACTATTTTCAGGTGATGAACCGTGACGGACCGGGACGGTAGACCTTGAGGTGGCTATGCATCCATTTGAAGATTTTATTTAATTTGGACTCTATTTCTTTTAGTACTTTTTTTTATTATTGGGTTTTACTTGATGTAATAAGGCCATAAGGCCTAGTGGGTTTTCTTTATTTCTGCTTTATTGTTAATCATTTTGTTACAAACGAATGGTGGATTAAATTCTAAGTGAAATATATTTTTATATACCTTAAAAATTATTTTGTCACCTTAATACAAATTGGATTTTTTTAAAATAAGATTAAATGGGCTCCCAATCTGAGCCTAATCCACAACAACATTTTTCCAAAAATTATACAAATTTTCTCTAAATTTGGTTTTTGTAATTGTAACACCCCTCACCCATATTCTCAGTCAGAATAGGATTATGAGGTATTACTGATCAATTCACAATATATAGCATACTTTTATCAAACATACATCATTCATTCTCATAAATCATATCACATAATCACATTGTCCCTTATAAGGGCCTACGAGGCCTTAAACATGCTTTAAAAGTGGTTCGGGACTAAACCGATAACATATAAAAATTTTGGAAACTTAGGAAAATTTCAAACATACAAAGGTCACAGGCCGTGTGCCTCACACGGCTCCAGACACGCCTGTGTCCCAGGCCGTGTGGAAACAGGGCATACATACTGACTTGGGTCACACGGCCGACCACATGCCCGTGTGTCTAGCCTGTGTGCCCTTCGAAGTGGCCACACACGCCTATGTACCAGGTCGTGTATTAGGTCATGCCAATCCTGTAGGGTATACTGACTTATGCAACACGCCAAGTCACACGCCCGTGTGCTAGACTGTGTGCCATTTAGGGGGTATACTGACTTGTGCCACACGGCCGGTCAAACGCCCGTGTGTGAGACCGTGTGGAGCATACTGACTTCATTTTAATATCAACACCAGGGGACGCACGGCCGTGTAACATGATCGTGTGTCACACACGGCTGAGACACAAGCCCGTGTCTCTACCCGTGTGGACAAAAATAGGCTATTTACCAAGCCATTTTGCCACCACAAATTACCATCCACCTACATAACTCACATGGCACATAATAATAGCATAATTGGGCATTCCAAGCAACCAAATCAAGTTCAAAACATGCATTCCCAATATCAACAATGCAAGTATCTAAATACTAAATTAGGCCATTAAAATTCATACCAAAAACTCATCATCATAATCCATTAATGTGGCTACCATCAAATATGCATTATTTGTCTTATTTCACTAGCATATCAATACTCAAAATGCTACTATTTGATATCATAATACCTATTATCAACAATCATCACTATTTCATTCATCAACTCATAACATAAACCATTTGCACAATTATAAACACAACTCAATCAACCAAAATATGCCAACTTCCTAGGCTATATACAAACCAAACATAGATATTCATAAGCCAACTCAAATGGCTACATCATTCACCAAAATGACTCAAGCCTATACATGCCATATACCATATTTATACAACTCAAAAGTACCAATTAGATGTTTGATTGTGCGATGATGTTCCTGACGGCTCTTGGATTCGAGCTAGCCTTGGTTCACTATAAAACATAGAAAAATAACACAAAGTAAGCTTCATAGCTTAGTAAGCTCGTATGTGAATAACTTAATTCATCAAATAAATGCAAACCAACAATTTACATAACATCACCATATGCACATTAACTACAAACCTTTCTCATGTCTCAAAACATGATCAAATACCATATCATCGAACTTTCTTTATTTAATACTCGAATAGGTTCTGTACGTACCTGTATCGCCTCGTACTAACCTCTTTCTCATCCACATCATTCCTTTACCCGTTGAACTATTCGGAATAGAAGTCGGATACTCAAGAATCTCAATCAATAAATACCTATACCATGGCTTGAAGCCAAATCATGGTAACTTATCCCGAAGTACCTATACCATGGCCCACAGCCAAATCAAGGTAACTCCTTTCCGAAATACCTATACCATGGCCCATAGCCAAATCAAGGTATCACTCACACCTGTAGTGCCGATATTGTGGCCCAAAACCAACACAATAACCTAATGACATATCACTAGCATCCAAAACTATTCCTAAGGTTCAATCGGGAATTTACACTTGTTGATTTCATCGTCGAACATATCCGTAGAGGCGTATTCACAATTCAAATATTATCCATCTCATAAACACAGTTTATGCGATATCAAAGCATTTAACATATATTTATAATGAAATTACCACATACGAACTTACCTCGTATTCAGAATTGACGGATCGGATCGACTACTCGATAACCTTGCTTTTCCCCCGATCTAAATCTGAATTCTTCCTTTCTTGATCTATATGTATTCAAAATTAACTCATTTAATCATATATTTATTCAATTTAGTCTAAAACTATGCATTTGGGCTTTTTTACACATTAGCCCCTAAACTTTCACATTTAATCAATTTAGTCCCTATTTCACAAATACACAAAATTCACACAATTCAACAAAACCCAAGCTTGGCCGAATTACACATAGGTCCCTAGAAGCCCAAAAATTTTATTTATTTCACATTTCAACCACTCAATTTGTAGATTTTACAATTTAATCCCTATTATGCATTTTCATCAAAAATCACTTAACAAAACATGTAAAACTATAATCAAATTTTCATATTTCATCTTCAAACACCAAAGAACACATAAACTCATAAATGGTAACTCTCAAAATCTTTAGCAGTTTTGAAATTAAAAGTACGGGCTAGCTAGAAGACGAAGCAATGATTACAAAAACATAGAAATCATAAAAAACTGAGCTAAAACCGTACCTTAATCAAGCTTAGAGTTGGTCTAATATCTCAAGCCCTAAATGGCTTTCTTCTTCCTTTATTTTCGATTCAAAATGATGATAATATGAACAAAATTTTCTTTTGTTTTATTAATATTAACCTTATTTATCAAATACCAAAATTAACCTTAATTATAAACATATATAAACATATAATGGATGACCATAATTGTCCACTTACACTACCAATGGTCTAATATCATCATAAGGACCTTTGGTTTAATAAATCATAGCAATTAAACACCTTTAACAAATAGAATGCAACTTTTGCATTTTACGCGATTAAGTCCTTTTTCTCAAATTAAGCAATTAAACGATAAAATTACTTCACGAAAATTTCACACATACATGCTATCATGATGTAAACACATAAAATAAATATTAAAACAATTTTCTGACATTGAATTTGTGGTTCCGAAACCACTGTTCCTATTTAGCTAAAATCGAGCTATTACAACTCTCCCCCTTAGGGATTTTCGTCCCCGAAAATCTTACCAGTGAATAGGTTCGGGTATTGTTTTCTCATAGAATCCTCGGGTTCCCATGTAACTTCTTCAACCCTGTGTCGATGCCATAATACTTTCACTAATGCTATTCTCTTATTTCTCAGCTCTTTGATCTCACGAGCTAAAATTCGAATTGGTTCTTCAGCATATGACATATTAGACTGAATTTCAACCTTGTTCGGGGAAATGACATGTGAAGGGTCGGATCGGTATCATCGAAGCATCGACACATGAAACACATTACGTATTTTCTCTAATTCAGACAGTAAAAATAGTCGATAAGAAATTGGCCCGGTTCGCTCGATAATCTCATACGGTCCGATAAATCGCGGACTCAATTTCTCTTTCCGACCAAACCGCAATATTTTTTTCCACGGCTACACTTTCAAAAATACTTTATCCCTGATCTGGAACTTAATATCTTTCCGTTTCAAGTCTGCGTACGATTTCTGTCGATCCGAAGCTACTTTCAAACTAATGCGAATTACTTTCACCTTTTCTTCAGTCTCTTTGATCATATCAACTCCGTGAATCTTACTCTCGTTAAGTTCAGTCCAATACAATGGTGTTCAACATTTACGACTGTATTGAGCTTCGTATGGTGCCATCTTTATACTCGATTGGAAGCTATTGTTGTAAGCAAATTCAATCAGTGGTAGATATTTCTCCCAGCTACCTTCAAACTCAAGAATGTAACAACGCGACATATCTTCAAGCATCTGAATAACTCGTTTGGATTGACTATCCGTTTACGGGTGAAATGCAGTGCTAAAATGCAGCTTTGTACCTAAAGCTTCTTGCAATTTCTTCCAAAATCGCGAAGTAAATCTCGGATCCCTATCTGAAACAATAGATAGTGGCACTCCATGCAATCGAACAATCTCTGAGATATACAACTTTTCCAATTTGTCAAGTGAATAATCCGTACGTACAGGAATGAGATGAGTCAATTTTGTCAATCTGTCAACAACAACCCAGATCGCATCTTTCTTTTTTGGAGATAAGGGCAAACCCGATACGAAATCCATTGTTACTCTATCCCACTTCCACTCAGGAACCATATTAGGCTGTAATAAACCTAACGACACTTGATGTTCAGCTTTGACTTGCTAAAAAATCAAACATTTCGAAACAAATTCTGAGATATCTCGTTTCATGCCATGCCACCAATAAAACTGTTTCAAATCATTATACATTTTCGTGCTTCTCGGATGTACTGATAAACAATTACTGTGTGCTTCGTTCAGAATCTTCTAAATAAGTTTAGAATTTTTTGGTACACATATTCTATCACGAAACATCAAACAGTCTTTAGACCCTATTCGAAACTCTGAATCAGTAGTTGACTCACACTGAGGTCATTTTGCTTGCAATTCATTATCAAACTTTTGAGCTTCATAGATCTGCTGTAGATATAACAGTCTCGCTTTCAACTCAGCTACAATCGAACCGTCGTCAGGCAAAGCTAATCATGTGTTCAAAGCATGTAAAGAAAAAAAAAGACTTTTAGCTCAACGCATCAGAAACTACATTCGCTTTCCCCAGATGGTAATCAATCATTAATTCATAGTCTTTTAGCAATTCTAATCATCTCTGCTTCGCAAATTCAAGTCTTTCTGAGTCATCAGATATTTCAAGCTTTTGTGATCTGTATAAATATGGAATTTTTCACCGAACAAGTAATGATGCCAAATTTTCAATGCAAACACTATCGCGGCTAACTCAAGATCATGCGTTGGATAATTCTTTTCATTCGGCTTCAACTGTCTCAATGCATAAGCTACAACTTTGCCTTCCTGCATCAAAACACAATCCAGGCCATTTAACGATGCATCACAGAAAACTACGAATTCTTTACCCGACTCAGGCTGAACTAATATTGGTGCCTCTGTCAATAATGCGTTCAACTGCTCAAAGCTCTACTGACACTTTTCTAACCACTCAAATTTAACATCTTTTTGAAGCAATCTTATCATCGAAGTCGCAATCATTGAGAAACCTTTCACAAATCATCTATAATAGCCAGCTAGTCCTAGGAAACTACGGACTTCAGACACATTTCTCGGAGGTTCAAATCTATAATTGCAGAACTTTTGCTCGGGTCAACTCGAATACCCTCGGTTGAAACTATGTGTCCCAGGAAACCAACCTCTCGTAGCCAAAACTAACATTTGTTGAACTTTGCAAACAACTGTTTATCTCTCAAAGTTTGTAATATGATTCTCAAATGCTTGGCATGCTCAGATTCATCACGAGAGTAAATCAAAATATCATCAATAAACACAACTACGAATCGGTCTAAGTACGGCCTGAAAATCCGGTTCATCAAGTCTATAAAAACAACAAGTGCATTTGTTAGTCCGGAAGGCATAACAAGAAATTTGTAGTGTTTGTACCTTATTCTAAATGCAGTATTTGGCACATCCGAGTCTTTAACTCGCAACTGGTAATAACCCGATCTCAAATCAATTTTCGAAAACACTATTGCCTCTTTTTAACTGATCAAACAAATTATCTATTCGTGGCAAAGGGTATTTATTCTTGATCGTTACTTTGTTGAGCTATCGATAGTCTATACGCATTCTCATCGTGCCATATTTCTTTTTCACAAATAACACTGATGCACCCCAGGAAGAAAAACTTGGTTTAGCAAAACCTCTATCTGTCAATTCTTGCAACTGAGCTTTCAATTCTTTTAACTCTATCGGAGCCATTCTGTACGGAGCTATGGATATCAGCGTTGTTCCCGGTACTAATTCAATACCAAACTCAACTTCTCTGATAGGTGGTAAACCTGGTAACTCTTCAGGAAATACATTTGGATATTCACACATAATTGGTACTGATTCAATCTTTGTTTCTGTCACTTTCGTATCAAGTACATATGCAAGATAAGCTTCACACCCCTTTCTCACAAATCTCTGAGCTAACATAGACGAGATCACAACTGGCAAACTATTCAAATCATCAGATTCAATTCTAATAGTCTCATTATTCTGACATTTCAATTCAATTGTCTTTCGTCTACAATTCATTATAGCCTCATGCATCGTTAGCCAATCCATACCTAGAATCATATGAAATTCATCAAATGGAAACAACATCAAATTAGCCAGAAAATAGAAATCCCAATGTATTAACAAACAATTCTTGCAGACTTTGTCAACCAAAACACATTTGCCTAAGAGGTTCGATACTATAATCACGAATTCAGTAGACTCTACAGGCAAAGTCTTACTGGATACTAAATTCATACATATATAAGAATGAGTTGATCCTGGATATATCAATGCAATCACATTAGTATCACAAAGAGTGAAAATACCAGTGATAACATCTGGAGATGACGCTTCTTCGCAAGCGCGAATAGCTTAAGCTCTAGCAGGTGCTCCGGCCTCAGATCTCACAGCTGAATCATTTGCCGCCCCTCTACTACCACTTACATTTTCGGCAACTCTAGGTGGTCTACCTCTATTCGACATGTTACTTGGTCTCACATTCTAAACTTTACTTTTCTCATCCAACTTAGGGCAATCTCGGATGAAGTGATCTAACGAACCACATTTGTAACAAGCTTTATTATTTTTATTCCAACATTCTCCAAAATGTCGTCTCCCACACTGCTGACATTCGGGTTTGTTGTCTCGCATATTGCCAACACTCGACACTGATGTAGCTTGAGCTTTAGAACTGGAGTATTGTTATCTGCGATCTTTGTTCGAATATTCATTTAAAGCATTTGGACAAGAGTACGAATCTCTGGATTTCTTTGACGAATATTGATACGACTTACTCATTGATCTTTTTCTCGAGCCTCTAGCTTCTGAATCTGCTTTTCTCTTTTCTTTGCTAAGATCCTCGCTGTACAAGCCCTTTCAACCAAAACAACAAATTCTTTCAACTCTAGAATTCCGACTAGTAGTTTTATATCTTCGTTCAACCCGTTAACGAACCGTTTACACATAATCTCCTCAGTAGACACATACTCTCGAGCATATTTACTTAACCATACAAATTCTCTTTCATACTTAGTGACAGTCATGTGGCTCTGTTTTAATTCCAGAAACTCTTTATGCTTTTGATCAAAGAATCGCTAACTTATATATTTCTTGTGGAACTCCGTCTGAAAGAATTCTCAAGTAACCCGTTCTTTCAGAACCACAGATATCAACGTGTTCCACCATTGATAAACGGTGTCTCTCAGTAAAGATACAACACATTTAATACATTCTTCAGAAGTACAAGACAATTCATCAAATACCTGAATCGTATTTTCGAGCCAAAACTCAGCTCTCTCAGTATCATCATCAACAGTAGCTCAGAACTCTTCAGTCCTATGTTTACGTATATTATCTACTGGCGGCTTATTCAACCGTATCGGATTTATAACTTGAGGAACAACAGGGATTTGTTGAGGAATAGGTGGGGGTGGAGCTTGTTGAGCAGATTCGTTCGAACGAACTCCGTGAACCACTCGTTCATCATTTGGAAAAAGACTTGTTTAGCCTCTTCCTCGTGGCTACTCGTTACAGGCCTAGAATTTGATGGCGTTGCCCCTTGAGCGGGAGCAAACACATTACTCTCTACATCATCAGCTACAGCTCGTTCGGGATCCATTACTATACAAAAACACAATTTAAGCTATCAGGAATCATCACACTATCGCAGGGTATATATGGCATGTATAGCTAGACTCTCACACATGCTATGCTAGTTCTAGAATCGACTAAACCGTAGCTCTGATGCCAATAAATGTAACACCCCTCACTCGTATTCACAGTCAGAATAGGGTTACGAGGTATTACTGATCAATTCACAATATATAACATACTTTTATAAAACATAAAGCATTCATTCTCTAAATCATATCACATAATCACATTGTTCCTTATAAGGGCCTACGAGGCCTTAAACATGCTTTAGAAGTAGTTTGAGACTAAACCGATAACATATAAAAATTTTGGAAACTTAGAAAAATTTTAAACACACAAAGGTCAAATGCCCGTGTGAACAAGCCGTATGCCTCACACGGCTCCAGACACGCTCGTGTCCTAGGTCGTGTGGAAACAGGGCATACATACTGACTAGGGTCACACGGCCGACCACAAGCCCATGTGTCTAGCCCGTGTGCCCTTCGAAGTGGCCACACACGCCCGTGTTGTAACACCCCTAACCCTAAATCGTCGCCGGAACAGCGTTACAAGGTATTACCAGACATATCAGACAATTTACTAATTACTCACAAATAAAATAACATTCATAGTATAATTTAATAATTAAATCCCTATATTGGACTCTCAATGCCTAAAGCATATATTAAAAGTAGAATGGAACTTGTTCAATCATTCTAGAATTTTTTTTTTTTAAAATTTCGGCAGCATTTCTGCTTATTTTCACCTAAATCCCCCTGCAAATTCAAACCAAAACAACCAATACCAATTTATCATTTTATAACTTTATATCATTTTCCTCATCCAAAACATTATAATCATTTAAATACAACTAAAATCATTTAACTTAAGTATATATATATATATATTTATAATTCATATAACTATCTAGTACATGCCACTTAACAAAAGAAAGAAATTCATCACCAAAATCCTCTTGTTAGAGTCGGGTTTGATTTAGATGCTGGACCGGATCAGAAAATCTACTAACATGCGCACGGAAAACAAACCGTACGCTGAGTATTGGAATTACTCAGTGGTATTATCATAATTCAATTTATAACAATGATCAAATATCGTAAACATACTTAGATAAATAACACCTCATACATATAATTTTATACTAAGTTATTATATTTCCAATGTAACAATTTCAATATTTGAATTAATATCTCATCCATAGAATTCCAATTGTTCATGAACCTTTGGTTCATCTCTCAATCACGTATAACTACTCAATTCACATTTCAATAGAAACCATTCATGAACTTTGATTCATGCCTTCAATCACATAGCATAATTTCATTTCACAATATCTCTTTAACTATTCATTCAGAGGTTCAAATAATCAAATTCATATGATTTTCTCATTTCACATAATTACCCCTATTAACATGACTCGGACTTTGGCAGATACACGGATCCAACCAAACACACCATACTGGCACCCAGTGCCTCATCGGATAGTTCGAAGCAATATAATGACACCCAGTGTCTCATCGGCCTAGCCGAAGTAAAGTGGTACCCAGTACCCTATTGAATCTGTCTGAAGTAAATAATATGACACCCAGTGTCTCATCGACTCAAGGTCGAAGAATTCCCTATACTCTTCCAATCCTATGGCATGCCAACTATATCTGACTCAGCCCAACTAGTTAATAGGGTATTAGTTCAAATATCAATTTCTTTTTCTCTTCCAAATAATCACAAATCAACCAAATTCAATTCATATATATTATCAATTCAATCTCAATTTCAAATTCACAATTCAAATCACTTCCAATTCAAATATCAATACTTACCTCAATTTCATTTTCCATACACATGCATTGAAATTAAACATATAATAATAAATAACTTGAATTATGATAATACAAACCGATATTTTCTCGAGCTACTCCTCGATCACTTTTTCCTTCCCTTTCGTATTAGACGTCTCGGTTTCCTTGTTTGCTACGAAAATAATAATAACAGTTTACATTATTAATTATAGCATTAAATTACAACAAATAATTGAATTTTATTCAATTCCTACCCTTGCTCTTCATTCCACATTCTTTGTACACAATTCTATTATTTACTTATAAGTTCTTTGAAGGCTATTTACCTGAGTCATTGTCACTAAATTATCTATATCTTGAGTTAAAAAATTCCAAATCAACATCCGTAAATTTTCTATGAAACTAGACTCACATATCTTCTTACCATAAAATTTTCATAATTTTTGATTTAGCCAATAAGTACAGTTTATTCTTTAAAATCACCCCTGTTCTGTTGTCTGACAGTTTCGACCACTCTTTACTAAAATTTAATTATCATTTTATACAGAATTCAAATGATGTTATAGTTTATTTATTATAAAAATAGACTCATCAAGGAATCTAAACATATAAATTATATCCCCTAATTATTTGTGTACAATTTTTAATGAGTTTTCCAAGTCAAAACAGGGGATCTCGAAATCACTCTGAACCAGTCTAACAAAAATCTAAATATCTCAAAATTCAGAATTTATTTATATTTCTTGTTTCTTTCTTATGAAAATAGACTCAATAAGCTTTAATTCCATATCTCACACAACTTCTAATTCCACTTCTACGATTATTAGTGATTTTTCAAAGTTACTCTACTGCTGCTGTCCCAAAACTGTTTTCTTATAGCTTATTTTACAATTTAATCCTAATTAAGTTTACTTATTTTCTTAACTTGAATTTCTATCAATTTAACCCTTAATTCATCATTTTCTTCAATATAAATATTGTCTAATAATTAACTATCTTTCAAAATATCAACTTAACTTCATCAAAACCTTGTTCCAAGGCTTCTAAAATATCAAAATTAAGTAAAAAGGGCTAAATTGACTTACCTATCAACTTCCAAGCTTCAAACTTTCAATTTTTCCTTTCTTCTTTCTTTTCTTTCTTTTCTCTGTTTCGTTTGCCTATTCTGTTTCTTCTCTTTTATTTCTTTGCTTTATTATATAATATAATATTATATTAATATAGTTATCTAATAATAATAATATATTTTAACACATAAAAATCTTAGATTTTATGCTTATGCCGCTTCAAGTTTGGCAATTGGCATAATTTCCTCTTTAGTCCTTTTTATTTTCTATAATCTTTGATTAGACTTTCACTCTTTATTCAATTTGATCCTTTTTCCTAACTACTTTAAATTAAACTAAATTCACTTATCAAAAATCTAATTCAACCTATACTAACTTCGTAAATATTTTTAATAAATATTTAGTGACTCGTTTTCCTAGAACGGAGGCCCTAAACTTACTTTTTCGGTGCCCGTAGAATTTGGGTTATTACAATTCTTCCCCCATTAATAAAATTCGTCCTCGAAATTTACCTGAGAATAGATGGGGGTACTGTGCTCTCATACTTTCTTCAGGTTCCCATGTTGCTTCTTCCACACTATGACTTCTCCATAACACTTTCACTAGAGGAACCTTTTTTATTTCTTAATTCTTTTATTTCTCGTGCTAGAATCTCAACTGGTTCTTCTTCATAAGACAAATCCGGTCGAATCTCAATAATTTCAGTAGAGATAACATGAGAAGGATCTGATTTATATCTTCGAAGCATCGAAACATGAAAAACATCATGAATCTTCTGTAATTCTGGAGGTAAAGCCAGACGATAAGCTACTGGTCCAACTCGCTCTACTATTTCATATGGCCCGATATAACGAGGACTTAACTTTCCTTTCCGGCCAAATCTCAATACTTTCTTCCAAGGAGAGATTTTAAGAAATACCTTGTCACCAACTGAATATTCAATATCTCGCCGTTTTAAATCAGCATAAGACTTCTGTCTATCAAAAGCTACTTTTAATTTCTCTTGTATCTTTTTGACTATTCCTTCGGTTTCTTGGATCAACTCAGGCCCGATTATTTTTCTTTCATTTAATTCGGTCCAACACACAGGTGATCTACATCTCCGCCCATACAATGCTTCATACGGAGCCATCTGAATACTTGATTGAAAACTATTATTATACACAAATTCAGCTAAGGGTAGATAACGTTCCCAACCTGATTCAAAATCAATAATGCAAGCCCGAAGCATATCTTCTAATATTTGAATTACTCGTTCAGATTGCCCGTCAGCTTGCGGATGAAATGCAGTGCTGAAATTAAGTCTGGTACCTAGAGAACCGTGTAATTGTCTCCAAAATCTTGATGTAAACCGCGGATCCCGGTCTGAAATAATAGATACAGGAACACCATACAGTCTCACTATTTCCCTAACATAGATCTCAGCCAACTTTTGTAAAGACCAATCAGTTCTGACTGCTATAAAGTGAGCAGGCTTAGTAAGCCAATCAACTATCACCCAAATGGCATTCTTTTTGTTTGTTGACAACGGTAATCTCGTAACAAAATCCATTGTGATTTGATCCCATTTTCATTCTGGAATATTAATAGGCTGAAGTAAACCTATTGGTACCTGATGTTCCGCTTTTACCCGCTGACATGTCAAACATTTACCAACATACTCGACTATATCTCTTTTCATTCCAGGCCACCAGTATAGCTTTCGTAAATCCCGATACATCTTCGTACCTCCAGGGTGTAAAGCAAACGAACTATCATGAGCTTCTCGAAGAATCAACTCTTTAAGTTCTGAAGTAACTGGAATACAAATTCGATTACGGAATCTCAAACAACCTTGATCATCAATACTGAAATTTTCTACTGGCCACTCAATACCATCTCTCTCTTCTTCAACAACTTATCATCTTTCAACTGTGCTGATTTGATTTGATCAAACATTACCGGCTTAATTCTCAACTCAGCCAAAAGACTCCCATCATCACTGATACTGAGCCGTGCAAACATTGCTCTTAATTCTATTGCAGCTTTTCTACTTAATGCATCAGCTACTACGTTTGCCTTTCCCGGATGATAATCTATGACACAATCATAATCTTTCAAAAGCTCGATCCACCGTCTCTGTCTCAAATTCAACTCCTTTTGCGATAGAAGATATTTGAGACTTTTATGACCGGAATATATATAACATTTTTCACCAAAAAGATAATGCCTCCAAATCTTTAATGCAAAAATTATAGCGGCCAACTCCAAGTCATGAGTCGGATAATTATGCTCGTGTGGTTTCAACTGTCTAGATGCATAGGCTATTACTTTCCCATCCTGCATCAGAACACAACCCAGACCATTCAAAGAAGCATCACTGTATAATACAAAATCTTTACCCGATTCTGGTAATGTCAGAATTGGTGCCTCGGTTAACATTTGCTTCAACATATCAAAGCTCTTCTGACACTGATAATCCCAGATAAAAGGAACATTCTTCTGTAATAACTTAGTCATCGACAAAGCTATCTTTGAAAATCCATTCACAAATCTTCTGTAATACCCGGCTAAACCAAGAAAACTACGTACCTCAGACACATTCTTTAGTACTTTCCATTGAACAATTGCTTCAATTTTTCTCGGATCAACTCTAATTCCATCTACTGATACCATATGTCCTAAAAATTCAACCTCTGATAACCAAAACTCACATTTACTAAGCTTTTCATACAACTGCTTCTCCCGTAATATCTGTAGTACAATTCTAAGATGTTGATCATGTTCTAACTCTAATTTAGAATAGACCAGTATATCATCAATGAAAACTACCACAAACTGATCCAAATATGGCTGAAAAATACGGTTCATCAAATCCATAAAAGCAGCTGGGGCGTTAGTCAACCCGAATGGCATTACTAAGAATTCATAGTGAACATATCTCGTACGGAAGGCTGTCTTTGATACATCACATTCTTTTACTTTCAACTGATAGTAACCTGACCTTAAGTCAATCTTCGAAAACACAGAAGCTCCTTTCAACTGATCAAATAAATCATCAATGCGGCGAAGTGGATACTTATTCTTGATTGTCACCTTGTTTAGCTGTCTATAATCAATACAAAGTCGCATCGAGCCATCTTTCTTTTTAACAAATAGCACTGAAGCTCCCCATGGTGAAATAATCGGTCTAATAAATCCACGATCTAACAAATCTTGTAACTGTATCTTTAACTCTTTCAGTTCAATGGGCGACATACGGTATGGAGGCATAGAAATTGGACTCGTACCCGGATACACTTCAATAGCAAATTCAACTTCTCTGTCTGGTGGCAAGCCTGGTAACTCTTCAGGAAATACGTCTGGAAACACGCAAACTGTTTTAATTTTACTGCATTGGCTACTAACTGAATCTGAATTAATAACATAAGCTAAGTATGTTGTACAACCCTGCTGTAAGAACTTATTAACCTTCATTGCTGAAATAACACGTGTTGGCCCACTATTCCAAATCCCCTTGATCTCAATATTGTTACCATTATTAGTCTGGATGCTGAATTTCTTCTTATAACAGTCCAAAATTACACCATGTTCAGACAACCAATCCATACCCAATATTATATCAAAATCTCCAAATGGCATAATCAACAAATCAATTGGAAAAGTTTCATTCTGAATTTTCAAAGGACATCTCGGACATACTTGATTTACTCTTACTGTTTGCCCTAACGGACTTGACACTTCTATTGTTACACTAGACATTTCAGATTAAAATTTTCCCAATTCAACCAACTTCAAATTTATATATGAATGTGAAGATCCAGGGTCAATCAAAATATAAACAGGCTCAGAATATAGTAAAAATATACCTGTTACAACATCATGTGCATCGCCATCTTCCCGGGCTCTAACTACATAAGCTCTGGCCGGTACTCTAGCTTCAGACTGCTCGGTCACTATATCACTCCCTCTTCTCGTACCTCTTCTTTTAGATACTGGTCCACCTCTGGTCGATCCTCTGCCTCTAGCTGTAGATACCAATCTCTGTGATATCACAGGTGTAGCACTATTAGTCTTCGGACAATCTCTGATGAAATGGTCTTTAGAACCATATCGAAAACAGCCTCTAGCTAATTTCCAACATTCTCCTCTATGTTTCTTCCCACAGTGCTGACAATCTGGAATTTCTATTTCCTGAGATGGACCTCTTACACTACCGGTAGACGCTGTAGTTTGTTTTTCTCGGTTTTTGTCTCCTCTATCTGTTCAGAAACTAGATCTCCATCCACATCTAGAATCTCGAGATCTTTTAAATGAAGGATTCGAACTCATAGTTCCTGTACGTTCCCAACTGATTTTAAAGTTTCAGGCTTTTTGTCTAGTCCCAAGACTTGCTCTACCATCTTGGCCCGCTCGATCAAATCAACAAATTCAGTGATTCGCTGGGACACGAATTGCAGTTTTATTTCATCTCTTAATCCCCGTAGGAATCTTTTACAACTATCGGCTTCAGTTGGTACAAACTCTAATGCATATCTACCAAGTCTTGAGAACTCCCATTCATAATCCACTACTGTCATTTCACCTTGTTTAAGCGTAAAAAATTCTTGTTTCTTGTATTCCATATACATATCCCCAATATACTTCTTTTGAAATTCTTTTTGGAATAGATCCCATGTTACCTGATCAGTCGGTAAATGTCTGATTACGGATTCCCACCATAGATATGCCTCACCCTGTAATAAAGATACAGCACATAACAGGCTTTCTCATGACGTACATTCTAACTGCTATAAAATTCTTTTTGTTGCCTCCATCCAGTTTTCAGCTACAGACGGATCAACTCCTTTCAGACCTGAAAATTCTGTGGCATCGTATTTTCTTAGTTCCTTAATAGGGGCCCGTCTAGGAATAGGTACAGACGTGGTAGCAGGTATAGACTCCGCTATTCGCTGAAGAGCATCAGTTAAAACCCTTACTACATCATAATCATTTCTACCTTTTTCATCTCCCTCCCTAATGTTCTCTTTTTCTACACTGGGAGGCTGATTTCTGATCGGATTTACACTAGGTGTAGCTGACTCGGCTTCATCTAAATCATATGATTCTTCATCTCCAGTGAACATTTCTTCATTTATGTCATCAATGTGTTCATCAGACATCTTTAATCTATAAAACAAAAACAAATAAATAGGTCAGCATCCAAAATCCCCAACTCAATTTTCAATTCAAAAGTGGCATGTGCTACTAAACTCACTTCCGAGGTCGATTTGGCCCGAGAATCGGCTAAACCTGATAAGCTCTGATACCAATAAAAATTTAACACCCCTAACCCTAAACCATCGCCGGAACAAGGCTATAAGGTATTACCAGACATATCAGACAATTTACTAATTACTCACAAATAAAATAACATTCATAGTATAATTTAATAATTAAATCCCTATATTGGACTCCCAATGCCTAAAGCATATATTAAAAGTAGAATGGAACTTGTTCAATCATTCTAGAAATTTTCTTTTTTTAAATTTCGGCAGCATTTCTGCGTATTTTCACCTAAACCCCCCTGCAAATTCAAACCAAAACAACCAATACCAATTTATCATTTTATAACTTTATATCATTTTCCTCATCCAAAACATTATAATCATTTAAATACAACCAAAATCATTTAACTTAAGTATATATATATATATATATATATATATTTATAATTCATATAACTATCTAGTACATGCCACTTAACAAAAGAAAGAAATTCATCACCAAAATCCTCTTGTTAGAGTCGGGTTTGATTTGGATGCTGGACCGGATCAGAAAATCTACTAACCTGCGCACGGAAAACAAACCGTACGCTGAGTATTGGAATTACTCAGTGGTGTGATCATAATTCAATTTATAACAATGATCAAATATCGTAAACATACTTAGATAAATAACACCTCATACATATAATTTTATACTAAGTTATTATATTTCCAATGTAACAATTTCAATATTTGAATTAATATCTCATCCATAGAATTCCAATTGTTCATGAACCTTTGGTTCATCTCTCAATCACGTATAACTACTCAATTCACATTTCAATAGAAACCATTCATAAACTTTGATTCATGCCTTCAATCACATAGCATAATTTCATTTCACAATATCTCTTTAACTATTCATTCAGAGGTTCAAATAATCAAATTCATATGATTTTCTCATTTCACATAATTACCCCTATTAACATGACTCGGACTTTGGCAGATACAGGGATCCAACCAAACACACCATACTGGCACCCAGTGCCTCATCGGATAGTTCGAAGCAATATAATGACACCCAGTGTCTCATCGGCCTAGCCGAAGTAAAGTGGTACCCAATACCCTATTGAATCTATCCGAAGTAAATAATATGACACCCAGTGTCTCATCGACTCAAGGTCGAAGAATTCCCTGTACTCTTCCAATCCTATGGCATGCCAACTATATCTAACTCAGCCCGACTAGTTAATAGGGTATTAGTTCAAATATCAATTTCTCTTTCTCTTCCAAATAATCACAAATCAACCAAATTCAATTCATATATATTATCGATTCAATCTCAATTTCAAATTCACAATTCAAATCACTTCCAATTCAAATATCAATACTTACCTCAATTTCATTTTCCATACACATGCATTGAAATTAAACATATAATAATAAATAACTTGAATTATGATAATACAAACCGATATTTTCTCGAGCTACTCCTCGATCACTTTTTCCTTCCCTTTCGTATTAGACGTCTCGGTTTCCTTGTTTGCTACGAAAATAATAATAACAATTTACATTATTAATTATAGCATTAAATTACAACAAATAATTGAATTTTATTCAATTCCTACCCTTGCTCTTCATTCCACATTCTTTGTACACAATTCTATTATTTACTTATAAGTTCTCTCAAGTCTATTTACCTGAGTCATTGTCACTAAATTATCTATATCTTGAGTTACAGAATTCCAAATCAACATTCGTAAATTTTCTATGAAACTAGACTCACATATCTTCTTACCATAAAATTTTCAGAATTGTTTATTTAGCCAATAAGTACAGTTTATTCTTTAAAATCACCCCTGTTCTGTTGTCTGACAGTTTCGACCACTCTTTACTAAAATTTAATTATCTTTTTATACAGAATTCAAATGATGTTATAGTTTATTTATTCTAAAAATAGACTCATCAAGGAATCTAACCATATAAATTATATCCCATAATTATTTTTGTACAATTTTTAATGAGTTTTTCAAGTCAGAACAGGGGATCTCGAAATCACTCTGAACCAGTCTCACAAAAATCTAAATATCTCAAAATACAGAATTTCTTTACTTTCCCTATTTCTTTCTTATGAAAATAGACTCCATAAGATTTAATTCCATATCTACATAACTTCTAATTCCACTTCTACGATTTTTAGTGATTTTTCAAAGTTACTCTACTGCTGCTGTCCCAAAACTGTTTTCTTATAGCTTATTTTACAATTTAATCCTAATTAAGTTTACTTATTTTCTTAACTTGAATTTCTATCAATTTAACCCTTAATTCATCATTTTCTTCAATATAAACATTGTCTAATAATTAACTATCTTTCAAAATATCAACTTAACTTCATCAAAACCTTGTTCCAAGGCTTCTAAAATATCAAAATTAAGTAAAAAGGGCTAAATTGACTTACCTATCAACTTCCAAGCTTCAAACTTTCAATTTTTCCTTTCTTCTTTCTTTTCTTTCTTTTCTCTGTTTCGTTTGCCTATTCTGTTTCTTCTCTTTTATTTCTTTGCTTTATTATATGATATAATATTATATTAATATAGTTATCTAATAATAATATATTTTAACACATAAAAATCTTAGATTTTATGCTTATGCCGCTTCAAGTTTGGCAATTGGCATAATTTCCTCTTTAGTCCTTTTTATTTTCTATAATCTTTAATTAGACTTTCACTCTTTATTCAATTTGATCCTTTTTCCTAACTACTTTAAATTAAACTAAATTCACTTATCAAAAATCTAATTCAACCTATACTAACTTCGTAAATATTTTTAATAGATATTTACGGACTCGTTTTCCTAGGACGGAGGCCCTAAACTCACTTTTCCGGTGCCCGTAGAATTTGGCTTATTACACGTGTGCTAGGCCGTGTACTAGGTTGTGCCAAACCTATAGGGTATACTGGCTTATGCAACATGGCCAAGTCGCATGCTCGTGTGCTAGGCCGTATGCCATTTAAGGGGTATATTGACTTGTGCCACACGGCCGGTCACACGCCCTGTGTGTGAAACCGTGTAGAGCATACTGACTTTATTTTAATATCAACACTAGGGGACGCACGGTCGTGTAACATGACCGTGTGTCATACACGGCTGAGACACACGCTCGTGTGGACAAAAATAGGCTATTTACTAAGCCATTGTGCCACTTCAAATTACCATCCACCTACATAACTCACATGACACATAATAATAGCATAATTGGACATTCCAAGCAACCAAATCAAGATCAAAACTTGCTTTTCCAATATCAAGAATGCAAGTATCTAAATACTAAATTAGGCCATTCAAATTCATACCAGAAACTCATCATCATAATCCATCAATGTGGCTACCATCAAATATGCATCATTTGCCTTATTTCACTAGCATATCAATACTCAAAATGCTACCATTTGATATCATAATACCTATCATCAACAAGCATCACTATTTCATTTATCAACTCATAACATAAACCATTTGCAAAATTATAAACACAACTCAATCAACCAAAATATGTTAACTTCCTAGGTTATATACAAACCAAACATAGATAGTCATAAGCCAACTCAAATGGCTACATCATTCACCAAAATGACTCAAGCCTATACATAACATATACCATATTTATACAACTCAAAAGTACCAATTAGATGTTTGATAGTGCGATGATGTTCCCAACGACTCCTGGATCCGAGCTATCCTTGATTCACTATAAAACATAGAAAAATAACACAAAGTAAGCTTCATAGCTTAGTAAGCTCGTATGTGAATAACTTAATTCATCAAATAAATACAAATCAACCAATTTACATAACATCACCATATACACATTAACTACAAACCTTTATCATCTCTCAAAACATGATCAAATACCATATCATCGAACTTTCTCTATTTAATACTTGAATAGGTTCTGTACGTACCTATATCGCCTCGTACTAACCTCTTTCTCATCCACATCATTCCTTTACCCGTTAAAGCATTCAGAATAGAATTTGGATACTTAAGAATCTTAATCGATAAGTACCTATACCATGTCCCGAAACCAAGTCAAGGTAACTTATCCCGGAGTACCTATACCATGGCCCATAGCCCAATCAAGGTAACTCCTTTCCGAAATACCTATACCATGGCCTGTAGTCAAATCAAGGTATCACTCGCACCCGTAGTGCCGATATCGTGGCCCGAAGCAACACAATAACCTAATGACATGTCACTAACATCCTAAACTATTCCTAAGGTTCAACAGGGACTTTATACTTGTCGATTTCATTGTCGAACATATCCGTAGAGGTGTATTCACAATTAAAATATTATACGCATCTCATAAACATAGTTTATGTGATATCAAAGCATTTAACATATATTTATAATGAAATTACCACATACAAACTTACCTCTTATTCGGAATTGACGGATCGAATCGACTACTCGATAACCTTGCCTTTCCCCCGATTTAAATCCGAATTCTTTCTTTCTTGATCTATATGTATTCAAAATTAACTCATTTAATCATATATTTTTTCAATTTAGTCCAAAAATACACATTTGGGCATTTTTACACATTAGCCCCTAAACTTTCACATTTAATTAATTTAGCCCTATTTCACAAATACACAAGATTCGCACAATTCAACAAAACCCAATCTTGGACGAATTACACATAGGTCCCTAGCAGCCCAAAAACTTTCATTTATTTCATATTTCAACCACTCAATTTGCAAATTTCACAATTTAATCCCTATTATGCATTTTCATCAAAAATCACTTAACAAAACATGTAAAACTATAATAAAAAATTCATATTTCATCTTCAAACACCAAAGAACACATAAAATCATCAATGGTAACTCTTAAAATCTTTAACAGTTTCAAAATTAAAGGTACGGGCTAGCTAGAAGACGAAGCAACGATTACAAAAACATAGAAATCATCAAAAACCGAGCTAAAATCGTACCTTAATCAAGCTTCGAGTTGGCCGAATATCTCAAGCCCTAAATGGCTTTCTTCTTCCTTTATTTCCGATTCAAAATGATGATAATATGAACAAAATTTTCTTTTGTTTTATTAATATTAACCTTATTTATCAAATACCAAAATTAACCTTAATTATAAACATATATAAACATATATTGGATGGCCATAATTGTCCACTTACACTACCAATGGTCTAATATCATCATAAGGACCTTTGGTTTAATAAATCATAGCAATTAAACACCTTTAACAAATAGAATGCAACTTTTACATTTTACGCGATTAAGTCCTTTTTCTCAAATCGAGCAATTAAACGATAAAATTACTTCACGAAAATTTCACACATACATGCTATCATGTTGTAAACACATAAAATAAATATTAAAATAATTTTTCGACATCGGATTTGTGGTTCCGAAACCATTGTTCCGATTTAGCTAAAACCGGGCTGTTATAGTAATGAAGTTAAAAAATTCGATTGCCACGTGGTGCCAATCAAAATGTGCCATGTGGCACTTAATGTTACTTAAAATAAAAATATTGTCTGGACATTGATCGACATTGACCAGCGTTGGTCAATGTTGATTGATTGTTAAACCAATCATTGACCAAGTTGACCATCCACGTGGCACTACTAGAATGCACCACATCACCCTTCTTTTTTTAATATTATATAATATATTGTTTTAAAATGTTAAAAATCATACATAATATAATAATAATAATTCATTTTTTTTAAAAGTTTAAAAAATTTAAAAGTTTAAAATATATAAGTATAAATTTTAAAAAAATCAAAATATTATATAGAAATTGAAAACTTATCAAATCTTTTTTTTTAAAAAAACTCTACATTCTACAATTTCAAATATATATATATATATATATATATATATATATAAATTTCTAAAAATTTAAAACTTTATATATATTTTTATCCACTTTGTCTATTTTGGAAATTTAGAAATTTCTTTTGAATTTTTAGAGTTTAGAGTTTTTGAAAAAAAAAATAAAATTTATGACAAATTTTCAATTTTTATATAATGTTTTGATTTTTAGATAATTTTTATTTTTCAATTTTATATAATATATTGGTTTTTTTAATTTATAACTATATATTTTAGAATTTTTTAAACTTTTAAAAACAATTAAATATTTATATATTATATTTTTTTACATTTTTAAATAATATTATATATAATACTAAAAAATAAAAAAGAAAGGTGATGTGCACTTGGATAGTTAATTTGGTCAACACCGATGAATAGTGGTCAACGATAATCAACGTCGGTCAACATCTAATCAATGGTGGGTGAATATTTTTATTTTAAATAACCTTAAATGTCACATGACATACTTTGGTTGGTTGAAAGGTCTCATATGGCTAATTTTAATTGGTACCATGAGGTATCCAAATTTTTTAACACCTTTACAAAAAAAAAAAAAAATTGAATCAATTAATAGAATAATAGTTTAAGCACCCATCTAAGATAAAAAACAAAAGTTTAACAAATAAAGTGGGAAAACATGTGTTAAACTATTATGAAATGATATTTTTATAATTTTTTATTTAAAATGATGATATGGTGACGAAAATTTTAAAATGTTGGAATTTATATTTTGGATAAAAAGAAAAGGATTTGAATTGGTTTATTATCACCATTTTCAAATAAAAAATTAATTTAAGAAGCATTATTAATCACATATTCTAATTAATTAAATATCATAATTTTATTAAAAAAGTTAAAATAAAAATCAGAAAAAAGTAATTAATTTTGTTCCCTTGCATGTTAGAATTTATGGTTCATACTGAATTTATGGGAATTCTAGATTCGAACAAGTTGGGGCCCAAAAAAATGGACGGTAAGCTTGGGTTTGAGGACACAGATGCGACGAAAATCATGAAAGGGGCAACATAGTCAAGTCCATTCACTAAAATCTAAACTATAAAATCTGACATACCCAAGCCCCACAATATCAAAGCAACAAGAAACAGCACAAATGAGTACCATAAACAGCACCGCTTGTTTCTCTTCAGTCTTCCAAAACCCATCACAAACTGAACTTTTTCCTGCAAATTTCAAATGTAGGTTCAATTTCATGCTCCCCAAGAAGCAATCTAAAATGGGTGCTCCTAGAATTTTCTGTAACTTGTCTGAAACCGAGACTGGAATTGATGATAATCCCAGAAACAGTAAGGTTTCTGTGAGGTCCAAGAACAGGATGGAAGAGTATAACACTGCCATGAAGAAAATGATGAGGAATCCATATGAGTATCATCATGATCTTGGTTAGCTTTTTCTCTATAAAGCCCATTTCTTTTTGGGTTTCGGTAGTTTTGGTTAATCAAATTGGTAGATTATGTTATTTGGATAAACTTTCTTATTTTAACCCTAAAAGAGACATTTGTGTGCTAGAATCTGGATGTGTAAAGTTTTTTTTTTTCCTTCTTATTCTAGCTTGGGTTGTTTTTCTTAAGTACATAAAAAGTTGCTGCTACTTTATGGTAGTAGCCATCCATAAAAGGTAGATGTATCAACCAACTCGGTAATGCCTTAGCATGAGGATGGGGAAACGGTTATAGATGCTGGGAATTGAATTCTAAACCTATATTAGTAGCCATTACCATAAAAGTGATTGTATGAACCAAATTGATTATGCTTTGAGTTAGGGATGAAATTATATATTAATTAGGAATATGCCTTAGCACTTTTTGACTTTGGATTGTGTTGTATCATGTTACTTTTTGTAACTTTTTAAAATAGAATCATGCTTATTACAAACAAAGGGTGTTGATTAAAATATTTAATGGAAGTAAGGAACTTTTCCTTATTTCTGGTATGACATCTGATCCATCTTCTGTTCATAACTTTTGATTTGTCTCCTCATTCTATAAGATAATCAGAAACCCTAGAGCTCAACTTTAATAAAATTGACTTTTGAAATCTCCTGTTTAAGTTTGCATTTTTGCTAATGAAACTCCTGTTGCAGCATAACTCAGACCGACTGTTACTTTTGGATATGATATATGTCTGACATGAGTATGATCAATGTTTTTTAAGTTCTCTATGTACCTGGGAGATCCTTGAAAGGTTCCATCTTTATATATTTGGATAGGTGTCGAACATGGTTGCTGGACACAAATAGTTCAATAAAAATGATGAGTTGAAGCAACATGGAAAGCTTGCCGTAACTGAACTGATTTATGCTAGTAATCCACTCTCTTCAATATGTCCGTTGCTTCCCAGCTTATCAACTTGATTTCCAAGTTTGATAGAAGGCAAACCAAGGAGTGTGTACAGTCTGATAAAAAGAAGATTTAGCAAAAATGTCTGTTGCTACGCTTCTTCATTTTGTTTTGTTGTTTTTTTTAATACTTGTGTTTAACATGTATTCAGACATAAGTATGGGGATATGATTTTTCTAGGATCCTCCAAATACATGGAAAAACATAGTTAAACCCGTGTTTGAGTTGTACTTGTGTTCAAAAGTCAAGCAGAGTTTGAATAACTTAGGCAAAAAAAGTTAGGATCTCTACTACCTTAATCTACAAAGTGACATCTATCTAATAGAGCATTTGAATTTTTCCCCAAAACATTCTATAATGTGTATATATATTACAGCAATCTTTGCCATTATTCTCAAGCTAGGAACCATGCTCCATATGTTCATTTATCCCTAAACATAGTATCATCAAGAGAACAAGTTTATAGACCTGGTCTGGTACTGCATTTTGCAAACATTTGTATTCCTAGTTGTCCACTTCTACATTTCAGCACTTAATCTTTCAAGACAATGCCACCTCTTCTTGATCTGTGATAGTTAATATTACAGACAAAAAGTGTGTTTGCTGTGTGAGTACCCTTGTGTTAGTGTTCATGGTTGCAAGTACTTGCATTATAATTTCCAATACAAAAACTGAATATCAAGGTAGTCATACATGCTGATCAATTATGCTGATGATCCATGTCTTGTTTCTCAGGCATGAACTACACACTGATAACTGACAATTTGATTGTCGGCTCTCAGCCCCAGAAACCCGCAGACATAGATCATCTGAAACAAGAAGAGAAGGTGGCCTATATACTGAACTTGCAGCAGGACAGTGACATCGAGTATTGGGGAATCGACTTGCAGCCTATAATCAAAAGATGTCGACAACTTGGAATTCATCATATGAGAACACCTGTAAGGAAAATTTTCTTACACTTTATAATAATTTATTCATTCAGGAAAAAATGAATCAGATCAACAACACTCCTTAAATGAAGTTTGAACGACTTCTAGGAAATGTAGGCTTCATTAAAGAAAATTATCGGTCCTGTTTGGATATCATAAACAAGTGAATCAAATGATAACTTGTAAGTTTAATGTTTTTGGATGCTTGAATTGATCCTGCTATCTTATGCATTGATAGGCAAGAGACTTTGATCCAGATTCCTTGAGAAATATATTACCTAAAGCTGTTTCTTCATTGGAATGGGCTGTTGCTGAGGGAAAAGGAAGAGTATATGTGCACTGCACAGCTGGTTTAGGGAGAGCTCCAGCAGTGGCTATTGCATATATGTTCTGGTTCTGCAGCATGAATGTAAGTATTCTACATTGCATCATACACTTCCTCTAATTCTACCTACGTTGCTCCAACTCTTTTTTTTTTTTTTTTTGAAGTACTCATATTTGATGCGTTTCCGGACAAGGGTATAAGAGATATGATCCTCCAAGGAGTCAAGAACCCTCAAAATACATAGAAAAATATTCTATGTTCGCCACATACTCATATCCAACTCTTCTACCTGAGTCCAATTAAAATAGATTCTATAACATAATTGTCTTTAGCTTACGAAGTTTCATTGCTTGGTATCTGTTAAAACTGTCAGCTAAATACAGCATTCGAAGCACTGACCTCAAAACGACCTTGTGGACCCAATAAAAGAGCAATACGAGGAGCCACCTATGATCTGGCTAAGAATGATCCATGGAAGGAGCCCTTTGAAAATCTTCCTGAACATGCTTTTGAGGGCGTAGCAGATTGGGAGAGGGAGTTGATTCAAGACCGTGTTCATTCCCTCCGTGGAACTTGATTATCTCGGTTAGCATTCTCTTAAAGCCGGTTCACAAGCTCATGGCAGACAAATCCGCAAAATCTTAGGCATTGCTTGTGGGATGTTGAAGCTGATCTCTCCAGGGACTATTTTCCTGACTGAATAGCAAATTACTTGGTCAAATCATAAATATGATCTGATTTTTATAGAAAGTATTTGTCATAAACCATAAATAAAACATAGTGAAGTACAAAAAACACGGAATATTCCATGTTCAAAGCATGGTTTATATGCTATTGAATAAATTTTTTAGGTTCATCACTTGAATGATCTCTCTGGTGATTCATGTTACATATATTGTACCATTATCAGATATATTCAGATTGTGCTTAACAGGATGCAAGCTCGATCGAGTTCATTTTTGAAGATCTCGATTTGACTTAAACTCATTTGATTAGGTTCATCTACTTAATAAAACAAGAGTTTGATTCTCATGTTCGACTTTATACTTGGTTTTATGCTTAATCTTGAACGTAAGTTCAAGTTTGAATAGAGATTTTTTTGTTGAATGCTAAATAAAAATAGAAAAACTTAGTTTGACTCGTAAGCTACTCAAGCTAGATCTTAGAAGCTAGATATAAAAAAAACTTGAACACAAGTTTGGCTTGCTGACAATGACCTAATTAAATTTGAGTTTTTTTTCTCTCGAGTCTTGTTTGAGTAATTTATATGTAAACATCTTGTAAAAGAAATCCTAAAAACTGGATCTCAACAATTGCATTTCGAATGCACAAAAATATGGTATACTGAACAATATATGTAAGCATATTGTAGACATTCTTGCCAACTTCAACACCAAGTTGTACAAATATTTTATTACACAAAAATCTGGTACACTGAACAATATATACAAGCATATTGTAGACAAATTCTTGGCAACTTTCAACACCAACTAGAAGTACTAGTATCTCTCTTTTTCTTAAAGAAAAGGGGAAAAATAAAAAAGGGTAACTAATGTTGCTGGAATCTCATCCTAAGATGAAACAGGTAACCTTTTGGGCCATAAGATTTTGCTAAAACTAGAAAGAAAGTTATTGATGAATGAAGAAGAAAGCTACTGCATGCATCCCAGGAAAAGTAAATAACATGCAAGCAGTCATAGATTAGCAGCATATAGTGCACAAAAATGGAAACCTCTTACAGCAAATGAAGATGTCAAACTGTGCGGTAGCTTTTATACTGTTTAGGTAAGAAAACCCACCTCTCATAGTTGCATATTTCTCAAGTTTTATAAAATGCAATAAATAGAGATAACAAAGGAGTCATTCCATTTCTACTCATTTTGATCATAAAGACAAAGTCACATCTTTCAGACTTGTTTAATTTTGTTTATACACTTCCAAATTTCCAAAATTAATTTTTCATACTTACAGGTCTGAAATTGTCTCCATAATTTCAGAATCACCTCCTTCCTTCTCCATATGCTTCCCAATGCTATGTAATATCTCATAAATCTCCACTGTTCTCATGGAAGATGAATCTCCTGAGAAGAAAACATCAACTTTATCCCTCAGTTCAATCCAACTACATCCAGGGGTTTTCTTCAATCCCTTTTCTTTCATTGTCGCTCGGATGTTTGCAGCTTTCTCCCATAATTCAGCGTCTCCATACAAATGTAACAATTGAACATAATTGCTGCCCCTGTCTGGTTCCAGTTTCAGTAAGTAGTGGGCTGCCAGTTCACCAAGCTCCAGATTTAAATGGGTTCGGGAGGCACACAACAGACTCAACCAAACACTCCTATCAGGTTCAATGGTCATGGATTTTACAAAATTATAAGCATCATCTAAACGTCCAGCACGGCCAAACAGATCAACAATGTTCACATAGTGCTCCATTTTAGGTTCAACCCCATGCTCCGCTCTCATGGATTGAAATATCTTGTGGCCTTCATCAACTAAACCAGCATGATTGCAAGATGAAATCAGGGAAAGAAAAGTAACAACATCAGGTTTGATTCCACTGTTCTTCATCTCATTAAATAATGACAATGCTTCAATGCAATTGCCATGAGATCCATAGCCAGAAATCATGCAATTCCATGTAACTAAATCTTTCTGAGTCATGTTCTGAAATATATACTCAGCATATCTTAAGAATCCACACTTAATATACATATCCATCAATGCATTCTCCAGACGAATATCAGATTCAATCTCTAGCCTAACAACATATCCATGGATAATCTTTCCATTTAGTAAAGCTGCTGTGGATGAAACTGCAGTGAGAATGCTTGTAATGGATATAGAGTCTGGATAAAAACCATGCTGAATTATCTTAGAGAAAAGCTTTATAGACTGGTCAGGCAGACCATTTCGGCAATAGCTTGATATCATGGAATTCCAAGCAACAAGATTTTTGTCATGCATATCTGAGAATAAACGTTCAGCCATACCCAGGAAACCACATTTCGAATACATATCAACAAGGGAAGTAGCAACATAAACATCTTGGTGCAAACCACTTTTGATAACATATCCATGGATCATGCACCCTGAATCTACATTCTCCAATCCTGTACATGCGTTAATGACACTTGACATAATATCAGAATCTGGTCTTACTCCTCCATCTGCCTTCATTTTTCCAAAATAACCTAAAGCTTCTCTGAACTTCCTATTTTGACAAAAACCTGATATCATCGAACCCCAAGCAACCACGTCCTTTTCCCTCATTGTGCTAAGAATGAAATTAGCATCACCAACACTGCCACATTTACAGTACATGGTCAGCAATGCACTCTGAACTGCAGTACTATTCTCTATAGGCCTCTTCACTAATTCTGCATGAACTGACCGCCCAACATTATATATTCCAATCATACTGCTACATGATAAAACATTAGATATTGTGAAAGAATCAGGGGTTATTGCATTATATCTCATCTTGTTGTAAACTTCAAAAGAGGCAAAAGAATATTTATTACAAACAAAAGTTGATATCATAGCATTCCATAACTCAATTCCTTTATCCAATACCTGACGGAAAACATTTTCAGCATCTTCAACAAATTGGCATTTTCCATACATGCTCAATAAAGAAGTATAAACGAAAGGGTTATTTTCAAATCCCATTTTGATCAAATCACAATGAACTTGCCTCCCAAAATCCACAACATCACCATACACACAGGCACTCAAGGAACTACTAAACGATTCTGATACAAACTTAACATTCTCAGCTTTCATTAAAGAATACAACTTTAAGCTCCATTCCCATCCTCCATTCTCGAGAAAACCACCAATCATTACATTCCAAACAACCACATTGCTCTTATCTTCCAAATGGTCAAATACAAACCAGGCCTCCATTATTCGACTACAACTCGAATACATACCAATCAATGCAGTTTCCAAAAAGGGATCACTCTTAAAGATATGCCTAACAATGTAGCCATGAATTTGCTTTCCTTCCTTAAACCCCAAAGCACCAAGAAGAATAGAAAGTGAGTAAGCATCAGGAAGTACCCCAAGCGCCTGCATTTTGTTAAAATGAGCCAAACCCTCGTTTATTTGACCAAATTTGAGATACCCATCAAGCAAAGAGTTCCATAAAGTGACATCTTTAACAAAGCCTTCTCTTGTAACCATTTCTTCGAACACATTAACTGCAGAAGAAAATGACCCACATTTGTTGTACATGTTTATAAGTGAAGTTGTGATATAAGGGTCGGACTGGAGACCCACTTGGATGATTGTGGAATGGAGTGTTTTTCCGTAGTTGAGGTTAGAGAGGAAAGTGGAAGCTTTAAGAAGAGAGGGAAAAGTGAAATTGGTGACTGAAAGTGGAGAAACAGAGAATAGCTGTAAGGCTTTAGTGAATTGGCCATGTTGAATAAAGGCCTTGATGTTGGAATTGAATAACGCTGGGTTAAGATGGGAGGTTTCATAGTGTGAAAGCTGGCGTGAAAGGCGTATGGTTTGATGCATTTCTGCATTGTTTCAAGCAGCTGCCACAATGAGGAATGAACAACGGCGGAGATAGCAACCACTTCGACTTGCGAATCTATCCCATCTATCTTTTATGCTAACATTAATAACCTTTATTTTATTAAAGGGTTAAATTAAAATTTTATCTTTTCTTAGAGGGTTAAAAGTGTAATTTTATTATATACTAATTTAAAATTTTAAAAATTATAAAAAAAACTAAAATAAATTTTTATCTTTTCTAGAGGTAGTCTCTGCCAACCTTTTTGGCTCCACCCATGTTTATATATCTATACTTATTAAAAAATTTATTATTAATTTAGTGTTACAAATTAACCGAATACGAATTCAGTTGAGAATATACGAAAATATCCTTACTTTACAATGTTTTGTCATTCTATATGTTAAAAGAATAGAAAATAAGCATACTCAATAAGATTTTATATATTTTATTTGTTTTATTATTTATTGGGTGTTATTTTAAAATGAGGAGTATTTTATTTCTCGTTTATCGAATATAGGAGATACGAAGATGAAGTCAAAATAACAAATGTTTTTATTTTACCCATTTATTATTTTCTCATTTTTACAAATTATATAATAGTTTTTTCATAAAATTAAAAAGTATTTTGTAAAACAAATCAAATAGGTAATTCGCAAGTTGTGATACCATTTTATGATTTAAGTCAATATACATGTTAAGTTGTATTTGCATACTCCATTGCAATTCAAAATTACTAATATAATTGTCGATTGAGTCTTAGCTTAACTGGTGTCGGCATTGGTACTAGTACAAGATGATGTAAGATTGAGTATGTTGAAACTCATTATCCTCTTATTAAAAGTTGGGAAGAGATTATGAGTAGTTCTAGATATTATAATAAAAAAATAAAGATTAAAAATTATGATGCTACATTTATATAAAAGGAATTAAATAAAAAAAATCACTAATATAAGTTGCTAGTTACAAATTAAATCAATTTTATATGTATTGTTTTTACAAATTTTTATTTTAAAAAACATCGTATAACATTTCAAGTTATTTTATTTAAATATTTTAAGTGAGATCATTTCAAACTTTAATCATTTCAAGTTCAAATTAATACTTTATTATGTCAAATCAAGTTAGAATTTTTTTTAAATAACTAGGGTTAAGAAAAAAAATCAAGATATCAAAAATCGACCTTAATTATTGTATTTTGATGGTTTTTAGAAATCAAGTTAAAAAAATTGTGGTAAAAAGAAATAGATTTTAATTTTATTTTATTTGTAATTAATTTTTATTTTTATGAGGTAAAAATAAATAAATTATAAAATAGTAAAAAAATTAACTATATGAAAAATATTTTTCAAAACAAATATATAAGAGTTATTGATTATTTTTATTTATTTGAAAAATTATTATTTAAAAATATTTATGAAAAAAGAATTTGAAATTTGATCAAATAATACCATAAAAAAAATTCAAAATAATTTTACAATATTTGTTTGGTCAAAAAGTGAAAAAATAAAAAGAGAAAATGATTAATTATAATTTTTTTATAAAATAAATTAAGGATAATGTTAAATTTAACCATTAATATTTACTTAATTATGTTGTTTATTTGAGAGTATATTTTGTGTTTGTGCTTTTCCTCATGTGCTCTTATGAAGTTGTGATGTATTGTGTGCATAGATTTAATTTTTTTGGCTTAATGATAAATTTAGTACTTAATATTTTTATCTTTTTTCAATTTGACTTTTTTTTTAACTAATTCTGGTAAATAGCCTTTCAAAAAGATTCAAATATATATATATATATATATATATATATATATATATATATTGCATAATAACTTTTTTAGCCAACTTTGTATAAAAAAAATTATTTTAGCTCTGTGTTTAATTTTTTGCTTCTTTTAGATATTGAACTTGTATTGTTTGTCAAATCACCCTAAAATTAACAAAAAAAAGTTAGCGTTTCTTAATTTTGTTGGCATTGCCACGTGCATGCCACGTTAATAATTAATTAATTTTTTTAAAATTAAAAATATTAAAAAATATATACTTTTTATACTTTTTAAATTTTTAAATATTTTTTATTTTTTAAACTTTAAAAATTAATTAATTGTTTACGTGGTCTCACCATGGCAATCCACGTGTATGTCGCGTTAGCAAAGTTAATAAACGTTAACTTTTCTATCCATTTTAGGGTGATTTGACAAATAACACGAGTTTAAATGTTGAAAAAAGTGAAAAATTAAATGAAAAGCTAAAATTACCTTTTTTTTTAAGTTAGAAGGTTAAATAAGTCATTATGCCTATTTCAACAAAAATGCTAACTAAAACATTTTTTAACAATGTTGGCATGGTAGCCTGCCTGTAATCTACGTGTATTTCATGTTGACATGACACTGTTTGTCTTATATGACACATTAACAAACAATTTAAAATTTATAGAAATATTTAAAATATAAAAATTTTAAATTGTTGTTGATCAACACAATTAAGCAACGAACAAGTAAAAAAAATAGTGGAAGAAATTGAGGAATTAAATACAAATTTAACGTTGAAAAATCCCTCCAAAGAGGATAAAAAACCATGGGCAAAGATAATTTTACTATAACGATAAAAGAACAAAGAGTACAAAAGATGGAGATAAAAACTAAACCTCAAACCCAAAAACAAAAAACCCTCAAAATGTAAACACAAAATCCTCCAAAAGTGTTATAAGTCATAATCTTTAATGAGTGTATTTTCTAATGTTGTAAAAGAGTCTATTTATAGGCTAAATTCGTAGGTCAAATAATAATAAAATAATCTAGACTAATCAGAGTTCGATTGAAACAAATAAACAGAGTTTAACTGGGAGATTATTTCTAAAATTTGACTAAAATATAATGCATACTTAACAAATCTCCACTTTAACTCGTATTTCTACAACACCATATTTGCAAAGCCCGTCATGGGCCTATCTTGAACTATGCAAGGAATTAATTGAGTTGAATCTGTGCTTTGAAGCTAGAAGACTTCTAGCCTTCAACTTGTGCACTGCCAAATTGAAACTAACTTGGGTCTGATTTTCACGAACACAGTACCCTAACTTTTCAAAACCCGCATCCAAAAGGGAACCTCTCTTCAATCAAACAGTCATACATTTTTCCTTCCTATGACCAAGTTGCCTCCGCTTCAAACGAGTTGACTTCAACTCCGTAACGAATAAGGGACTTCCGGTTTCATCGACCACTGTAGAACCTTCTAGAATATAAAGGTTTTCGGTACTTTTACCTTTTAACAAAATGAGATCCCCGTGAGACACCTTAATGCCGCTCGACTCGATGTTGATTCTGCAACCTTTTGAGTCTACAATACTCAAGGAGATGAGATTCTTTTGTAAATCAGGTACATACCGCACATCTGAGAGTGTCCTAATCGTCCCATCGTGCATCCTAATTTTAATAGTATCAATAACAATTACCTTACTGGATAAATCGTTTCCCATGTGCACAGCTCCACCTTCAACCGAATTGTATGTGGAAAACCATTCTCTATTGGGACACATGTGGAAAGAACATCCCGAATCTAGGATCCACTTGGACGTAAGCTCAGAGCTATCACTCATTGACACTAACAAAAAATCATCACCGCTTTCGTCAACCAAATTAGCACTAGCTACATTTTCCTCGTTACTCTCAGCAGCTATTTTATTTCAAAGTTTATAACAATCTACTTTGATGTGACCTAACTTCTTACAATAGCGACACATTTTTTTCACTTCTTTGATGCTATCAAAACAGAAGCTTGCCTATTTGTCTTACTATCCGAACCAAACTCATTGTTGAGTTTATCTTTACTCAACAAATGACCCTTCACATCCTCGAACGAGAGTTTGTCTCTGCTATAAATCAGGGTCTCTCAAAAAGACTTATATGAAGAGGGTAAAGAGCACAAAATAGTATAGCCTGATCATCATCATCAATCTTAACCTCAACATTATTTAAATCATTAAAAATAGTAATAAATTGACTAATGTGATCTCTAAGAAGCTCACATTCGTTCATGCAAAATGTAAATAGACGTTGTTTCAACACTAAACGGTTAGCTAGAGACTTAGTCGTATAAAGAGTTTTTAATATTTTCCACAATGCGGATGATGTTTTCTCCATCAATACCTCCTGTAATACCCTATTCACGAGGTACAACTGGATTGCAAACAAGGTATTTTTATCAAGCTCTTCCTATTTTATCTTATCTAAATTCTCATGCTTTTTCCCAGTAACGACCTTTTTCAGGTTGGTTTGAACTAGAATTGTCATCATCCGAACTTGCCACAGATTGAAATTTGTGACACCATTGAACTTTTCAATATCAAACCTTGTTGCTGCCATATCTTAACGAGCTAATCTACGAAAATTAAACTAGCTTTGATACCACTTATTGTTGATCGACCCGATTAAGCAACGAATAAGTAAAAAATAGTGGAAGAAATTGAGAAATTGAACATACAAATTTAATGTGGAAAAAACCCCTCCAAAGAGGATAAAAAACCATGGGCAAAGATAATTTTATTATAATGGCAAAAGAACAAAGAGTACAAAAGATAGAGATAAAAACTAAATCTCAAAACCTGAAAACAAAGAATCCTCAAAACGTAAACACAAAATTCTCCAAAAGTGTTATGAACTCTAATCTTTAATAGGTGTATTTTGTAATGTTCTAAAAGGGTCAATTTATAGGCTAAATTCGTAGGTCAAATAATAATAAAATAATCTGGACTAATCAAAGTTCGACTGAAACAAATAAACAAAGTTTAACTGAGAGATTATCTCTCAAATTTGATTGAAATATGAGGCATACTCAACATAAATTAAAAAAAACTATAAAAAATAGCATGGAGTACACATGGGCTGCCATGTAGGCTGCCATGTTTAAAGATTAAATGTTTTAGCCAGGATTTTCTTTTTAAAAAAAAAAAACAATTCAACTCTTTCTAAAATGTTAACAATCAAATTCGACTCGTTTTAAAAGGTTGATGGTCAAATTAGTTTAAAAATAAACAGGGCCAAATTGAAAAAAAAATGTAAATATTGAGAGCTAAATTTATCATTATGCCTTTTTTACCTTTAAAAAAACGTTTACATTTTTTTTGTCAATTTGGTTCTTATTTTATTATTCTAAATGTAGCCTTTAACCTTTTAAAAGGTGTCAACTTTGACCATCAACCTTTCGAAAAGAGTCTAATTATTTTTTTAATGAAAATTGTCACGCTCCGATTTTATTGTTATCTTTGCACGTTTGTTAATAAAATGAGTTATTGGTTTGATGGTAAAATGTTAGTGAAATTATCCTTGAAACCCAAATTTGATCCCCTTCCTACGCATAATTTTTATCTTCTGCATTTTTTGCCCAACACCTAGTTGTTGCCGCCCATGCTATAACTCTAGGTATATATTGTATTTTATTTTCTATTTAACTTTTTTTTTCATTCTTGCTTTCACATTGTCGTCCCTCCCTTAAAAACTTATTTTTTTCTCTCTTTTGATTTTCTTCCTCTTGTGTCGCCCTCCTCTCCTCTTGTGTCGCTATCGACCGACTCTTGCCGCCCCTCTTCTTTCTCTTCATATTTTCTTTTTTTCTTTTTCTGTTGCCGCCGTACCTTTGCTCTTTGCTCTCCTCTATTTTCTTCTTCTTTATTTCTTTTTGGTTTCTACCGAATTGTCATTTTGGGCTGCTTATATCTCCACTGATTCTTCCATTGGATCCATACAAGTGTAAGTTTTTTTCAAGATCTGTCTTTGTTTTTGGTTGCACAGCAGAGTGTAGGAATCATTCTTTTTTTGATGTGTATTCGGATCTCACAAACTGTTCGAGTTGATCCTAACGCATGTTTATTTTATGTGTTTGTTTTGTTCATATCCAAATCGCTCGGATATTCAGTGACATCAGAAGTTGTTCGCAACTCCATCTTAAGTCGTAATAGTGTAAGTAGAGATCCTGAAAATTAGATCTAAATGGTCACTGTTTCTTCCTATTATGGTCAAACCTGTAAGGGTGTTAAAGGCTATTTTTTACTGTGTTAGGTTCATGTTGTGTATAAATCTAATTGAGATCTAATTAGATTTGAGTCTTAGGAGCTGCGGATTTAAGTTAGGTGCTTTGGGTTGCGTTATTCAGGTGTGGGTCTTAACTTTATGTGTTTGGTATTTGATGTAAGCATGGGTGCTATTGTTGAGTGTCTGTCGAGTGGTGTATGTGTTATTTTGGTGATGGTCGAATGGTCTTACGCTAATTATGGGGTTGGCTGAACATGGTAAGTGGTAAGGTGGGTTGGCCGAATGCAATAAGTGCCCTAATTGGCATTAGTCGAATGATCAATGGCTTAAAACATGACTAATCGAATGTGTAAGTACTATAGAGGTTAAGTCAACTGTATGATTGCTGAAATTGGTTGATTTGTACTGTTACTACTTGACTTGTAGCACGCATATTGTTACTATTTATCGACTGCATGTTAAGCATGCCTAGTGCACTATTTATTGCTTGCATGAAAAGACATACTACTGATTGATATTGTATTATTGAATGCATGAAAACCATGCTGTCGAAACCATTTTTTTTATTTATGTTTTAAAAAAAACGGGGATCGACTTTAAAATGACAAATGGAGTCGCCACCGATCCTTTATTCAATGTGTGATCTGGTCACCTTGAGATGGATTATTTTAATAAAACATTTTAGATGTATTAAAACAATAATTTTGGTCTACGGAATCTAAGAAAACAGGTTCGGAAGTCGGTTACGTGCGAGGAAAGATTAGCACCTTCGCAACGCCCAAAATTGGTACCAAATTGATTAATTGATGTCCTAATGTCAAAAATTTGAAAAGATTTTAGAATACAATTCCGCTTTAAAAAATTTTAAATAACTCGAATTATATATTGAGATTCTCTTGTTCCGAAGGAATAAAATATCACATCCAGCACGATAGGATATGACGTTTCAAATCCTCGATGCCAAGATCCTCTCATGATTTCCAAAGTTCATACATTGAAATTTTTATAAGGATATTTAATTATTTGGACAAACGAAAAAAACCGAAGCCCAGCATGGTAGGGTACGATTTCTCGGATTTCCAAACACAAAACATTGCCTTGTTTTTTAGAAAACATGGACAAAATTTTAAAAGGATATTTGGTTATTTGGTCAAACGGAAAACCGAAACCCAACACGATAGGGCACGATTTATCGAATTTCCAAATACGAAATATTGCCTTATTTTTAGAAATCTTTATCCCAAGATAACAAAACGTCATATCTAATGAGTTAGGACATGTCAATTTTGAATTCTCGAGAATAAGTTTTTATTTAACTTATGCTTAGATAAAAAAAACAATTGGTTCTTTAGACTCAGTGAGAAAAATCGAAACCCAGTAAGTTAGGGTATGATTTTTTTCGAATCGTAGAACGCGGAGTATTCTCTTATTATGAAACAAAGATTAATGTATCGGGTAAAATGTAGCATGATTTTATTGTAATATGTAACATAAATCACGGTGCTTATGCGCATACGGAATAATAAATATGTCAATGCATGACAATATAAAAGACGAAAGTAAATTAAACGAGCTCTAAATAGATGAAAATAATAATAAAGAAAAAAGCTAAAAATTTAGAACCAAAGAAGTAACACTAAGCAAATAAACGAGCAATGTTTCACAAATTAAAGAAAATCATAATGCTAATAATAATAATGGTAGAAAAATAAAGTTTGAAGCATCAAAACTATATAAAAGATATAAATAAGTGAATAACAAAATAATAAAATAAATAAATGTATTAAAAAATGAGCAAATAAATATTAAGGGAATAATGGTAATAATAACAACATCAATTAATAATATAATAATATGTTAATAATATAATTAATAATAATAGTAATAAGAATATTAAATGAATACAGAGAATAATAAATAAATAAACAAGCTCGAATTTAGATGTTAGAAAGTTAAAGCGAATGGATAAATAAATAAACAAATAAACAATTAAGTATATAAACAAATAGGTGAACTAAATATAAATAATATTGATTAAATAAAAAACGGAATAATAAGTATATAAGTAGATATACATATAATATTGAATTAAAATATTTCAAAAGTAAAAAATAATGGACAAATAGATGAAATAATATAAATAATATTAAATTTAAAAAAATTTAAAAGTAAAAACGATATATTGATAAATCAAATACAAATAATATTAAAACTAAATAAAGAGCAAATAAATAACTAAGTTTAAATAATAAAAACAATAATAACAAATGAAAAATGAAATTAATTAAATTAGGATTAAATTGAAACCAGAAATAAAATTAAGGGCATGAATCGTAATAAATAAAAAAATATAAAAAAGGATGTGGACTCAAATGGAGTGCGCGCAAAATGAGTAGGGATTAAACATGAAATTATTCCCGAATCCCTAAACGCACTGTTTCGCGTTCGTCTTTTAAACATACCCAAGGACCAAATTGAGACAAAATAAAAATATGCGTGGCCAAATTAAAAACGGTAAAAGGACTAAAATAGAATAGCCCAAAAAGGCGGAAGGGCTGAAAGGGTAAATAACCCTTTAATCACAAACGCGTGGATCCCCTGGAGAGGGTCGGGTCGGCACATGGGTCATAGCCAAATGGCGTTGTTTTGGCACACAGAGTTAAGGCCTAAAACGGCGTCGTTTTGATTGTTTATAAAAGTTAATTTTTTTAAAGAAATCTCATTTTGCAGTCTCATTAAAAAAAAGGGGGGGGCCTTCCAGAATTCTCTCTGCCCTCTCTTTTCCCGATTTGCTTTTCGGCCATCTTTGGTAGGTCTCCGCCACGTGCCGCCGTAGACGGCGACGGGGAGACCAAAAGTCGCCCTTTTTTAGGCCGTTCAAGGGGTAAGCTTCCTTTTTTCTTAAAACTCTTTTAAAAAAATAATAAATAAATAAGAAATATATGTACATGAAAAAAAATAATAAAAGAGAAAATAAAAGAAAACCTACTGTTTTTTATATGTTTGAATTTTTTTATTCAATCATCCCCCCTTTACATTCATTTTGGAATGGCTTTTATAGCCAATGAAATATTACAAAATATTAGTATTTCCATTGCTTTTGCTTGTTTCTTGCTCTGTTGTCTGTTTTGCGTGTTTGCAAGTGACTAGGGGCGGTGGCAGAGGGCTGGCGTGGGTAGTGTACGGAGGTCAGAAGAGGCTGCGGTGCTAAGGTTTCGGAAAACCTAGTTTTTTTTAAAAAGTTTAGTGTTTGGGCCTATTGGGCCATTTGTAATTGGGCTAAAAAAAACTGTAATCGGGCCAATTTTTGGGTTATAATTGGGCCTTCTGATTTTGTATTATTTTTTTTTGTTTATTTTGGGCCCTGACAATAATTGGACTGTACAACTGCCCCTCTTTGCTCGTTGTCGTGTAACGAGAATGGAGCAAAGACTTTAAAAAGACCAATTTTGCCCGGTTTTGCTGAGTCTCGGCGTTTCTTTTTCTTCTTCAAGTAGCCTCGTTCTAACCCACTACAACTTCAGAAGTATATGAATTTGTGCTTCAATTCGCTCGAACGTAATTTCAGGGAGAAGAGATTTGTAGCTTCGATCTACTTCACTCGAACTTCGAGGAAATAAGAATTGGAAATTTCAACATGCTTCTCTGCAACTTCAGAAAGATAAGGCTGGGGCTTCAATCTGCTTCACTGCAACCTCAAGAAGATAAGATCCGCCATAATTTGTAGCTTTAATCTGTTCCACTGCAACTTCAGGGAAATAAGATTTGCTGTCTTCAGTCTGCTCCGCTGCAACTTTAGAGAGATAAGACTTGTAGCTTTAACCTGCTCCACTACAATTTCATAGAGATAAGGTTTATTTTGATCTGCTCTACTACAACTTCAGAGAGATAAGATCTGTGATTTATAACTTCAATCTATTCCACTGCAAATTCAGGGAAATAAGATTCGCTATCTTCAGTTTGTTCCACTGCAACTTCAGGGAGATAAGACTTGTAACTTCAACCTGCCCCATTGCAACTTCAGGGAGATAAGGTTGGTTTTGATCTGCTCTATTGCAACTTCAGAGAGATAAGATCTGTGGCTTTATTCGCTCAAATGTAATTTCAAGGAGAAGAGATTTGTAGCTTAGATCTACTCCGCTAGAACTTCAAAGAAGTAAGAATTGTGGCTCCAATGTAATCTTAAGGGGGAAGGGATTTGTAGCTTCGACCTACTCCACTAGAACTTCAAGGAGATGAGAATTGATCCTCAATGTAATTTTAGGGAAAAGGGATTTGTAGCTTCGACCTACTCTGCTGGAACTTCAAGGAGATGAGAATTGATCCTTAATGTAATTTCAGGAGAAAGGGATTTGTAGCTTCGACCTATTCCGCTGAAGTTTCAACGAGACAAGAATTCAGGTAGAAGAGATTCGTAGCTTCGATCTTCTCTATTGGAACTTTAAGGATATAAGAATTCAGAGAGAAGAGATTTGTAGCTTCGATCTTCTCTACTGAAACTTCAAGGAAATGAGGATTTCAGGGAGAAGGGATTTGTAGCTTCAATCTTCTCTACTGAAACTTTAAGGAAATGAAAATTGGTAATTTCAACCTGCTTCGCTGTATCTTCAAGGAGACGAGGTTGGTGGCTTAAATCTACTCTGCTGCTTCATGGAGATAAGATTCGTTGTTTTTGATCTGCTCCACTACTGCTTAGAGAGACAAGATCTGTAATCTTCAGTCTACTCCACTGCCGCTCCAGGGAGATAAGGCTGATGGCTTAAATCTACTCCGTTGCTTCATGGAGATAAGATTCGCCGTCTTTGATCTGCTCCACTACTGCTTAGGGAGACAAGATTTGTAATCTTCAGTCTACTCCACTACCGCTTCAGGGAGATAAGATCTGTAATCTTTAGTCTATTCCACTACCGCTCTAGGGAGATAAGGCCGATGGCTTAAATCTACTCCGCTGCTTCATGGAGATAAGATTCGTCGTCTTCGATCTGCTCCACTACTGCTTAGGGAGACAAGATCTGTAATCTTCAGTCTACTCCACCGCCGCTTCAGGGAGATAAGGCTGGTGGCTTAAATCTACTCCGCTGTTTCATGGAGATAAGATTCACCAAATTTGATCTGCTCCACTACTACTTAGGGAGATAAGATCTACAATTTTCAGTCTGCTCCACTGCTACCTCAGGAAAGTAAGACTACAAACTTCAGTCTGCTTCCTTGCTACCTTAGGAAGATAAGACTACAATCTTCAACATGTTTCCTTGTTACCTCAGGGAGATAAGGTTGGTGGCTTGAATCTGCTCCATTGCCGATACATGGAGATAAGATTCGCCAAATTTGATCTGCTCCACTACTGCTTAAGGAGATAAGATCTGTAAATTCACCGATGTTGCTACACCGTCCTCTGAGGGACATGTCCTGTAGACTCGGTTTCATGTAACTATGCTTATGCCAAATGATTAGGATGCTATGATCGAAATGAGTCAAATGCTCCTAACTAGATGTGTATGAATGATATTTGCATTAATGCATGAGAATGATCCCTTTTTAATGTTTGGGTTGTCATTGCTCATTGTTCCTCAAGGTCGTATCATTGATGTGTTATCATGCCCTCTTGTTCGGCTGGTATTCTTGAGAGAACCTAAAGAAACAGTCATATTCTACTCAGCAAGCTTGCCCTGCTGTAATTTCAAAGTCCCTTCCACTGTACCTTCTGGGACATAAAGTTTGTAACTCCCACTGAAACTTTAGGAGAATAACATTTGGTTTCTTTCATCCATCCTGCTGCAACTCCAAGGTATAGGATTTTTATCATCTTCAATCAATTTGATCTATTATGCCCTTCGCTGGGTGTAATGACCAGATGTATATGTCTGATATTTACATGAATGCAAAGTACCATTTTTCTTTTCCCGAGAATGATCCCCTTGTACAGTTGGGTTGACATTGCTTGTTATTTTTCAAGGTTGTATCACCGACGAAATGTCTTGTCTTTTTATTCAACTGATACTTTTGACAAAAAATCTTAACAGGTAGTCTCAAATTAGACTCCTTTCCAACCCTTAGTTTTGGTGAGTTCTAAACAATAATCTTGTTTCTAGTTCTCGTACTATTTAGAAGCTTCCAGAGTAATATGCAGAACTTCTTTTGTGAAAGTATTATTAGTCCATTAATAGTTATTTCAATTCAAAATACTTGAAAAATAATGGGCAAGAAGGAAATTAATTGAGAGCATAGCTCGAAACAAATAAGCTAATCAAGGATAGCAAATGCAATTAAGCAAGCAATTTATTGGATGCGTATCTTGAAACGAATAAGGTAATCAAAGATAGCAAATTCAAAATGGGTAAGATGGAAAACTAGGTGCCCCAAATATCGCAGTTTGAGCTTCTCTGTACAAACTTCTTTGGGACCATTTTGAGCTTAATATATGTTTAGGGGATCCGGAGTACTTTGTCGATGCCCCAAGACGTAGCATACTTCTTCATTGTTAATTCAAGCATAGCAATATTGCCGTATGCCCTACTTTTGATCAAAATTTGAGCCCTTTTCCTGGGTTTTCAATTCCAAACCCCTTTTTTCTCAAGACGTAACTTCTTTCATTCTTGTTAAATTGGAGAAAGTGAGGCTACCGCATGCCCCATTTTTTATTAAAACTTTAATTGCCCTTTATGGGTTTTCAATTCAAAACTCCTTTGATCTCAAGGCGCCCTTTGCGGGTTTTCACCTTGGTCTCTCCTTCTTCTTTTCATTTTTTTTAGAGAAATATTTCTTGATTTGAACTCATAGGATTAGGCTGGTCCTTGTTATCCCTTTGGTTCAAAATCAACGTTTTTCCAAAGGAGGCCTTTTTTACCACATACGGTCCTTCACAATTTGGCATCCACTTTCCTCAGAAGTCCTTTTGTATGGGAGGAATTTTTTTCAAAACTAGGTCTCATTCATGGAATTCTCTAGGGTGAACCTTCTTGTTATAAGCTCGCATCATTCGCTTTCGGTACAATTGACCATGAGGATAGCCTTTAGCCTCTCTTCTCCAATTAAGTTCAGCTAATCATATTGGGATTGGATCCATTCTGCTTCATCCGACTTCAACTCTAATAAAAATCAGAGAGAAGGAATATTGACTTCAATGGGTGAAACCACCTTTATTTCATAAATCAATGAAAAAATTGTTGCCCCGGTGAGGGTAAGCACAGATGCCAATCTTCATAAGTTTCAATTATTTTTCCGGCGATTTTTCTTACCGTTCGTTTTGGGGCGATACGGTGTTTAATCTTGAACAAACTGCAGACTTCTGATATCGTGTTGTTGTTCAAATTTAATGCATCATCAGATATGATCCTTTTTGGTATTCTATACTGACATATGATCTCTTTCTTCAAGAATTTACTAACTTTCGGCTTTGTGACATCGGCATATAAAGTAGCTTCCGCCCACTTGATGAAGTAATCGACGACCATAGAGGTGAATCGGTACCCGTCAGAAGCTTTTGGCATGTTTGGCCCACTGTCATCCATGCCCCACATAGAGAATGACATAGATTCTACTTATTCTTTGTAAGGTGGGATCTGTTTCTCATCTTATTCTACCATCCTTAACAAATTAGGAAATGAGCTACGGTCTCAGTCGTCTTCAAAGACATGAGATCCCTCTAAACACATATCTTGCTCAAAAGTAGATTCTGAGTCAGTAGTAGCGTCTCTCATGCCGTTGATATCTAAGGACTTGTTGTAGGTATGAAGGAATATTTAAAGAACAAATGAATCTAAGAATGATTATTTATGTGGTATGAACATGAATGAAATAAAGGAATAAAAGAATATTTATTGAAAATATAGATGTTGAACATAAGCCTATTTCACAAAAAAATTCTTATTGCTCCTAGGCTTAGAGCAATAAGCGTGTTTTGGACATTACTCCGAATTAGCTCTAAAAATACAAGGATCTCTTCGACAGTCCCATTGTTCAGAACGCTCTTAAGTATGCAAGGGCTTAGAAACTTTTATTCCTCGGTTCCCCCTTCGGATACGTCTTTAATGTTCAGATTCACCAATATCTAGTCTTGCATTAGAGCCCTGAACTCGACGTACTCTTGGATCTCATGCCGCTATCCATCGTGGCCCTCACAATATTTACCCCTTTAACAGAAAAGTTGGGTAACGGATCTTCTGCACCAGAGGGATTATCGAATTTTACAATATCTATTTTGATGAGTCTTTCGATTATCTTTTTGAAAGCGGCTCAGTTTTCGACCGAATGCCCTGTGATTCCTGCATGGTATTCGCATTGGGCGTTCACATCGTACCATTTAGCGTATAGAGGCTGTATTGGTTCCACGTAAAAAGGGGATACAACATGTGCTTCAAACAAAATTTGGTACAACTCCCTATACGAGATTGGAATGGGCGCGAACTGGAGTTTTTCCGAGTTTGATTTTGGATTGGGCTCTTGTCTTGAGTAGACTTGATAGCTGGTAGCTGCTGTCTTTGGCTGGCTTATCGTAATCAGATTATTCTTTCTTCTTCAGGGCCTTTGAAGTCCATTCTCCCTTTTCCTTTTGTCGTTACCATTTTTTGAAAAAACAGGAATCGACTTTTAAAATAGGGAGTCGCCACCGATCTTTATTTAGGTGTGATCGGGTCACCTTTGTTTTAATAAAACATTTTGACTTACTAAAACAATAATTTTGGTCTACGAAATCTGAGAAAAATGGGTTCGGGAGTCGGTTACGTGCAAGGAAGGGTTAACACCCTTGCAACGCCCAAACTTGGTACCAAATTGATTGATGTTGTCCCAATGTAATTTGAAAATATTCAGGGTAAAAAGAATTAAAAGAATGGGTTACCTAAATTGGGATTGAATTTCAAGATTTAACTCGTTTCAAAAGTGATAAAAGTATCATACCCAGCACGTTAGGGTATAACACCTTTATACTCTGATGTCGAGATCATCTTTGATGCTCAAACCATGTGAAAAAGGTATTTGAATATTCAGTCGAACGAAAAATCGACACCCAGCACGTTAGGATGTAATTTTCCGTACTTCTAAACATGCAAATATTAAAATTGGCTAGAAATGTATTTTATTGATCTATTTGAAATAACAATGGGGGTACTAATATCGACCAAGATGTTGAAGTTTGAATCACGATGCGATAAATAAATAAGATTACAAACATTGAATAATATACAGGAATGAATGATCGTAATATGAAATTTGAAGGGAATAGAAAGGGAATAAGTTAAACAAATAAATAGACTTAAAGAAAAACATACCTACAGACATAAATAGATAAAAATACGTATAAAAAATAATATGGAAACGATGATATATACATAGTGTAAAAATAGTTTAGATATAAATTATAGGTGTATATATAAAGAGAATATGTGTATAAAAAATCAATGAAGATAGCGTGGAAAAATAATGTCTAGATCTATAGAAAATATGTAGCATGAAAATTTTTTTAGAAAGATAATTAAAAGAAACGGTAAACGAATAATCAAATGAAATACTAAAGGACCATATTGAAAACAGAACAAAATTAGAGAGCCGGAAGCAATAAATTCGAAAAGAAAAAGCAAGAGGCTAAAATGAAATGCGCGCAAACGATCGGGGATTAGACTAGTAAATAACCCCTTGTCGCAAAACATTGTGCTGTGGAGAACTAAAAAGGGATCAGAGAATGAGGGACTAATTTCATAAATAATCCTTTTAAGGTGGAAAGGCACGAATCCGGGTCACAAATCGGGTTGACGCGCGGATCCCACACCATCCCTAAATGCCACCGTTTTGCCTGGTTTAAAAGGTTAATAGAACACTAAAAAAAATCAAATATTTAGCCTCCTCCTTGTAACATCCTGAAAATGGGCCTATGCATTTTTGATTTAAGTATACGAAATGGCATGTCTTGTGTGTTATGAATGTATTATGAACATTTTTGGAAACTTGGAAATGATTTAGAAATGTTAAGTTTCAAAAGAGGAAAGTGAACATTTCTGGAAACTTGGAAATGTAAGAAATGTTAAGTTCAAAAGAGGAAAGTGAACATTTCTGGAAACTTGGAAATGTAAGAAATGTTAAGTTTAAAGGAGGCAAACGAACATTTTTGGAAACTTGGAAATGTAAGGAAATGTAAGGAAATGTAAGGAAACGTTTTAGGAAAAGTTAAGTTCTGAGGTTAAGAGAGGGAAGTAAAGCAAGGTGGCCTTAAGAAAATTTATGGGTGAAATATGACATACAAATGGGCTTGGAAAAGTGGCTTGGAGGCGCCACTTAGGGCCTCTGGAGTTGACGCCACAAGCAGGTGCAATTGGGCCTGGGTTCGAGTCACTTGGGGAGCAAATAAAAGAATTTTATTTTGGTGCCAGGAACAAGAGAAGTGGACGGCATTAAGGCTCTATAGGGAGGTGTTTTATTGTTGTTAAAATTCGGCAAATAGATGGATAAATGATGGATTTTTATTGATATTTTTATTAAGAGATAAGAGATAATTATTGGATTAAGTTTTAGGTGATAATTAAAGTGATAAAGCTATCAAAATAGAAGAGTGGTGGCCAAGTAAGGGATTCTAAGCTAGTAAATTCGGCTATAAAAGGAAAAGAGAGGCCATTCAGCATTATTTTCTCTTCCTTGATAACCTCTGCCGAATTTTCTCTGCAACCCCTTTTCTTTTCTCTTCAATTCTTCAAAAAAAAAAACGAGAGTAAGATCCCCTAAGCCTTGCCGAATTTCCCTTCTCCTTATTTCACCATTGCCGAATTCTCTTAAGCAACTATTCTTTTCTTCTTCATTCTTCTCCTTTCAATATTCCAAAAGCCGAAACTAGGAAATCTAACCCCATTATTGTGTTAGTCGAAACTTGGAAAGAAGGCTCTTCGGGATTTCTGCCATTGTCGACAACTTCATAAGACAAGTCAACTATTTCGGGATTTAAGAATCTAAGGTAAGTCATATTTAACATTTGGCTAAGGGTTATTTGTTGTGAATAAATGTTAGAAATTGATCTAACATGAAGTTATAGGGATTTCAACAGACATCTAAGGCAAGGAATACTTTCGGGATTTACTAAGTGTCGACTAAAGGGAAGGAGAAGTTCTTTTCCCGACGGTACACCATAGGCCGCGTGTTCCCTAGTTATTCGGTGAGTTTCGGGATTTAAAATCCACAAGGTAAGTGTCTATATGCAATCGGCCAAGGCTTATTTTAGCACTAGATCTATTTTCTTACATGATTTAAAAGCTGAAAACTAATCTATGAAGGGATTCAATACCAGCCGATTACAAGGAAGGGAATCTACAACATTCCGGGATTTGATTAGTAAACAAATCGGCAAGGTAAGGATTTTAGTGTACTAATCCTACTAGGATTTGGATTTATGGCCGAATGGCTCTTTACTAAGTATTAAATGATTGATTAAATGTAGAGATCTAAGATCTAAGGCATTAGATCAAGCTTTTCGGGATTTGGATTGGAAACCCTAAGCGAATCAGGTGTGTACCTCACACTATTTCTTGATATATTTATGGCAATAATTAATATGTATGCGACTATAAGAATGTGTAAGAATATGGCCAGGGTACCATGTAATTGTACAAAAGTACTAAGGTACGTTTTCTACTCCTACTAGGAATATGAAATTATGTTATATATGTAACATGTGAAAAGTGATAAGAATGTAAACTAAGGCATGATGTGCATGATATGTATGATATGGGGCATACGGGTTATATGAAAGGGGAAGTGAATGTGGTGACCTAAGACCACGATATCTGAATGTGGTGACCTAAGAACACGATATCTGAATGTGGTGACCTAAGACCACGATATTTGAATGTGGTGACCGAAGACCACGATATCTGCATGTGGTGACCTAAGACCACGAATTTTATAAGGGCGATGAGCACGTCGACTGCAGCGACTGCCTTCGATGGTGTGTAGCGGATGGAGGGTTGACTTAGTAGTCCTCACGGTGTGCAGGTTGGTACGGGTGATGTGTAGCAGATGGCATCTAGGCTTGGGTTCGGGTTTGCATCATTACTTTATATCTGTTATATGAATAAGTATGTGATATGACATTGTATGCCTGAATTGTTAAGTTATAGTGTTGGTTACACATTGAGTCTGTTTGACTCACCCCGTTGGGGAATATTTTCTTCCAGGTGATGATCAGTAATGGACCGGGTCGGCAGGAGCACAAAGGTGGCCATGCACAGCAAGGAAAATTTTATTATTTGGACTTTTATTCTATTTAAGCACTTTAATTTATTTTTGGGAATTATTTGATGTAATAAGGCCATAGTTGAACTACTTTATTTTTCTTTTATTTATTTTGTTACGAATTTTTAATGGTTATAAGATTAAGTAAATTTATTTAAAATAAACTCTAAATGTTTTATCACCTAACATAAAAGGATTTCGACATAAGATAAAACTTGTTCTCAACTTGAGCCCAACCCAAAACAATCTTTCTTTCAAAAGACACAATTTTACAAAGTAACAAAAGAATTTTGAATTGGTTTACATCGAGGAACATACCAGATCTGGTCGAGGCTCGTGGGCCGGGTTTGGGGTGTTTCAATTTGGTATCAGAGCCCAGTTTCAAACCCTCGGCCTGGGGTTTAAGGCCCAAAACGTTTTCAAATCGAGCCCAAATGAGTTTTTGAAGATAAGCAGGTTTTCTGGCATGGCACCTAAGTCTCCGACCCGAAGTCCACCAGGTAAGTACCCCTAACCTTTATGTAAATTATAGTATGAATTGTAGAAGGGTAGAACTGGAATGGCACGTAGAGTAGTATGATAAGTATTTGGAACCCTAGGACTAGTTTACCCCAACTATTACATAAGACTTAATGACTAATTAAACAAACCTATGGCTAAGTCGCCGAGTTAGGGTGTGGCAACCATTGTGCGCATGTCTAGGATTGGATCCGGAAGAGCCTGGTATTTAAGCAGTCCTAGTGACTCACCTCCTCTTCGCAGGAATCCTACCTGGTGCGTAGCTTCGGTTCACCCTAACCAAGAGGACTCAGTCACAGGCTAAACCCAATAACTAAAACCCGAAAGGGATTAGCCACATTTTTATGGAAACCCTAGTTTTAAAATGACTAAATTACCCTTTTGATTTATACAAGCTATCCCATAAAATTTTTCTGAAATATTTCTTGATTTACAAAATTACTAAAATACCCCTGGTGGTAAAATTACAAAAATGCCCTTGGTTTATGAAATTTCCAAAATACCCACAGTTCTTATTAAAAATAAAAAATAAAAAAAAATTCATCACTTAACAAGTCCAAAAACTCTACTTCTGCGAAATATTAAAATACTCCAACTTGGAAAATTTACGAAATTGCCCCTAACTTACAAAATTACCAAAATGACCTTGATTTCCAAAATTTTTGCAACATCACTGATTTGGAAAACAAAATTCTCAAAAATAACCCTCAAGTTTTATAAATTTTGAAATACCCCTGAATTATTAAACTTTACAAATTTACCCTAATTTGTAAAAATTTATTGAAATACCCCTGGAATTTCAAAATTTCCAAAAATACCCCGGGAATGCAAAATTACCAAAATACCCTTATTGAAAAAATCCACAAGGAACCCTATTTTTGAAAAAAAATTACGAAAATACCCTGTAGGGCAAATTACGAAAATACCCCTGGGTAGTGGAAAAACAGCAACAATGAAAACTACAACATTTCTCTGAATGAACGAAAGTTCATAATTGATTGATGAATGTATGAATGTAAAGACTGTATGCATGTATGAATACGAAAGAACCACTTCTAAAATTCTTTTCTAAAACTTCTTCGAGGGTAATCAGTGGAATAAAGGCTAATTCATAAAATTTCTTAATTAGATTAAAGCACGATCGTAGAAATGAGCTCTAGGGGACGTGGTTCTGGAATACCTTAATTGCCTTGTTCGTTGTAAAGTCAGTTCGTTCTTATGTGGCTAGTAAGGTGTATGGAACCTTGATTGTAAACTAAGAGAATGTGCCTAGAAAGTATGATAGTTTCTTAAGATCAGAGTGCGCAGCAGTAGCGTAGTGTGGTGAGCTAGGAAGTACGACTATTCGTTAGTAAGTAATTTCGAGGACGAAATTATTTTAAGGGGGGTAGAACTGTAATATCCTGAAAATGGGCCTATGCATTTTTGATTTAAGTATATGAAATGGCATGTCTTGTGTGTTATGAATGTATTATGAACATTTTTGGAAACTTGGAAATGATTTAGAAATGTTAAGTTTCAAAAGAGGAAAGTGAACATTTCTGGAAACTTGGAAATGTAAGAAATGTTAAGTTCAAAAGAGGAAAGTGAACATTTCTGGAAACTTGGAAATGTAAGAAATGTTAAGTTTAAAGGAGGCAAACGAACATTTTTGGAAACTTGGAAATGTAAGGAAATGTAAGGAAATGTGAGGAAACGTTTTAGGAAAAGTTAAGTTCTGAGGTTAAGAGAGGGAAGTAAAGCAAGGTGGCCTTAAAAAAATTTATGGGTGAAATATGACATACAAATGGGCTTGGAAAAGTGGCTTGGAGGCGCCACATAGGGCCTCTGGAGTTGACGCCACAAGCAGGTGCAATTGGGCCTGGGTTCGAGTCACTTGGGAAGCAAATAAAAGAATTTTATTTTGGTGCCAGGAACAAGAGAAGTGGACGGCATTAAGGCTCTATAGGGAGGTGTTTTATTGTTGTTAAAATTCGGCAAATAGATGGATAAATGATGGATTTTTATTGATATTTTTATTAAGAGATAAGAGATAATTATTGGATTAAGTTTTAGGTGATAATTAAAGTGATAAAGCTATCAAAATAGAAGAGTGGTGGCCAAGTAAGGGATTCTAAGCTAGTAAATTCGGCTATAAAAGGAAAAGAGAGGCCATTCAGCATTATTTTCTCTTCCTTGATAACCTCTGCCGAATTTTCTCTACAACCCCTTTTCTTTTCTCTTCAATTCTCCAAAAAAAAAAAACGAGAGTAAGATCCCCTAAGCCTTGCCGAATTTCCCTTCTCCTTATTTCACCATTGCCGAATTCTCTTAAGCAACTATTCTTTTCTTCTTCATTCTTCTCCTCTCAATATTCCAAAAGCCGAAACTAGGAAATCTAACCCCATTATTGTGTTAGTCGAAACTTGGAAAGAAGGCTCTTCGGGATTTCTGCCATTGTCGACAACTTCATAAGACAAGTCAACTATTTCGGGATTTAAGAATCTAAGGTAAGTCATATTTAACATTCGGCTAAGGGTTATTTGTTGTGAATAAATGTTAGAAATTGATCTAACATGAAGTTATAGGGATTTCGACAGACATCTAAGGCAATGAATACTTTCGGGATTTACTAAGTGTCGACTACAGGGAAGGAGAAGTTCTTTTCCCGACGGTACACCATAGGCAGCGTGTTCCTTAGTTATTCGGTGAGTTTCGGGATTTAAAATCCACAAGGTAAGTGTCTATATGCAATCGGCCAAGGCTTATTTTAGCACTAGATCTATTTTCTTACATGATTTAAAAGCCAAAAACTAATCTATGAAGGGATTCAATACCAGCCGATTACAAGGAAGGGAATCTAAAACATTCCGGGATTTGATTAGTAAACAAATCAGCAAGGTAAGGATTTTAGTGTACTAATCCTACTAGGATTTGGATTTATGGCCGAATGGCTCTTTACTAAGTATTAAATGATTGATTAAATGTAGAGATCTAAGATCTAAGGCATTAGATCAAGCTTTTCGGGATTTGGATTGGAAACTCTAAGCGAATCAGGTGTGTACCTCACACTATTTCTTGATATATTTATGGCAATAATTAATATGTATGTGACTATAAGAATGTGTAAGAATATGGCCAAGGTACCATGTAATGGTACAAAAGTACTCAGGTACGTTTCCTACTCCTACTAGGAATATGAAATTATGTTATATATGTAACATGTGAAAAGTGATAAGAATGTAAACTAAGGCATGATGTGCATGATATGTATGATATGGGGCATACGGGTTATATGAAAGGGGAAGTAAATGTGGTGACCTAAGACCACGATATCTGAATGTGGTGACCTAAGACCACGATATCTGAATGTGGTGACCTAAGACCACGATATTTGAATGTGGTGACCTAAGACCACGATATCTGAATGTGGTGACCTAAGACCACGAATTTTATAAGGGCGATGAGCACGTCGACTGCAGCGACTGCCTTCGATGGTGTGTAGCAGATGGAGGGCTGACTTAGTAGTCCCTACGGTGTGCAGGTTGGTACGGGTGATGTGTAGCGGATGGCATCTAGGCTTGGGTTCGGGTTTGCATCATTACTTTATATCTGTTATATGAATAAGTATGTGATATGACATTGTATGCCTGAATTGTTAAGTTATAGTGTTGGTTACACATTGAGTCTGTTTGACTCACCCCGTTGGGGAATATTTTCTTCCAGGTGATGATCAGTAATGGACCGGGTCGGCAGGAGCACAAAGGTGGCCATGCACAGCAAGGAAAATTTTATTATTTGGACTTTTATTCTATTTAAGCACTTTAATTTATTTTTGGGAATTATTTGATGTAATAAGGCCATAGTTGAACTACTTTATTTTTCTTTTATTTATTTTGTTACGAATTTTTAATGGTTATAAGATTAAGTAAATTTATTTAAAATAAACTCTAAATGTTTTATCACCTAACATAAAAGGATTTCGACATAAGATAAAACTTGTTCTCAACTTGAGCCCAACCCAAAACAATCTTTCTTTCAAAAGACACAATTTTACAAAGTAACAAAAGAATTTTGAATTGGTTTACATCGAGGAACATACCAGATCTGGTCGAGGCTCGTGGGCCGGGTTTGGGGTGTTTCACTCCTTTTCTTTTCGAAACCCTAGCCCCCCTCTTTTACCCTTGCTCTCAGCCGAAACCTAAACCTTCCTTTCTATTGATTCCTAAATCACCACCATAGCCAGTGAAAGACAGACAACAACCCATCCGATCTGACTCGTCTGCTTCTTCTTCCGATCCCGATTGCAACGAGATGGACGAGGGCAAGGTTTTACGCAGGTAACCCCATATTTCTTGCACTCTCTCCTTTCCCTTTTTTTTTGCTAAAACATTACCGTTAATGGTATGACAAGATATTCGAAGCCCCGATTCGTTTACCCCATCGTCCTGCTCCGATGGAGAAAACGAGGGCAAAATCTCAAAGGTGACCCCCCTTTTTCTTTTTTATTCCGCTTGTTTATGAAGATTTGAGATTGTAAAAAACAGTAAAAATTAAATAACGATAGTAAAATCAACCTTTTTCCTATTTTTTGATTTCAGATTCTGTTTCTTGATCTTATGATAATGTGCCGGTCTTTTTTTTCAGAGAACCTCGTTTACACTACTATTGGATGGCTTTATAGCCGAAAATACAACATAATATTCTATTATTCCACTATTTTGTTCCATGCTCCTCTGTTGTTGGTTTCATTCTCTGTCTGTAGGGTATGGGCAAGGCAGTGACCAACGGAGACCGAGGCATTTGGGGAAACATCGATCGTCAGGGGGCGTGGGCGCGGAGAACGACGCGCGTGGGCAGTTGGAGTGACGCGCGTGTGGGTGACGCGCAGCGGCGCTGAAAGGGAACCCTAGGGTTTTCTTCTTTTTCCTGTATTGGGCTATTGGTCTTGGGGGTATTGGGCTGGGTTATTGGTCTTGGGGGTATTGGGCTAGGCTTTGGGTCATTTGGGCCGTGTAAATGGGCTCGTAATTGGGTTTTTGTAATTCCTGAATTGGGTTTAAAATTAGTCTGTAAAAAGACTGGACTTTATCATTTGGTTTTGGTTTTAATTTTGTTTTGGACCTGTTTTTAGTTGGGCTGTATTGGGCTTTTGGGCAGCCATTTGTTATGTATTTTCGGGCTTATTTTGCAAATGGGTTTAGGGGTATATTGGGCCTCTAATTTGTAAATGGACATTTTGTTTATTTGTATTAAATCTTGGTCTGGTATTTTGTTTTGTAATTGGACATTAAATGGACTGGTTTTTTATTATTATTTTTTTGGGTTTTTTGTTTTATCGGGTATGGGCCGGGCAAATTTGGTTATTACAGCTGCCCCTCTTTGCTCATGGTCATGGAACGAGGATAGAGCAAAGACAATAGAAGAACCAATTTTGCCCGGTCTGGGCCAAGCCTTGGCTTATCGGTCCTCGTCTTCCTCAAACATCTTCAAACTCTACTGTAATCCGTGCAAGATAGTGGATCACTTTCGGGATACATCTGTGCCTATGTCTTCGTGAGATTTTTATCTCCGTGCAGCCGATTCACTCCACTGCTGCTTCTGCAAGACATGACTTGTAGATTCAATTCGCTTCTCGATCTTGTTTATTTTTTAACTTGCTACAATATGACTTCAGGACACGAAGAGATTTGTAGCTTCGATCTACTAATTGCTCTACTGGGACTTTGATGAAACCTGAACTTTTCAAACTGCTTTCTTATTCTCGCAATGCGAGTTGACTCCTTCTTTCCCTTTTTTTTGTAAAACAAAAACTCGGCACGTGACCCAAGGCTCAACTCACCTCTAGTATTATGAGTTGATATTTAAAAGAAATAAAAAATAAAAATAAGAAATAAAAATAAAAATTGAAGAGCACCTTAGCGTGTGACCTGAGGCTCAACTCACCTCTCGTATTATGAGTTGATATTTGAACAGGAATTGAAAAACAGAAATTGAAAAATACCTCAGCGTGTGACCTGAGGCTCAACTCACCTCTCGTATTATGAGTTGATATTTTGAACAGGAATTGAAAAACAGAAATTGAAAAACACCTCAGCGTGTGACCTGAGGCTCAACTCACCTCTCGTATTATGAGTTGATATTTTGAACAGGAATTGAAAAACAGAAATTGAAAAACACCTCAGCGTGTGACCTGAGGCTCAACTCACCTCTCGTATTATGAGTTGATATTTTGAACAGGAATTGAAAAGCAGAAATTGAAAAACACCTCAGCGTGTGACCTGAGGCTCAACTCACCTCTCGTATTATGAGTTGATATTTTGAACAGAAATTGAAAAACAGAAATTGAAAAACACGTCAGCGTGTGACCTGAGGCTCAACTCACCTCTCATATTATGAGTTGATATTTTGAACAGAAATTGAAAAACAGAAATTGAAAAACACCTCAGCATGTGACCTGAGGCTCAACTCACCTCTCATATTATGAGTTGATATTTTGAACAGAAATTGAAAAACACCTCAGCGTGTGACCTGAGGCTCAACTCACCTCTCGTATTATGAGTTGATATTTTGAACAGAAATTGAAAAACAGAAATTGAAAAACACCTCAGCGTGTGACCTGAGGCTCAACTCACCTCTCGTATTATGAGTTGATATTTTGAACAAAAATTGAAAGACAGAAATTAAAAATACCTCGGCGTGTCCTGAGGCTCAACTCGCCTCTCGTATTATGAGTTGATATTTTGAACAGAAATTGAAAAACAGAAATTGAAAAACACCTCAGCGTGTGACCTGAGGCTCAACTCACCTCTCGTATTATGAGTTGATATTTTGAACAGAAATTGAAAGATAGAAATTAAAAATACCTCGGCGTGTCCCGAGGCTCAACTCGCCTCTCGTATTATGAGTTGATTTTTTTTGAAATACAGTAATTGAAAACGTGTTTTCTGGCAGAACTCGGATGTCTTCTTTCTCCTTGGTTCGGTACGGTTACCGTCAAAACTTCTTGCTTTACTGGTGTACCTGTATGTGTCATGTGCGATGTTATCATGATATGCACGTGTTTGTCTTAAATGCTTTTATGCCTACATGATTATGCCATGCGCCCTGGGTTGGTTTGTCATGTATCTCTTTTTCGTCACGACTTTCATGATGACCTGTATTAGTTGCTTCAATTCTTGACTTTTCTTTCAGGGTTTGTACTCGTCCTCAATCTTTACGAGTAATCTGCGTTTCTCGTATATCACCCTTTTGCCCACCTGTTGAACTTTGTCCTTACTTTGGGGCTCTTGTACTTACCAAATTCTCATCCAGGTGATGCTCAATATTTCTTTTGTTTAGAGTATGTCATTTCACTATTTATCATTTAATGAACCAAACACGAGATGCATGAAAATGGCAAAGTAGGTATGAAAGGAATACCTCGCATTCGTATTTATTTCAAAGCAACAAGCAAAGAAAGTTGACAAGGAACAATTCAATAAAGAAAATGTTATAAAAACGAAAGCAAGTTCAATTGTCGCGAATGCTCTAGACACCCAATGCCTGAACTTTTCCACATTTCTTCATCCTGGATCTTTTCAAGCAAAGCTTCTTGTGTAGAAGATTTTAAGCTTCCAAGTCCGCTTCAAATATTAATATCTCACCATTCGACTCCCTCTTCAAGTCGCCCTTGCTTTTTGAGCCCAAATCTGCTTCCTTAGGACGCCCTTTCGAGTTTTCATCCTAAACCTTTTTGTTTACCAAGACGCCCTTTTCGGGTTTTCATCTTGATCCTTTTTTTTTAAGCGTAGTACTTCTTCACGGCATCTGAGTTCACTGGATTTGGTAACTCCTTCCTATCCATCTCAGTGAGAATCAAAGCTCCACCTGAGAAAGCTTTCTTCACGACATATGGCCCTTCCCAATTTGGTGCCCATTTTCCTCGAAAGTCTTTTTGAATTGGGAGAATCTTTCTTAGTACGAGTTCTCCCTTGCGAAATTCTCTTGGCCGCACCTTCTTGTCATGGGCGTTGATCATTCTCTTCTGGTACATTTGTCCATGACAAATTGCCTTCAAGCGTTTTTCCTCGATAAGATTTAGCTGGTCATATCGAGCCTGAACCCATTCTGATTCTTCTAGTTCTGACTCCATTAAGACTCGTAGAGATGGGATCTCAACTTCAATGGGCAGCACAGCTTCCATTCCATAGACCAGAGAGAAAGGAGTTGCCTCCTAGAGGTTCGCACACATGTGCGATATGCATACAAAGCAAATGGTAACTTCTCGTGCCAATCTTTATATGTCTCGATCATTTTCCCAATAATCTTCTTGATATTTTTGTTAGCCGCTTCTACTGCTCTGTTCATCTTTGGGCGATAGGGTGAGGAATTATGATGCTTTATTTGAAATTGCTCACACACTTCCTTCATCACCTTGTTGTTTAGATTCAAAGCATTATCTGAAATGATTCTCTCAGGCAAACCGTATCGACATATGATCTCCTTTTTTAAGAACCTGCAAACTGCGGTCTTTGTCACATTAGCAAACGAAGCGGCTTCTACCCATTTTGTGAAGTAATCTATGACCACAAAAATGAATCGATGTCCATTAGAAGCCTTTGGGGAAATTGGCCCTATAACGTCCATGCCCCACATAGAAAAAGGCCACGGAGAAGTCATGACATGAAGGGGCGAAGGTGCCGCATGAATTCTATCGCCGTAAACTTGACATTTATGGCACTTTCGCGCGTAACTAATACAGTCGCTTTCCATTGTCAGCCAGTAATAACCAAGTCTCATAATCTGCCTAGCCATAGTGAAACCATTAGCATGCATTCCACAAACTCCTTTATGAACATCTTCGAGTATTTTTCTGGCTTCACTAGCATCCACGCATTTCAGGAGCACTTGATCTTTTCCTCTTTTGTACAGGATGTCCCCATCAAGAACAAATCCCACCGCCATTCTTCTGATTGTTCTTTTGTCGTTCTCATTTGCTTGTTCGGGATACCTTTGATTCTTGACATATTCTAAGATATCAGAGAACCATGGCTGTCCGTCTGCCTCTTTTTCAATGCTAAAACAATGCGCAGGGGCCTCATATATGCTCATCTGGAGAGGCATTATTTCCGTTTCTCGGTTTGCTTGGCTAAGGCATCAGCCAATTGGTTTGCTTCTCGTGGGAAGTAATTAAAAGTTACTTCTTCGAATTCTTTGATCAATTCTGCCACGAGATCGCGATATTTGACCAACTTCGCATCTCTCACTTCCCAATCTCCACGGATTTGGTAAACCACTAGCGCTGAGTCTCCGTATACCTCTAAGATTTCGATGTCTCGTTCAATAGCTGCATGAAGTCCCATGATACAAGCCTCATATTCCGCTATGTTATTGGTACAGAAGAAATTCAATCTGGCAGTGAATGGGTAATGATTCCCTTCTGGTGACATTAAGACTGCTCCAATCCCTTGCCCCAATGCATTTGATGCTCCATCAAAGCTCATCTTCCATGATTTCTCTTTTGACGACTCACATTCTTTTTCCGTAATGCACATCAAGTCTTCATCTGGGAAGTCAAATCTTAATGGCTCGTATTCCTCTGTCGTTTGAGTTGCTAGGAAGTCAGCTATCGCGCTCCCTTTTATCGACTTTTGGTTCACATAGATGATGTCGTACTCTGATAGTAGGATTTGCCATTGTGCCATTCTTCCTGAGAGTGCAGGTGATCCCATCATGTACTTTAATGGGTCCAATTTTGAAATCAACCACGTCGTATGATACAGCATATATTGTCTGAGCCTTCGAACTACCCAGACCAAAGCACAACAGAATTTTTCAATTGACGGATACTTCACTTCACACTCTGTGAATTTCTTGCTGAGGTAGTAAATCGCCTTTTCCCTTTTCCCCCGACTCATCATGTTGCCCCAGTACACAACCCATTGAAATTTTGAACACAGTCAGATACAATATTAACGGTCTCCCGGGGGTTGGTGGTACTAGCACCGGGGGGTTAGACAAATATTGTTTTATCTTGTCAAAAGCCACTTGGAACTCCTCGTTCCATTCTCCAGGATTGTGTTTTCGAAGGAGTCGAAAAATCGGGTCACACTGATTGGTAAGTTGAGCAATGAATCGAGCGATGTAGTTCAACCTCCCTAAAAATCTTCTGACTTCCTTCTGTGTGCACGGAGGCGGTAAATCTTGTATGGCTTTTATCTTATCTGGATCAACCTCAATACCTCTTTCACTGACAATGAAGCCTAGTAATTTTCCCGAGGTAGCCCCAAATGTGCATTTAGCTGGATTAAGTTTCAGCCGGAACTTTCTCAATCTTTCAAACAATTTCCTGAGGTTCCCAACATGCTCTCTTCCCCCCCGAGATTTGGTGATCATATCATCGACGTAGACTTCTATTTCTTTATGCATCATGTCATGGAACAATGTCACCATAGCTCTCTGATATGTTGCTCCGGCATTCTTTAATCCAAATGGCATCACTTTGTAGTAGAATGTTCCCCACATCGTCACGAATGTAGTTTTCTCCATATCTTCGGGAGCCATCTTTATTTGATTATAACCCGAAAATCTATCCATGAAGGAGAATAACCAATGTTTTGCCGTGTTATCCACCAACGTATCGATGTATGGCAAGGGGAAATTATCTTTAGGGCTTGCTCGATTCAAATTACGATAATCTACGCACATTCACACCTTACCGTCTTTCTTCGGCACCGGGACTATATTAGCCACCCATTCTGGATATTTAGAGACTTGTAGGAAGCCAGCATCAAATTGTTTCTTGACTTCTTCTTTTATCTTTAAAAGCATTTCAGGCCTCATTCGTCTTAACTTCTGTTGAATAGGTTTGCATTCTGGTTTCAGTGGGAGTCTATGGACCGCTACGTCCTCGTTCAAACCTGGCATGTCCTGATACGACCATGCAAATACATCTTTGTACTCATGAAGCAAGGCGGTCAAGTCACGTCTGGTATTCTCTGAAATGGAAGTCCCAATCTTCACTTCTTGCCTCTTTTCTTCACTTCCCAAATTTACTGTCTCAACGAATTCTTGATAGGGCAGAATCTGTTTATCTTCTTATTCTACCATTCTTAGTAAGTCAGGGGATGAGACATAATTTTCAGCATTTTCCTCAGCTTCGCATTCTCCTAAGCAAATAGCTTTCTCGAAATTGATTTTAGGACTTGTAACGGGATCGTTTACGTCGTTGATATCTGAGCACCTGAAAGGTGAACAGAAAAGAAACTATAGAGAAGCATCAAGGTACTGGAACCTACAAACGTGATACTATGGCATGATATGAGATATATATAAGGACAGGCTATGAGAAAAGGGAATAAATATGAAGCCAATGAGAATGAAAAAGACCATGACAAAATGCATCTTCATTAATGTTCATTTAAAAGCTAAATAGCCAACATAAACTCTTATAACAGATTCCCTACAACTCAGGGGCATACAAAAAGTCAGCATTGAGCATTACTTTGGAGAGGACTTAGAAACTACGAGAAGATCCACGGCAGTCCAATTGTTCAAAACAAATCTAGGGGGGCTAAGGCGTATCAATGAAATGTCTTCCACTGCATCATCCACTTTGTCAATGACATTTATATTGAAGTTCTGAAGGCCCATTTTAATCGATAACAACGTGTTTTATGAATTATCTCTCCCCGGGTATATCATTCTTGTAGATGTAAATGTTTTCGACAAGGGCGGATACATTATGGGCTCCTATTCCACTTCTCGACCTGAGGCTCTTGCAATCCTCCTTTCTTGCTCTTTCTATGACTGTTTCCTTCTTTGTCGCACGTCCGGCTTGAATCCTAAACCGCATCGAGCCTGGTGGTGTACTGGCTTTAGTGCTCTGACTATTCCTTGCTGGTATTTTCCCAAACCTTTCTTTGCTCGGGCTCCTTTTCCCACAGTCAGCTTGATTCCCATCTTGGTATTCCTTGACAGTTTGGGTGTGGGAATCTTATTTCCTTCAACAACGAATGTAGCATTGATAAATTCGAAGGAGCGGAAGGAACATTCTACTGCATCTTTATTTGCTTCAATGTAGGGTGCGTCAGTAGAGATGGATGCAACAATGTCTTCTTCACCGGCGACCGTGATCAAGCGGTCATCCATGACAAACTTAACCTTTTGATAGAGAGATGAAGGAACTGCCCTGGCGGAATGGATCCAAGGCCTCCCTAAGAGGCAGTTATACGAAGGTGCGATGTCCATGACCTGGAACTCAATATCATACGTACACGGACCCACTTCTAGAGGGATCTCAATATTTTCCATGACCTCTCGTCGTGTCCCATCAAACGCCCTTACCGTGGAATGACAAGACCTTAGATAAGACATATCAACTAGCATCCTAGACAGTGTAGCCAGAGGCATGACGTTGAGTGCAGACCCATTGTCAATAAGCACATTCGGTATTATGTAGCCCTTGCAACTGGTTGTGATGTGCAATGCTTTTACAGAGCCCCTACCGTTTGGTGGTATTTCGTCATCACTGAAAGAGATGAAATTATCCGCATTTCAATTTTTCACCCACCGATCAAGCTTTTCAATGGGTACATTGCTCGACACATACGCTTGGTTTAACACTCTCAGTAAAGCGTTTCGATGTGGTTCTAAGTTCAGTAGTAGAGATAACACTGAGATTTTTGCCGGTTGCTTGTTCAACTGCTCTACGATGTTATATTCGTTATGTTTGATGAATTTTAAAAATTCATGTGCATCATCCTTATTCACGGGTCTTTTAGTTTCTTGTTCAGACTGTATTTCAACATCGGCCTCAGCACTACGCATTGGTGCCTTTCCTTTCTGATTCGCTTCAACGGCTTTCTTCTTTGGTTCATCCACTTCAGGGGAATAACATCTCCTGCTGCGGGTAAAATGCCCCACCTCGCTAACACTTCCGGACGTAGCTTCGGGTATGGTAATGTTGACATCGTATTTCCAGGGCACCGCCTTGTCATCCTTGTAAAGGAAAGGAGCTGGTACGTTGATTATCATCTTTGGTTTGACTTCCTTCTTCTTGGCCTCATAATAAATCACCATAGGTCGATCGGCACTATAAGGGGTGGCTGATGGTTGATTATCAAAGGCGCATATTTCCCTTTCCTCGGCCTCATCCGTTTTATCAAAGATCTTGACTTCCTTGTTGTTCATCATGTCTTGAAGTAACTCTTTGAATTTCTCGCAAGACTGGATGTGATGCCCTTCTATGCCATGAAAGACGCAAAAACTTTGACCCTCTGTACTTTCCTCCTTGAAACTTTTCTTGAACAAACCCTTCTCAGTCATTATTTCCCATACTTTCCTCAAAGGTGTCTTTATTTCAGAGACGCGATTTTTAGCTCGCCACCTGTCCTCCTTCGTCACCACGCTCACGTTCCCTTCAGCATGGTTAGGGAGTGGATTTCCAGCCATATTATTAATACCATCAAATCATAAAATGCCCGCATCAATAAGACCTTGAACCCTTTTTTTGAAAGCTAGGCAATTTTCTGTAGAATGCCCCCGATTTCCAGCATGGTACACGCAACTAGCGTTAGGATCGTACCATTTTGGGTATGGAGGTTTCAGGGGTGCCATATAATGTGGGGATATTAATTGTTTTTCTAGTAATTTTGGGCACAACTCTTCATATGACACAGGGATAGGGGTGAATTGAAGTTTTTCAGGATTGGGTTTTGCTGGTCTTTGTTCATTTTTTATCTGACTTTGAGCAGGTGTAATACTTGGCGGGAATATAGTGAATGGTCTTTGGTTATCAGTGGCATAGACGGGGTAAGGAGGAGGTGTTTCACAGTAAGGGTTTTGAGGAGGAAAATAGAAGTTCGGAGGTGGGCGAAATTGTGGTCGTGGTTGGGTTGGGTACGAATTAGAAGTATAGCGGTTCCCAGTCCCCACCATGTGAGTTTCAGGCTCTTTCTTCTTCATGGGTACTGGCCTTTTCGAACTCTCAGGACCTTCCATCCTTCCACTTTTGATGCCATTTTCAATGAGTTCCCCAGACATTACGATATCGGCGAAGTCTTTTGTGGCGTTTCCCACCAGTTTGTCATAAAATGGCGCTTTCAAAGTGTTGATAAAGAGAACCGTTATCTCACTTTTAGTCAGTGGGGGTTCTACTTAGGCTGAGATATCCCTCCACCTTTGAGTGTATTGTCTAAAATTCTCTGTTGGCCTCTTTTCCATCATCTGCAGCGTCAGTCGATCGGGCGCCATATCGGAGACATGCTTGTACTGTTCGCAAAATGCAGATGCTAGGTCCTTCCATGATTGGATCCTCTCTCTGCTAAGTTGATTATACCATCGGAAGGCTGATCCGAATAAGCTATCTTGAAAATAATGTATTAACAATTTGTCTTCATTCACATAACCAGCCATCTTCCGACAAAACATGATAAGATGCGCCTTTGGACATCTCGTTCCATCGTATTCTTCAAAGTCTGGCGCTTTAAATTTTGGAGGCAGGACCAGATCGGGAACCAAACTAAGCTCTTTGGTGCTCAGTGCGGAGAAGACTCCAGTACCCTCTATTGCCTTGAGTCTTTCTTCCAAACTCTTATACTTGTCTTGAGCATCATGATACTTCATTCTCAGTTTGGCTATTTCTATTGGATCATCCAAATCCGGGACAATTAGGTCGGTAGGATTAGATCCGGGGTTCGATACGAATATTCCTTGCCCTAGATGGGCAGGTGGTGGTACAGGTGGTTGTTCCGGGCCCGTAGATTCCCTTTGAGGCCAACCTCCGTGCATTGCAGGGGCGTGAGGTGGAGTGAAACCTGGAGGATGGAATGGACTCTGATTAACTCTCGAATGGGGTTCTGTAATATCAGGACTCTGCGCAGGTCCTTTTCCTTTCAGCAGAGTTGTCATCATCTCCATCATTTTGGCCATTTGATCCTTCTGCTCGAGCGATTCTTCGCGGGATCTTACCATCAGATACCTGGTTTCTTGCTGCGACTTGGCCAACTGCTCTTGCAACTCTCTCTGGATTCTTTCCATTCTTTCGATTCTTTTATTGAGTTCAGTATCAATAGCTTTAGCTTTTAGACGTGTCCTATAGGGATGACGTGATTCCAGATTCGTAGTATCGCAATTGTGGATTATGCGATTTTAGCCTCAGTAAGTGATTAGGGTGATATGATGCTACTGTATGCAATGCAATGCAAGTGCATGGTATGAATGTAAAAAGGTGTCAACTCTGATTCAATTCCCCATAGGAAACTTCCTTAGAAAACAAAGCTCTTTACATAAAACAGATTACAGATATGGTTTTGCCTTAACCCCTATATCCCTAATTTTTCGGAGTAACGAGGCTAATTCCTGTCCTCAGCTTGTCCGTGACTCGTGCAGCACGCTTGATACCTCTGCCTCTGCTGCCAAAATTTGCAAGTGCTCGGCCACCTCTCGAATCTGAATTATGGCCTCCCTCATGCAATAGTCCCTATTTTCAATTTGCTGCTAGGCATTATGTAACTCCTCCTTCTATTGCTCTTTGCTCTCTTTCAAGTACCCAATATAATTCTCGCAATCCTGTAGGGTCCCTTCTAGCCCTTCAATCTTCTTTTCCATTTCTTCGATTCTACTCAAACTTGCCTTTAATTCTATTATCGAGTTGCGATTTCGATAATGATTTAAGGACCTTTCCAACTCCGCCACTCTAGTCTTCAATTCATTTATTCCGTTTTGGCCTTCTGACACTTGCTTTTCTAGGATCTCCTTCCGAGCCTTCATTTCTTGAAATTTCCTTTCCCATTGCTCGCCCTTAGCTCTTTCTTCTTGTAACTCTTGTCGCCATTGACCCGAAGTCTTTCCTAGCCCCGCAGTTCTCATCGAGAGACGCATCTTTTTGTAGTCCCTCTTTAGGCCATCCAACTCTTCTTCAGTTTTGTTCTTCCCTTTTCTTATCTTTTCTGCTTCTGATTTCTGTATCTCTACATCCAATTTCAAAAGCATCCTCTCCTCCTCTAACTGCTCAATTTTCTTCTCGAGCGCTGAACTCCACTTTACAAAATCTTGCTTCATAATTTCTAACTCTATTGGTATTATTTGCAAACGTTCCTCCCTGGATTGAGCATTATCTGAACTCGGTCTCAGGATATTATCGTTGATTCTTTTGTTTAGCCACACTTTATACTCAGAAGTCGCCGTTTCACCCACAGTCAACCTTTTCATCCGATGGGTTTGCTTTCAAGCATTTGCAACTTCCTTAATCTTCTTTTTATAACTTTCTCCTGTATAAGAGAATTCGCTTCGATCCAACCCATGTGTTGCTGGCACGAACTGTCTAGACTGGTATTGTCTTGTTGCTAGCAGAGGGGCATATCCGATGACTCCCCAAATTCCGGGTAGAGGGACCCAATTAAAGTCTCCGCACCTGTAAAGGATCTCTCCAGGCACCATCCATAGAGCTCTCCACTCAATGTCTCCCTTCTGAAGATTCTGAAGAATTGCCCTCCATCCTTCTTCCGTTATATCTTCTCGTCTTGACACGGCCACTTCCTCCTTTATCGGTGAATAATCCTTATAAAAGGGTCGATAAGAGACTTTATCTATCTTCCAAAAATGCCCATAAAACCATACCATTAATAGCTGTGCGCATCCGATAAACCTTCCTTCTCCCGCTCTTCTGCATGCATTTAATGATCTGAAAGTCTCTGCAAGAATTGCTGGGACAGGTGTAACTTGTTTATCCAATCGATCGAACAAATCCACCACTGCTTCATCTATGTGTCTTAGGGCATTTGGGAAGATGACTAGTCCGTAGAGGCCTAAGGCGAAGATATCAACCTTCCTCTTTACATCGGGGTGCATCAAAATCAGATCCCTTAAATTTACCCAAGGAATACATCTCCCTTCACCTTTCTGTTGAATCTTGGTTGAGATCCACTATTCACTCATTCCCGTAATTTTCATCAATTTCTTCACCAATGGAGGGACATAGGCAGGCCTAATATAAACCTTGTCAACTTGTATCCTGGGACTACGAAGTAAAGTGGTATATTCTTCTACTGTTGGCACCAAATCCACTTCCCCAAAAGTGAAGCAACTGTATGCGGAATTCCAAAACTGGACCATAGCCCGAAACAGGTGTTTATCTATCTTAACATCTAATAAGTGAGAGATATCACCATAACAGTGATAGAATATCTGTTTAGCTTCATCTTCCCAATGGGTCCAGATATCTCGCAACTCTTGAAGCTCATTTTGTGTCACGCTAACACGGGTGAAGTCCCTCAGCTCCGACGTATGACCTTCAACTAAGCTATCTCCTTTTTCCAACTGCCACTTTTCTGACCATGCGCGTACGGCCACATTGTCCTCTACTTTATCAAGAAAGTCGTTTTCCATAGCAAACTTCCTATTTCAGGAACCGAACAGAAATTGACACCTCTACTGTATGGAATGTCATGCAAGTCAAACAAATCAACACAAGTTAGTATTGCATAATCAAAACAAGTAAAATATCATTAAACATATCTTGGTAACTATTTTGACATTCTGCCTAGGGTAGGCTTTAGGGCTTCTATATGGGGTTTGGTTCTAAAGAAGGATACCTGAACCAGCAGATTCCTCAATCCTCACCCATTATAGGCTCATATGGATCGAGTTCAGTTCAGGGGAACACATTTCCCTATGGCCATGCGGAGGTGAAAACCTCACGAAGCACATAGGTACGGATGTGTCCCGGAAGCAATCCACTAGCCCATGCGGAGGTGAAAACCTCACGAAGGCTTAGTTTCTTACTCCACTTAAAGGTGTGACCACAACAGTCATGCAATGTAAATGCAAGTATTATGAGATTCAACAGTATTACAGTCATAGCATAAGTAGATGCATCAAGAGAAACATGATTTTTTTTTAGAACAATTTTTCAAGTTTTCAATCAAAAGGACAAAAATTAATCAATTTATGGCCTGACTCTCGAGGTCCCCAGTGGAGTCGCCAAGTTGTCGTTACCATTTTTTGAAAAAACAGGAATCGACTTTTAAAATAGGGAGTCACCGCCGATCTTTATTTAGGTGTGATTGGGTCACCTTTGTTTTAATAAAACATTTTGACTTACTAAAACAATAATTTTGGTCTACGAAATCTGAAAAAAACGGGTTCGGGAGTCGGTTACGTGCAAGGAAGGGTTAACACCCTTGCAACGCCCAAACTTGGTACCAAATTGATTGATGTTGTCCCAATGTTGAAAATTTGAAAATATTCAGGGTAAAAAGAATTAAAAGAATGGGTTACCTAAATTGGGATTGAATTTCAAGATTTAACTCGTTTCAAAAGTGATAAAAGTATCATACCCAGCACGTTAGGGTATAACGCCTTTATACTCTGATGTCGAGACCATCTTTGATGCTCAAACCATGTGAAAAAGGTATTTGAATATTCAGTCAAACGAAAAATCGACACCCAGCACGTTAGGATGTAATTTTCCGTACTTCTAAACATGCAAATATTAAAATTGGCTAGAAATGTATTTTATTGATCTATTTGAAATAACAATGGGGGTACTAATATCGACCAAGATGTTGAAGTTTGAATCACGATGCGATAAATAAACAAGATTACAAACATTGAATAATATACAGGGATGAAATACTATAATAATGAATGATCGTAATATGAAATTTGAAGGGAATGGAAAGGGAATAAGTTAAACAAATAAATAGACTTAAAGAAAAACATACCTACAGACATAAATAGATAAAAATATGTATAAAAAATAATATGGAAACGATGATATATACATAGTGTAAAAATAGTTTTGATATAAATTATAGGTATATATATAAAGAGAATATGTGTATAAAACATCAATGAAGATAGCGTGGAAAAATAATGTCTAGATCTATAGAAAATATGTAGCATGAAAATTTTTTTAGAAAGATAATTAAAAGAAACGGTAAACGAATAATCAAATGAAATACTAAAGGACCATATTGAAAACAGAACAAAATTAGAGACCCGAAAGCAATAAATTCGAAAAGAAAACGCAAGAGGCTAAAATGAAATGCGCGCAAACGATTGGGGATTAGACTAGTAAATAACCCCTTGTCGCAAAACGTTGTGCTGTGGAGAACTAAAAAGGGATCAGAGAATGAGGGACTAATTTCATAAATAATCCTTTTAAGGTGGAAAGGCGCGAATTCGGGTCACAAATCGGGTTGACGCGCGGATCCCACACCATCCCTAAATGCCACCGTTTTGCCTGGTTTAAAAGGTTAATAGAACCCTAAAAAAAAATCAGATATTCAGCCTCCTCCTTTTCTTTTCGAAACCCTAGCCCCCCTCTTTTACCCTTGCTCTCAGCCGAAACCTAAACCTTCCTTTCTATTGATTCCTAAATCACCGCCATAGCCAGTGAAAGACAGACAACAACCCATCCGATCTGACTCGTCTGCTTCTTCGTCCGATCCCGATTGCGACGAGATGGACGAAGGTAAGGTTTTGCGCAGGTAACCCCATATTTCTTGCACTCTCTTCTTTCCCTTTTGTTTTTTTTTTGCTAAAACATTACCGTTAATGGTATGACAGGATATTTGAAGCCCCGATTCGTTTACCCCATCATCCTGCTCCGATGGAGAAAACGAGGGCAAAATCTCGAAGGTGGCCCCCTTTTTCTTTTTATTCCGCTTGTTTATGAAGATTTGAGATTGTAAAAAACAGTAAAAAGTAAATAACGATAGTAAAATAAACCTTTTTCCTATTTTTTGATTTCAGATTCTGTTTCTTGATCTTCTGATAATGTACCGGTCTTTTTTTTCAAAGAACCTCGTTTACACTGCTCTTGGATGGCTTTATAGCCGAAAATGCAACATAATATTCTATTATTCCACTATTTTGTTCCATGCTCCTCTCTTGTTGGTTTCATTATCTGTCTGCAGGGTATGGGCAAGGCAGTGACTAATGGAGACCGAGGCGTTTGGGGAAGCATCGATCGTTAGGGGGCGTGGGCGCGGAGAATGACGCGCTTGGGAAGTGGGAATGACGCGCGTGGGCAGTTGGAGTGACGCGCGTGTGGTTGATGCGCAGCGGCGCTGAAAGGGAACCCTAGGGTTTTCTTCTTTTTCCTGTATTGGGCTATTGGTCTTGGGGGTATTGGGCTGGGTTATTGGTCTTGGGGGTATTGGGCTAGGCTTTGGGTTATTTGGGCCGTGTAAATAGGCTCGTAATTGGGTTTTTGTAATTCCTGAATTGGGTTTAAAATTAGTCTGTAAAAAGACTGGACTTTATCATTTGGTTTTGGTTTTAATTTGTTTTGGACCTGTTTTTAGTTGGGCTGTATTGGGCTTTTGGGCTGCCATTTGTTATGTATTTTTGGGCTTATTTTGCAAATGGGTTTAGGGGTATATTGGGCCTCTAATTTGTAAATGGACATTTTGTTTATTTGTATTAAATCTGGGTCTGGTATTTTGTTTTGTAATTGGACATTAAATGGACTAGTTTATTATTATTATTTTTTTGGGGTTTTTTGTTTTATCGGGTATGGGCCGGGCAAATTTGGTTATTACACCTTTGTTTCGGCTAAGCCATGTACCACAGGAATGACTCGATCATCCCCCAAATAAAACTTGAACCCATTGGGAACTTCAACAATGCCGAGGTATCAGTCTGATATCGGGGTTCGATAATGACAGGTACCCCTTGCGAATACGCATCTAGTTGGGTTGGGACACTTATTGGAGTAAAATCTGAGGAATAGATAAGGTCCTTATTATCGCTCCCATTGTTGACCACTGGGTTTTTCCTTTCTTCAAGCCTTCCGGCTAGTAACTGGGTTAATTGGATCATGACATTCATTTGATCTTGCATATCCTGTCGGATTTCGGCCAATTGCTTATGCATCTGTATTTGCCTTTGCTCTAATCTCTCCAACCTTCGTTCCATATTTTCCAGGTTAACTGAAATAATTTTACCTAATTAGGGTTCTTTTGTGAAAATCTAATGCAAATGATGCAATGCAATGTAGATGCATGGAATGAATGCAAAAGAAAGAAATGCGTTGATTCTGAATTCAATTCTATTAGAACAACTTTTCTAGAAAATAAATTTCTTTACATAAAATGGATTACATATGCAGCCTTGCCCTCGTACTCCCGATGAAGACATCGATCTTCTCCTTCATTTCCGGACGCTATGGTCGAATCTTGCTAATTTTTCTAAAGATGTCTCTATTGTCTCCTTTTTGCTTGATCCGTGTCGCGACCCATTGCTCACTTATCCCTACAATGCTTAATAACCCTTGAGACGTGATGGCTCTCGAATAATCCTTGTTGGCTTGAATCCTCGGGCAATGAAGCAAAGTCTTGTTTTCCTTTGCGGACTATCAGTCTTCTTTCGTTGTGTTTACTTGGACCCTATTCAGACGGTCGTACTATATTCCACTATATCAATAAGTTCGTTTTCCTATGAAAAGCTCTTCTATTCAGGAATCGAATATGAATCAACACCTCCTTTCGAAGATGATGCGATGCGATGCGATGTAATGCAATGCAATAATAAACAAAACAAAACACGTTAGCACAAGAAAAATAAACAACAAAATAGATTACCTAAATGGGTGACCACTAGGGTTTGGCACGGCTCTACTTAAGGTGGGCTCTTAAGGTTCGCTATATGTAGTTTAGTTCTAAAGTAAGGGTACCCAAATCAGCAGATTCCTTGATCCTCACCCATTATAGGCTCATATGGATCGAGTTTAGTTCAGGGGGTTACATTTCTCTATGGCCATGTGGAGATGAAAATCTCACGAAGACATAGGTACGGATGTATCCTGGAAGCAGTCCACTAGCCCATGTGGAGGTGAAAACCTCACGAAGGCATATTTTCTCACTCCCACTTAAAAGGTGTAACCACAACGGTCATGCAATGCAATGCAAGAGTATTCTACCAGACTCAAACCAAAACAATCATAAGGATCACAAACAAATGCAACAAAAGAATCATGATTTTTCAGACAATTTTCCAAATTTTCAATCAAAAGGACAAAAATTAAACAATCTATGGCCTGACTCTCATTATCCCCAGTGGAGTCGCCAAGCTGTCGTAACCATTTTTTTATTTATGTTTTAAAAAAAACGGGGATCGACTTTAAAATAACAAATGGAGTCGCCACCGATCCTTTATTCAAGGTGTGATCGGGTCACCTTGAGATGGATTATTTTAATAAAACATTTTAGATTTATTAAAACAATAATTTTGGTCTACAAAATCTAAGAAAACAGGTTCGGAAGTCGGTTACGTGCGAGGAAGGATTAGCACCTTCGCAGCGTCCAAAATTGGTACCAAATTGATTAATTGATGTCCTAATGTCAAAAATTTGAAACGATTTTAGAATACAATTCCGTTCTAAAAAATTTTAAATAACTCGAATTGGATATTGAGATTCTCTTGTTCCGAAGGAATAAAATATCACATTCAGCACGATAGGATATGGCGTTCCAAACCCTCGATGCCAAGATCCTCTCATGATTTCCAAAGTTCATGCATTGAGATTTTTATAAGGATATTCAATTATTTGGACAAACGAAATAAACCGAAGCCCAGCACGGTAGGGTACGATTTCTCGGATTTCCAAATACGAAATATTGCCTTATTTTTAGAAATCTTTATCCCAAGATAACAAAACGTCATATCTAATGAGTTAGGACACGACAATTTTGAATTCTCGAGAATAAGTTTTTATTTAACTTATGCTTCGATAAAAAAAAATAATTGGTTCTTTAGACTCGGTGAGAAAAATCGAAACCCAGTAAGTTAGGGTACAATTTCTTCCGAATCGTAGAACGCGGAGTATTCTCTTATTTTGAAACAAAGATTAATGTATCGGGTAAAATGTAGCATGATTTTGTTGTAATATGTAACATAAATCACGGTGCTTATGCGCATACGAAAAATGAATAAGTCAATGCATGACAATATAAAAGACGAAAGTAAATTAAACGAGCTCTAAATAGATGAAAATAATAATAAAGAAAAAAGCTAAAAATTTATAACCAAAGAAGTAACACTAAGCAAATAAACGAGCAATGTATCACAAATTAAAGAAAATCATAATGCTAATAATAATAATGGTAGAAAAATAAAGTTTGAAACATCAAAACTATATAAAAGATATAAATAAGTGAATAGCAAAATAATAAAATAAATAAATGTATTAAAAAATGAGCAAACAAATATTAAGGGAATAATGGTAATAATAACAACATCAATTAATAATATATTAATAATAATATGTTAATAATACAATTAATAATAATAGTAATAATAATATTAAATGAATACAGAGAATAATAAATAAATAAACAAGCTCGAATTTAAATGTTAGAAAGTTAAAGCGAATGAATAAAGAAATAAACAAATAAACAATTAAGTATATAAACAAATAGGTGAACTAAATATAAATAATATTTGATTAAATAAGAAAACGGAATAATAAGTATATAAGTAGATATACATATAATATTGAATTCAAATATTTCAAAAGTAAAAAATAATGGACAAATAGATGAAATAATATAAATAATATTAAATTTAAAAAATTTTAAAAAGTAAAAACGATAAATTGATAAATCAAATACAAATAATATTAAAACTAAATAAAGAGCAAATAAATAACTAAGTTTAAATAATAAAAACAGTAATAACAAATGAAAAATGAAATTAATTAAATTAGGATTAAATTGAAACCAGAAACAAAATTAAGGGCATGAATCGTAATAAATAAAAATATAAAAAAAAAGGATGTGGACTCAAATGGAATGCGCGCAAAATGAGTAGGGATTAAACATGAAATTATTCCTGAATCCCTAAACGCACCGTTTCGCGTTCGTCTTTTAAACATACCCAAGGACCAAATTGAGACAGAATAAAAATATGCGTGGCCAAATTAAAAACGGTAAAAGGACTAAAATAGAACAGCCCAAAAAGGCGAAAGGGCTGAAAGGGTAAATAACCCTTTAATCACAAACGCGTGGATCACCTGGAGCGAGTCGGGTCGACATGCGGGTCACAGCCAAACGGCGTCGTTTTGGCACACAAAGTTAAGGCCTAAAACGACGTCATTTTGATTGTTTATAGAAGCTAAATTTTTTTAAAGAAATCTCATTTTGCAGCCTCATTAAAAAAAAGGGGGGGGGGCCTTCCAGAATTCTCTCTGCCCTCCCTTTTCCCAATCTGCTTTCCGGCCAACTTCGGTAGGTCTCCGCCACGCTCCACCGTAGAAGGCGGCGGGGAGACCAAAAGTCGCCCTTTTTTAGGCCGTTCAAGGGGTAAGCTTTCTTTTTTCTTTTTAAAAAAAAACTATTCTAAAAAAAATAATAAATAAATAAGAAATATATCTACGTGAAAAAAATAATAAAAGAGAAAATAAAAGAAAACCTACTGTTTTTTATATGTTTGAATTTTTTTTGTATTCAATCATCCCCCCTTTACATTCATTTTGGAATGGCTTTTATAGCCAATGAAATACTACAAAATATTAGTATTTCCACTGCTTTTGCTTGTTTCTTGCTCTGTTGTCTGTTTTGCGTTTTTGCAGGTGACTAGGGGCGGTGGCAGAGGGCTGGCGTGGGTAGTGTACGGAGGTCAGAAGAGGCTGCGGCGCTAGGGTTTCGGAAACCCTAATTTTTTTCTGAAAAAGTTTAGTGTTTGGGCCTATTGGGCCATTTGTAATTGGGCTAAAAAAAATGTAATCGGGCCAATATTTGGGTTGTAATTGGGCCTTCTGATTTTGTATTTTTTTGTTTATTTTGGGCCCGGGCAATAATTGGGCTGTACACATACCACCGATACTGATAAATTGAATGGATGTTAAGCATGTCACTAGTATTGAAATTGATATTGATGAGCATGATTTGCTACACTATTGGTATGACATGTTGCATTGCATGGAGACTGAGATTAATGGGTAACAGAGGAGTTTCGTAGAGTACTGGCAATTTATCCACAAAATATTGGCGATCTAACTGCAAATTGTTATTAGTGGTTTGTCCACATTGAGCAATAACTCTTACTGTTTTGGTGTTCGGATGATGAGTTTTGGGGAACTCATAGTGTGTAATGGATGGATAGGTAGGGATTATGCACTGTTTTCTTATGAGCATGCCCTTGGATATATATATATATATATATATATATATTGTATATTTATGGTGCCATGTGCTACTCTGATCTCAGAAATGTTGTTGGCTATATGTTTTACTGTAACTTGTTTGTTTGTATGTATATACATTGTTTATTCTGTTTAAGACTCACACTGAGCATTTAAAGCTCATCCCCATAGTTTTACTCCTTATAGATAATTTTCGAGATTAGAATCGGACACGGTATTTGAGGGGACTCATCTCAAACAATTTTTTTTTTAAAAAAAATAAAGTACTTTTGAACTAAATTTTATTATTGATTTTGGGATTGTAATGGTTATTTTGGATTGTGGCATGAGTTTGTTTTCAATTGAGATTTTGCATGCATACAATTTTGTTAAAAGTCGAACAATAATTGGCTTGATATTGCTTGAGACACAGTTTTTCATAAAAAAACTAGAGGCTTCACTATTTAAATGGACATTTCTTGGTAACTATTCTAATTTTTTTTTTAAATTTGACAAATTAATACTTACGAAACTTAACGATTTTACTAGACCATTTCAGTGATCAATGTAACCTTAAAAATTTGGCCATAACGTCTGGACCGGGTTAAGGAGCTTACAAAAATTCTGACTAAAACGTTAAATTTTTAAACATGGTATAGCCTACATGTAATAATTAATCTCTGTATACTTAATGCTAATTATTATATTTTTTATAATTTCTTTTAATTTTGAAAAAAATTGAATATTGTTATAAATTTTAAATTATTTGTGCTTAAATTAAAAAACCAATTCAGGGTTAACAAACCTAAGTAGAAGTGCAAACCACTTCAATCTCACAATTCTCCATATTTGTAGTTGGAGTTTCAACTACCAACTTGGACTGATCTGTTACCTCCGAAGAAGAAGGCTCTGAATCGTCCGTCCATGTTGAACTCGAAACACCTGCAGCAACAATGGTGGAATTGTGATCCAGCAAATGCTCGAACGGATTTGAAGGTTGAGGAATTTCGGCTGCTCCATCTAACATTTTAACCACCATGCTCATCAATGGCCTCCGTTCAGGTCTATACTGAGCGAACCATAAAGCCGTCTTCACCATTCTCTCCACAGTCTCTCTACTTCCCTCATCGATCTCGCATGTGCCCATTAACTCTCCGATGTCGCCATTTCTCTCAATGTTCATCCACACCCATCTCGGGAACCACTCTTGGCTCTCCGGGACTTCGACGTTAAGGTTCCTTCGCCGGCCGATTATCTCAAATAATAGCATCCCAAAGCTATAAACATCACACTTATAGGTTATTGGAAATGGCATCCAAAGCTCCGGTGCTGCATATCCTGGAGTTCCTCGACCTCCGGTCATGGGTATATGAGTATTTTCCCTGTTGATGAGCTTGGCCAAACCAAAATCAGCAACTTTGGGACAGAATTTTGAATCTAAGAGAATGTTTCCAGGCTTTATGTCGTAGTGAATGATTCGTTGTTGACATTCTTCATGTAAGTAAGCAATCCCTTTCGCTGTTCCCACCGCAATTTCATGGAGTTTCTCGAATCCTAATTTCTTTTCTTGGGTAAACAAAAACCTTTCAAGTGAACCATCTGGCAGGTATTCATAAACTAAGGCCCTCAGGTTCTTGTCAAAGCAGAAACCATAGAGTCGAACTAGGTTAAAATGATGAACTCTGCCGATTGTGCCCACTTCCGCCATGAATTGTTGCTCGATTCTTTTATCCGAAGTTCCATGGAGAACCTTGACAGCTACCATGGTTTCATTGTTGAGAACACCCTTGTATACAGCTCCGAAACCCCCTGAACCCAACAAAGTGGAGAAATTATCGGTGGCGATCCTCAGCTGGAGAGAGGTGAATCGGATTGGTCTCTCCTTTTCCATGTTGTTGAAGAATTGATCCATGGTTGTTAGTTCCAGAGGCTGGGGAACATGAACACTTTTCTTAATATGCTGACATCTTCTGCGTATAGCGATAGCGAAAATAAAACCATTAATCGCGACGAGGATTGCTGCAGATGGTTACGAGTGAATTTGTGATCAGTTTGTTTCGACATATGGAGGAAGAGGAAGAAATTAATTAAAAGATTACCTATAGCTGTAATTGATGTCATTGATGATGATGATGAATAGAGATTGGACGAGTAACAAGAGAAGATGATGAAATGAACAATATATTAGATGTCTACCATTCGAAAGTGGAATTTTTCGCGATGGAGCAATGGGTCAATGAATTAATACAAGAGACATGAGTATACTGAGTTGATGAACTTTTCCGGTTGAATCACTAATATATAACATAAATGTAAATAAAAATAATTTCCTCATTATTAAACTGAATAATGTTGAATTAATTTGCAACACCTATTCATTCAAATGTTTAATATATAATATAAATTTATTTATGGATGTAATAAAATATACATATAGCATTAAAATATTAAAATAATTGAAAAAAAATCTTTGATTTCATGGTAAGTCAAGATTTTATTAATTCAAATTGTAGGAATTCAAATCTTATTACATGAAAATTTATTATTTAATTTTAAAAAATTAAGTATTATCAAATAATATCATTTATTTTAATTAAATATATTAATAATTTGATGATCCTAATAAAATAATCTTTATTATCTTTATTTTAACTAATAAAATAGTATTTATTATTTTTTAAATTTTTAATAATTTTACAAGTAAATTAAGACTCAAATAATATTTAACACTAACTTAATTAAATTGTTAATATATAGCATATATAAATAGATAATGGGATTTTACAACTAATTTTCTGACTTGATTGATAAGTGGGTAATGACTACCATATTAAAGTCTGGATTTACTAATTGGCTGCACTTGTTGACTGTGATGCCTTGAACAGCTTGCAATTAAATTTGTTCTTAACGTTTATCTTTATGCAATTTTAGTCCGGCTATAGAGCTCTCTCTTTCTTCAAAGTAATTAAATTCAAATAAAAATTACAATTTTATTAAATTAATGGTGATTTGAACTCATCAATTTCAAATTTTAATCTAAAATCAATGTAATTCTCAATAAAATAAATTCTCTATAGTAGTTTTCAAATTATTAAATTTTAAATTTATATAAAATATTTATTAAAAATTATAAAGTTTAAGATTAAGATTCGAAAGTGCCCTTGAATTTTTCAAAAAATATTAATTGAGCTTTTTTAAAAAATAACTCAATTTGAATACTCAAATGCTAAAATTTCTATCAATTAAATCTCTTGGATCAATAATTTCCATCATTAATCGTTATTGTGCTGATACAGTAACAATCGCTAAGTTAGACATTATGATGTTGAAGTGGACATAAGAATTACTAAGTTTATTTTAATATGGACAACAATTTATCTACATTCATCATGGGCATAATTTTTAAATTTATAAAAAATTATAAATAGTTGAAATAAAAATTATTTAAAATTTTAATGTCTAAAATGAATTCAACAAGTAGAAATTCATATTATTTGAATTTGGATAGTGATTTGTGATAATTCATTTTGTACATAAATTTTTTAAATTATTAAAATTTATTAAAAAAATTGAAAAAGTATTATAAAATTATTTAAAAGTAGAAATAATCTTTTATTTTTCCAAAAGAGAATGGATGAAAGGAAAATTGATGTCATTGGCAGGCCTATGTTAATAACATTCAGCATTTGTTAATTAGGAGCTTCAATCTCCTTCCTAATAAGATATTTGCATATTTTTTTTTTGTTTTTAGCCATACAAGTTTGGTTATTTGATCCTTATTTTTTTAAAATCTAAATTTAGTCCTCAAACTTTTAAAAAGAGTCGATTTTGACCATAACTTTTCAAAAAAAATCTATTTGATTTTTTTCGACAAAAATCTAACTAAAACATTAAATTTTTAAACATGGTAATTTGCATGGTAATCCAGAAATTAATTTTTTGAATTTTTATAATTTCTTTTAATTTTGAAAAAAAATATTTTTAAATATTGTTATAAATTTTAAATTATTTATTACATGCACAACATGCTTAAATTAAAAAAGCAATCTAGGCTTAACAAACCTAAGTAGAAGTGCAAACCACTTCAATCTCACAATTTTCCATATTCGTAGTTGGAGTTTCAACTACCAACTTGGACTGTGATAAACCGTAATATTTTTATATTTTAATCCCACATTTAGCATACTTTTGGATAATTTATCCCCCGAATTGTGGAATTTGGTGCTCCTAATCCTTTAATTTCATGTTTTATACTTATGAGAGCACCGAAGGATGAAAAGAACGAGAAACAGGCCAAAGTACGAAATTCACACGGCCTAGGCCCAAGCCACACGGCCTGGCCTCGATTTACACGGGAGTGTCCCTGCTGTGACCTGTTTTAATTCCACTCGGATTAGGATACTTAGGGGCGAAGAAAGACCTTCTGAAAGCCTATATAAACACCCTAAGTGTGACCTAAAAGGGGGCGGTTCTGGTAGGCCAAGGAGCCAAGCTAAGAGGCCGAATTGTGGGAATTACTCGAAGACAACCAGTTGATTCATCTCAAGAAGCCGGAATCATACTCAAGACGGAAGATCTTCCCTTCAATTTCCTTCAGGGGTTTTAGGGTTATTCTTATGTTTTGTTTTATATTTTCTTCTGAGATGTATTCTTTTATGATTATGAACTAAACCCCTCAAATACCTGAGGGGGATGAAACTTAAGATGGATCTTGTTATTGTTTTCTGAACTATATGATAAATACTTGATTTGTTATTAACTATGTGTTCTTAATTCTTGTTTTGATATTTTAGGATATTGATTCAAGTATTGATGTGCTTAGGCAGTGGAGCAAAAGTCCATGTTTAAGAGTAGATCTAGTATAGTTAAGCGGAGTTGATCACAACCCTAGAAATAGGATGACGAAAATCTGCCGGATTAGGGTCAAACCTAATATGGGAGTCCATAGATCGAGTTAATGCAATTCTAGGGGTTTTAATTAGAAAGAGATTTCAATTAATCAACCTAGGGTTAGACGTTAGTAGCCCCGAAAGAGGTATTAATATAAATTATGGAATCCTACGGATCAAGTCAAGTGAATAAATCGTTTGGTTTAGAGTTAAATAACAAGTGAAGTCTAGGTGGATTCTTCCTCGGGTATTGTCCTAATCAATTGGTTTTTCCCAAAAGTATTTTCCCCAATTCATTCTCTGTGTCTAGCTTAGTAGTTAGTTAATTTTAGATTAAACAACAATTCCTTTAATTTTTAGGCCAAATAATAAAAAGAAAGTTAGTATTAGTGCTTTTGGTTCCCTTGGGTTCGACATTTCGGTCTTGCCATTAAACTATACTACTGTTCGATAGGTGCGCTTGCCTCAATCGTTACCATAAGTTAGTTTCTAGGCTCGATTATTCATTATATAAATTTTAAGACTTCAGACATACGATCAGACTGCTTTGTTACCACCGAAAAAGAAAACTCTGAATAGCCCGTCCATGTTGAACTCAAAACACCTGCAACAATAATGGTGGAATTGTGATCCAGCAAATGTTTGAACGGATTTGAAAGTTGAGGAATTTCGGCTGCTCCATCTAACATTTTAACCACCATGCTCATCAATGGCCTTCATTCAGCTCTATACTGAACACACCATAAAGTCGTCTTCACCATTTCTCCACGGTCTCTCTATTTTTTTCGATCTCGCAGGCTTCCATTAACTCTCCAATATCACCATTGCTCTTAATGTTCTTCCACACCCATCTCGGGAACCACTCCTAGCTCTCCAAAAGTTGGACGTTAAGGTTCCTCCGCCGGCCTATGATATCAAATAATAGCATCCCAAAGCTATTAACATCACACTTGTGGGTTATTGGATATGGCATCCAAAGTTCCGGTGCTACATACCCTGGAGTTCCTTGACCTCCTGTCATGCTCATATGAGTGTTTTCCCTGTTGCATAACTTGGCCAAACCAAAATCAGCTACTTTGGGACAAAATTTTGAATCTAATAGAATGTTTTCAGGCTTTATGTCATAGTAAATGATTCGTTGTTAGGCCGTGTCAAAACTATAAGGTATACTGACTTATGCAACACGTCCAAGTCACACGCCCGTGTGCTAGGCCGTGTGCCAATTAGGGGGTATATTGACTTATACCACATGGCCAGTCACACGCCCGTGTGTGAGATCGTGTGGAGCATACTAACTTCAATTTAATTTCAACACCAGGGGACACACGGTCGTTTGTCACACACGGCTGAGACACGTGCCCGTGTCTCTGCCTATGTGGACAAAAATAGGCAATTTACCAAGCCATTTTGCCACCCCATTTTGTACACACCTTCACCTACACATATGGCACAAAAACAAAGCAAAATAGGCAATCCATAACAACCAAATCAAGCATAATTCTTACCATTTCATCTAACATTTCTTAGCCTAAACTTCAATCACAATCATCATCAATTTATCAAACATGTCTAAGTAACATTAAAAACTTCACAAAATGACATTAACTCATATCTAAAAACATTCACCAAGCATACATCATTTTGATCCATTTCACAAGCATAATACCAATTCCACAAACCTCATAATATAGGCCATAAGCACACTGTTCTGATTTGACCAAAAACGAGCTGTTACAACTCTCCCCCTTAAGGATTTTCGTCCCCGAAAATCTTACCAGTGAATAGGTTTGGGTACTGGTTTCGTATAGCTTCCTCAGTTTCCCACGTAGCTTTCTCAGCCCCGTGTCAATTCCATAATACTTTTACTAATGCGATTCTTTTATTTCTCAGCTCTTTGATCTCACGAACTAAAATTCGAATCGGTTCTTCAGCATATGACATATCAGACTGAATTTCAACTTCGGTCGGGGAAATAACATGTGAAAGGTCAAATCGGTATCGTCAAAGCATCGACACATGAAACACATTTCGATATGCCACTGGTCCAACTCGCTCAGTAATCTCATACGGTCCGATGAATCGCAGACTCAATTTCCCTTTCTGACCAAATCATAATATCTTTTTCCACGGTGGTACTTTCAAAAATACTTTATCCCCGATCTGGAACTCAATATCTTTCCGTTTCAAGTCTGCGTACGATTTCTGTCGATCCGAAGCTGCTTTCAAACTATCGCGAATTACTTTCACCTTTTCTTCAGTCTCTCTGATTAGATCAACCTCGTGAATCTTGTTCTTGCTAAGCTCATTCCAGTACAATGATGTTCAACATTTACGACCATATAGAGCTTCGTATGGTGCCATCTTAATACTTGTTTGAAAACTATTATTGTAAGCAAATTCAATCAGCGGTAGATATTTCTCCCAGCTACCTTCAAACTCAAGAATGCAACAACGCAACATATCCTCAAGTATCTGAATAACTCGCTCAGATTGACCATCCGTTTGTGGATGAAAAACAGTGCTAAAATGCAACGTTGAACCCAAAGCTTCTTGCAATTTCTTCCAAAATCATGAAGTAAATCTTGGATCTCTATCTGAAACAATAAATAGGGGAACACCATGTCATCTCACAATTTCAGAAATATACAGCTCAACTAATTTATCAAGCTAGAAATCTATACGTACCGGAATGAAATGAGCTGATTTCATCAATCTATCAACAATAACCCATATCGCATCTTTCTTTTTTGGAGATAAGGGCAAACCCGATACGAAGTCCATTGTTACTCTATCTCATTTCCACTCAGGAATCATAATAGGCGTAATAAACTTGACGGCACTTGATGCTCAACTTTGACTTGCTGACAAATTAAACATTTCGAAACAAATTCTGAAATATTATGTTTCATGCTGTGCCACCAGTAAAGCTGTTTCAAATTATTATACATTTTCGTGCTTCCTGGATGTATTGATAAACAACTATTGTGTGCTTCGTTTAAAATCTTCTAAATAAGCTCGGGATTTCTCGGTACACAAATTCTACCTCGAAACATCAAACATTCATCAGGCCCTATTCAAAACCCTAAATCAGAAGTCGACTCACACTGAGTTCATTTTGCTTGCAATTCATTATCAAATTTTTGAGCCTCACAAATCTGCTGTAGAAATAGCGGTCTTGCTTTCAAATTGGCTACTATCGAACCATCGTCAGACAAAGCTAATTGTGTGTTCAGAGCACGTAAAGCAAATAAGGACTTTCGGCTCAAGGTATCAGCAACTACATTAGCTTTTCCCAGATGATAGTCAATCACTGATTCATAGTCTTTTAGCAATTCTAACCATCTTCGCTGTCGCAAATTCAAATCTTTCTAAGTTATCAGATATTTCAAACTTTTTTGGTCGATATAAACATTGCATTTCTCACCAAACAAATAATGACGCCAAATTTTCAATGCGAACACTATTGTGGCTAACTCTAGATCGTGTGTTGGATAATTCTTTTCGTGCGGCTTCAACTGTCTCGAGACATAAGCTACAACTTTGCATTCCTGCATCAAAACACAACCTAGGCCATTTAACAATGCATCACTGAAAATTACGAATTCTTTACCCGACTCAGGCTGAATTAACACCGGTGCTTCTATCAATAATACTTTCAATTGATCGAAACTTTGTTGACATTTCTCAGACCATTTAAACTTCACATCTTTCTGTAGTAATCTGTTCATCAGCGTAGCAATCATATAGAACCCTTTAGCAAAGCATCGATAGTAACCAACCAATCCTAGAAAACTTCTTACCTCGGATACATTTCTAGGTGGTTTCCAATCAATAACTGTAGAAATCTTACTTGGATCAACTCGAATACCATCTGCCAAGACTATGTGTCCCAAAAATCCAACTTCCCAGAGCCAGAACTCACATTTGCTGAATTTAGCATACAAGTGCTTATCTCTCAAGGTTTGCAATACAATCCTCAAATGCTCGGCATGCTCAGACTCATCTCGTGAATAGATCAGAATGTCATCAATGAACACAACAACAAATCTGTCTAAATACGGTTTAAAAATTCGATCATCAAATCCATAAAAATGGCAGGAGCATTAGTCAAACCAAAAGGCATAACAAGGAATTCATAATGTCCATACCTCATTCTGAATACAGTTTTCGATACATCTGAGTCCTTTACTCGCAACTGATTATAACCCTATCTCAAGTCAATCTTTAAAAACACTGTTGCACATTTCAACTGATCAAATAAATCATCTATTCTAGGCAACGGATACTTATTCTTTATCGTAACTTTGTTAAGCTAACGATAGTCTATTCCCATTCTCATTGACCCGTCTTTCTTCTTTACGAACAATACAGGCGCACCCCAGGGCGAAAAACTAGGTCGTGCAAAACCTCTATCCGTTAACTTTTGTAACTGAGCTTTCAACTCTTTAAACTCTGTCGGAGCCATTCTGGATAGAGCTATTGATATTGGCGTTGTCCCTGGTGCTAATTCAATACTAAACTCAACCTCTCTAATATGTGGCAATCCCGATAATTCTTTAGGAAATATATCTGAATATTCACAAACGACTGGCACTGATTCAACCTTCTTTTCAGACACTTTAGTATCTAAAACATAAGAGAGATAAGCTTCATAACCTTTTCTCACATACCTCTGCACTGTCATCGATGAAATCACTATTGGTAAACCACCCGACTCATCATATTCAATCCGAAGAATTTCATTATTCTGACATTTCAGTTCTATAGTTTTTCATCTACAGTTCACAACAACATCATGCAAAGTCAACCAATCCATTCCTAAAATTACATTGAACTCATCAAATGGCAAAAGCATCAAGTCATCCGGAAAATAGTAACCCCGAGTCATTAAAGGACAATTCTTGCAAACTTTATCAACTAGAACATACTTGCCTAAGGGGTTCGATACTTTAATCACGAATTCAGTAGACTCGACAGGCAAACTCTTATTAGACACCAAATTCATACATATATACGAATGAGTAGATCCAGGATCAATCAATGCAATAACATTAGTTTCGTAAAGAGAAAATGTACCGGTAATGACATCAGGTGATGACGCATCTTCGCGAGCGCGAATAGCGTAAGTTCTAGCAGGTACTCTGGCATCAGATCTCACTGTTGAATCTCTCGTTATGCCTTGATTACCACTTGCATTTCCCACATTTCTTGGTGGCCTCCCTCGAGTAGCTGTGTTGCTCGATCTTACATTCTGAGATTTATCTTTTTCATTTAGTTCGGGACAATCTCTAATAAAATGATCTCGTGAACCATAACTGTAACAAGCTCTATTATTATTTTTCATCTAGCATTCTTCAGAATGTCGTTTTCCACATTGTTGACACTCGGGTTTAACATCTTTCACATTGCCAACACTTGATACCGATGTAGTTTAAGCTGTAGGGCTGATATACTATTTTCCACGATCCTGATTAGAATATCCCACTAAAGTTGTCAATCTGTTAAAATAGTCTTTGGATTTCTTTGATGAAGATTGATACGGCTTAGTCATCGATCCTTTTCTCGAGTCTCTAGCTTTTGAATCTGCATTTCTCTTTTCTTTGCTAAGATCATCGGTTTTACAAGCCCTTTCAAAAAGAATGACAAATTCTTTCAACTCTAAAATTCCGACTAGTAGTTTTATATCTTTGTTCAATCCATCTATGAATCGCTTGTACATAATTTTTTCAGTGGAAACGTATTCCCGAGCATACTTGCTGAACCTACAAATTCTCTTTCATAATCTGTTACAGTCTTTCGGCCTTGTTTCAACTCTAAAAATTCTTTATGCTTCTGATCGAGAAATCTTGACTGATGTATTTCTTTCAGAATTCAAATTGAAAGAACTCCCAAGTAACCCGTTCTTTTGGAACTACAAATATTAACGTGCTCCACCATTGGTACATGGGATCTCTCAGCAAAGATACAACACATTTAATACATTCATCAAGAGTACAAGACAATTCATCGAATACTCGAATCGTATTTTCGAGCCAGAACTCAGCTCTTTCCGCATCATCATCAACAGAAGCCCGGAACTCTTCAGCCCGAAACTCAACTCCTTGAGGAGCTAGAGGTACAGGTTGGGGAATAGGAGGGGGTGGAGGTTGTTGAGCAGCCGGGTTCATACGAATATATTGAGTGAACCACTCATTCATCATTTGGAAGAAGGCTTCTTTAGCCTTTCATCCCTGGCTACCCGTCACAGGTTTAGAATCGAACGGCGTTGTCCCTTGCGTGGGAGCAGGCGCATTACTTTCAACCTCATCAGCTATAGCTCGATTGGGATTTATTACTACATGAAAATACAATTTAAAACGTCAGGAGTCATCACACTATCACAATTTATATATGGCATGTATAGCTAGGATCTTACACACGCTATGTTAGTCCTAAAATCAACGAAACTGTAGCTCTGATACCAATAAATGTAACACCCTCACTTGTATTTAACGCCGGAATAGGGTTACGAAGTATTACCGATCAATTTACAACACATATAGTATACATTTATGTAACAATAAGCATTCATCCTCATAAATCATTCAACACAATCACATTGTCCCTTATAAGGGCCTAGCATTAAACATACTTTAGAAGTGGTTCGGGGCTAAATGGATATCATACAAAAATTTTGGAAACTTAGAAATTTTTCATGTAAACAAGGGTCACACACCCGTGTGAATAGGCCGTGTGCCATACACGGCTTGTAGACACGCCCATGTCTCAGCCTGTGTGAAAACAGGGCACACATACTGACTTGGGTCACACGGCCGACCACACGCCCGTGTGTCTAGCCCATGTACCCATCGAAGTGGCCACACATGCCCGTGTGCCAGGCCGTGTGTTAGGCCGTGCCAAAACTGTAGGGTATACTGACTTATGCAACACGGCCAAGTCACACGCCCGTGTACTAGGCCTTGTGCCAATTAGGGGGTATACTGACTTGTACCACACGGCCAGTCACACGCCCGTGTGTGAGACCGTGTGGAGCATACTGACTTCAATTTAATTTCAACACCAAGGGACACACAGCCGCGTAACTTGACCGTGTGTCACACACGATTGAGACACACACCCGTGTCTTTGCCTGTGTGGACAAAAATAGGCTATTTACCAAGCCATTTTGCCACCCCATTTGGTACACACCTTCACCTACACATATGGCACAAAAACAAAGCAAAATAGGCAATCGATAACAACCAAATCAAGTATAATTCTTACCATTTCATCTAACATTTCTTAGCCTAAACTTCAATCATAACCATCATCAATTTATCAAACATTTCCAAGTAACATTAAACACTTCACAAAATGACATTAACTCATATCTAATGTAATAGTCCGGTTTAGACCCTAGTCAGAATAGTGGTTTCGGGACCACAAATCCGAGTCAAAAAAATATTTTAATATTATTTTCTGTGCTTGCAACATGTGACTAAGAATGTGTGAAAGATTCATGAATTAATTTGATTGATTATGTGCTTAATTTGATGAAAGGATCTAATTGCATTAAATGCAAAATTAGCATGCCATGTGTTAAAAGTACTTATGTGCTATGTTTTTATTAATATGAGGTCCTTATGTTGCAATTTAGCCATTGAATATTGGTATGGACGGTTGTGGTCATTAATTAAAAGGTTTATGTATTATTTTATGATGGATAATGTAACACCCCTAACCCAAAACCGTCGCCGGAATAGGGTTAAGAGGCATTACCGGACAATAGGATTATTTACAACCCAATTACGACACAAAGTCAATCATCATCATAATACATCAAACATAAATAATTAGTCCCTTATTAAGGTGTATAAGACCTTAAACACATGCTAGGGAGGGGTCGGGACTAAACCGAAGTACATACAGAAACTTCTCAGAAATTTAAAACTTTTCTAGGTTTCAGGGGATACACGCCCGTGGGGGTAGGCCGTGTACCTCCCACGGCTGCTAGGCACACCCGTGTGTCCTCCCCGTGGTCGAAACTGACCTTTGCTCCACGGCCACCAAGCACGCCCGTGTACTTTGGCCGTGGTCGATCCTATCAAAAGTCACACGGCTACTAGGCAGTAGACACGTCTGTGTGCCAAGGCCGTGCGCTCTTAGGCCATATACTGACTTACACCCACGGTCACTAGGCACGCCCGTGTGCCACAACCGTGTGGCAAAAATAGGCCATTTGCAAGACCAAAATGCCACCCACATGGGTCAATCACCACAAGCACACTTAAGCATGTTTATACACACATTTTGGCAACCATTTCCTATTATATGATCAATCTATCAACTCATACAAACTCACTTTCAAACATTTCAACTTATAAGCTAACATATAAAACTTGAATACATTCGATACTAAACATTATTCCTTCTCAATTTTACTAAATCATACTAGCATTTTACCAACACAAAGTTACCATTGATAAATCATTCTCTTCAACCATAAACCATACCAAAATATGCCTCATATCATAAAGCCATTCATGCTTGAAGCAATCATATATTTAGCCACATCACATGGCTAATTACACACCTCAAATATGTACCAAATAACTAGCCTATACATGCCATATTTCAACTATATACATATTTCCAAAAGTACACCAAAATAGATTGCTGATAGTGTGATTGAGAAGCTGACGATTCCCAGATCCAAGCTAGTTGTACTGACACTGCAAAGCAGAGAAACAAATCACACAATAAGCTTTCAAAAGCTTAGTAAGTTCGTAACAAAATACATTAAATCAAAACATATCATCACATAGATTATTTCAAAATCTAATATCTCATATCATCCAAAGCTAATAATTTCAATTAACCTTCCATAAACTCATTCGTACTTTCATCAACCACATAGGTTCTGAACGTACCTTAGCCAACACTTAGTTGTCAAATATTTATGCTACTCAGTACTCATGAATCACTTCGATCAACATTCGTCCCTTCTTCAGTTTATTCGCACACTTAGTGCCTAAATAGTTAACCGAAGCTTAATTAGCATTGCACACTTAGTGCATCCATATCAAACTGATTTTGAATCGGTATCGTACACATAGTGCTAACCACAAAGCCGATGCTTATATTACTCTGCACACACAGTGCTATTTATCTTGGTCACATTTCTAAATACGCACACTTAGTGCCATTTAATTCAATCTATCACATAGCATTCACATTTCAACAATACCATACCATTCATTTCATAACATTAAACACAACTAAATACACGTATTATGTCCGAACTTACCTCGGACGTCGAATTATCGAAGCAGTCGATTAATCGAGCACTTTATCTTTGCCTCGATCTCGATCCGAACTTCTTCTTTCTTGGTCTATACACATTCAAATTAAATCCATTCAATCACCAAATCATTCATTTTAGTCCAAACACACATATTTAGGGCATTTACAAAATAGCCCTCACATTTTTACATTTCGACACTTTAGTCCCCATTTCACAAAATCACCAAATTCACATAATTTCTCCTAGTACAAGCTTAGCCGAATTTTACTAATGTTTATACAAACCCACACATTTCATTTATTCCATATTTTAATCCTTCAATTTCTCATTTCCTCAATTAAGCCTAAAATGCTCAATTTCACTAAAAATCCCAATACAAAATATGTTAACCCAACACCAAGTTTTCATATTTCACTATCAACTAGCACATAGCTCAAACATTCATCAATGGCTCATCATAAAAACATCATCAATTCACAAAATTACAACATGGGTTAGCTAGAGTACGAAGCAACGATTACGAAAACGTAAAAATTAATAAAAAACCTAGCTAAAATCACATACCAATTTGTGCCTAAGCTTGCCGAAACCTCAAAGCTTCCTAGCCCTTCTTTCTTTTCTATTTTCGGTGAGTAAAAATATGAATACTCATCTCATTTCATGTTTTGTTTTACTAATCTTATATTATTAATTCAATTACAATAATGACCTTTCATTAAACATATATAACATATATATAATGAGGCCATTCATGGCTTTTAACATACCACTATCTAAATATTGGCATTATTGCCTCATAAGGCCTCCACATTAATAAAACAACAACACTTAAGTACTTAAAAATCAGCACATAGCTTTTACTCTTTACGCAATTAAGTCGACCTTCTCTTATTCTGGCACACAGTCAATAAAATTACCACACAGAATTTTCACACGGACTATATCACATACTATTCACATAGAAAATAATATTCAATTACCATTCTAACCTCAGATTTGTGGTCTCGAAACCACTGCTCCGACTAGGGTCTAAGCCGGGCTGTTACAGATAAAATAGTAATTCTTGTAATATTATATGTTATAATAAAATAAACATTAAAATGCCATGATAAGTGTGTTCATCCACCGAAAATACAAAGAAAAAGAAAAAGAAAAAGCTTGTTAGGCATTCGGCTCTTGTTCATCTTAATTAATGTATGGATTTTGATCGGTTTTTAATAATTTCTACATTTTTATAATCGTTGCTTCGAGTACTACAAAACCCATGATTTAATTTTGGAATTTGATGAAGAAATTAAAATGTGCTATTGATGATTTTGTGATGTTTGATGATGAAATATGAAGATATGTGATAGATTAACATAGTTTGTCTTTGGATTTTTGGTGAATTTGAGTAATTTGGATTAAATTGAGAAAATAATATTTTGAGGGACTAAAATGTGAAATAAATGAAATGTATGGACTTGTATGATCATGTTGAAAATTTGGCTAAGCATGGGTACAAGGGAATTATGTGTATTTTGTGATTTTATGAAATAGGGACTAAAATGTCAAAATGTGAAAATGTGAGGGCTAATTTGTAAATTACCCTAAATGTGTGTTTTTGGATTGAATTGAATGATTAGGTGAATAAATGGGTTAAATTTGAATATGTATAGATCAAGAACCGAAGAAAACAGATTTAGACCGCGAAAATCGAAAGTGATCGAGTAGTCGAATTTGTCCGTTTAATCTGAATTCGAGGTAAGTCTATATACAAATAAATGTAGTTAAATTGAATTATTCATGTTCAATTAATATTGAATTGTGATGAATGGCTTTAGATGATATTCGTGTGATATCCGAGAAAGTATCGACAATGTGTCAAGGTTTGAAAAGTCCCGTACAAACCTAGGAATAGATAGGATTCATATGTCATGACATAGAGATTATGATATTTGATATCATGTAAGACCACGTCTGGGACGTTGGCATTGATTTGAGATTTCGTGTAAGACCATGCCTGGGACGTTGGCGTCGATTTGATATTTACGTGTAAGACCATGTCTGGGACATTGGCATCATATCTGATTTCGTGTAAGACCCTGTCTGGGATAGTGGCATCGATATTTGATTACATGTAAGACCACGTCTGGGACGTTGGCATTGTACGAGTATTCCAGTTATCTGAGTATCCTATTTGATTCTGAATGGTTCAACGGGAAAATCCGAGGAATGAAAGATTATGTGAAATGTGTAACCGTTTCAGGTACGTTTGATGTGTATGCTTTGTTTAAGCATGAAAGGTAAGTATTTGTGAATTTGCAAAAGAGAAATATGTGCATAGAATCGATGAGACAAAATGTGATATATGCATAATTGTGATATGAGCAAAAAAGATACTTTGAGATGTGAATGATTGGTAAGCAATGGCTAAACAAATGAGCCAAGGAAAAATTATGAATTTGCAAATGATATATATTGATGATCTTGTATTTGATATGATTATGAATGTTTATATGTTAAGTTTATTTGTATATGGCTTACTAAGCTTTTGAAAGCTTACTCTGTGTGTGTGTTTGCATTGTTTTATAGATCGTCAAAGCTACGGAAGGCATGGGGATCATCGAGGATCATCACCACACTATTAAACTCTATGTTGGTACTTTTGAGTGTATACATAGTTAAATATGGCATGTATAGGCTAGTTATTTTGGAAGTATGTTGAGATGTATGAATAGCCATGTGATATGGCTAGATAAAGATATGATGTGAATGAGTAAGATATGCTAAATGATGTATATTTTGGTATGTTTAGTGGCTAATGGTTGAACTAATGGAATATTCAAATTTATGGTAAGTTTGTGGATGAATTATGCTTAGAAATACTTGTGATTAAGTTGAGCTAAATGGCACACAAGATGGTGTATTTGAAATGTTCTTGAATGGGTAGAAAAGATGGTCATTTTGGTGTGTTTTGGTTGCCATTGGTGTTAGGAATAATGTTTGCATGTGTTTGTAGGGATAGCCCAAAGTGTGGATGGCAAATTGGCCTTGCAAATGGTCTATATTTGCCCACACGGTTGAGCACACGAGTGTGTAGCTTAGACCATGTATTTCATGGTTGTGTTTTAAAACAAGTCAGACTTGACCACGAGCTGGACACACGGGCGTTTGACTGGCCATGTGGTGCAAGTCAGTAGCGACCACAGGTGTGGCACACGGGCGTGTCCTCGGCCGTGTGGACAAGTCAGAATGTATGCCCTGTTTTGCCATAGCTTAGACACACGGGCATGTCTGAGGCCGTGTCAGGCACACGGCCTGCCCACACAGGCGTGTGACCTCTGTAGCTTTAAAAAATGTTTGAATTTCATAAATTTTCGTATGTGTTCGGTTTAGTCCCGACCCCTTTCTAATGCATGTTTAAGGTCTCGTAGACCTATTTAAGGGACACTTTGATTTGATTTGTTGAATTATGCTATGAAATGTCTGTACAAAATCCGATCTGTCCGGTAATGCTTTTAACCCTAGACCGGCGATGGTTACGGGTTAGGGGTGTTACATCTAAAAACATTTACCAAACATACATCATTTTGTTCCATTTCACAAGCATAATACCAATTCCACAAACCTCATAATATAGGCCATAAGCACACTTATATATACATAACTAAACTAGCCAAATTAAGCCAAATCTCATGGCTATAAATACAAACAAAACATAACCATTCATAAGTCATCTCAAATGACAATATTCACTTTCAAAACATAACCAAAATGACTCAAGCCTATACATGCCATATACCATATATACTCAACTCAAAAGTACCAAGTAGATAGTTGGATAGTGTGACGTAGTCTCTGATGATCCCCGAATCCGAGCTAGCTTTGAATTCACTATAAAACACGGGAAAGACAAACAGAGTAAGCTACAAAGCTTAGTAAGTTCGTACTAACTATACTCAACAATTCATAAAACACAAATCATCAAATTGAACAAGTTAATGTATAATTCATGATAATACCAAACCTTCCATAAGCTTATTCATATACTTATATGCAAAGTCATAACCTTTTCTATTTGATCTACATACTTACATGTACATACCTGTACAAATTCATAACGAACTCATACCTTCCCGTAACACTACTGAATACTCGATGTTTCTCACACTAATTGCCATTACGTAGCCGAAGCTATAATAATTCCGCACACTAAGTGCCTTACTTGATGTTTCGCACACTAAGTGCCATCGCATAGCCGAAGCTATTATAATTCTGCACACTAAGTGCCTTACTCGATGTTTCGCACACTAAGTGCCATCGCATAGCCAAAGCTATTATAATTCCAGTGCCATCGCATAGCCGAAGCTATTATAATTCCACACATTAAGTGCCTTACTCAATGTTTCGCACACTAAGTGCCATCGCATAGCCGAAGCTATTATAATTCCGCACACTAAGTGCCTTACTCGATGTTTCGCACACTAAGTGCCACAATTAGCCGATTTATCGTCGAATATAAATGTAGTCCCGTATATACAATTTATGCAATATCAAAACATTAAAAAGCATAATTATAACAATGCTTATTGTATATGAACTTACCTCGGATGCTAAAACGGCGAATCGAGCCATTTAGTTGATAACTTTAGTTTTCCCCCGGTCCAAGTCCGAATTCCCTTTCTCTTGATCTATATAATATCAAATTCAGCTTATTCAATCACCACTTTATTCAATTTAATCCAAAACACACATTTGGACACATTTACACTTTTGTCCCCAAAGTTTCACATTTTTACATTTTAGTCCTTATTTCACAAAAATCACAAATTAATGAAATTCAAGACTAACCCATGCTGGTCGAATTACCATAATGCCCCTAGCAGCCCATAATTTGCATTTATTTCATATTTTAAGCACTAACTTTACACATTTCTTAATTTAATCCCTATTTTGCATTTTTACTCAAAATCACTTTACAAAACTTATTTATATAACAACAAACATTCAAAATCTATCATCAATCATCAAAACTCATACATATTCATCAATGGAAACATTCAAAATCTTTAACATTTTTGCAAATTAGTCCCTGGGCTAGCTAGTACTAGCTACAACGATCTCAAAAACATAGAAATCATTAAAAACGAGACAAAAACCACACCTTAATTGGCAAACATAGCATAGCCGAATGAAGAGAAAAGAAATGGCTTCTTCTTTGCCCTAACTTTCGGTTGATGATGAGTATAAAAGATGATAATAATGTTTTGTTTAATTTAATTAACCTTTATTATAAGAATTACCATTTTAACCTTGTTAATAAACCATTAAAACAACATATATAATGTCCATAAAATTCCACTCACACAATTAATGGTCTAATTACAACATAAGGGCCTTATCTTTAAGGTTCTATAGCTATTAGACACCTTTAGCTATTAGAACTCATGTTTTACGTTTTACGCGATTTAGTCCTTTTTATCAAATTAACCAATCAAATGATAAAATTTCTTCACGAAATTTTCACACATACATGATATCATACTATAAACATTAAAATAATAATAAAATAAATATTTTGACCTCAAATTCATGGTTTTGAAACTACTATTCTGATTTCATCAAAAACGGGTTGTTACACGGGAGCATGACAATCTTGGATTTCGAAAGTTGCATGATCATAACACTTTCTTCATGATGAAGTTGGGTTTTAGAATTGTGGCTGATTCTAAAGCTCTCTGGTGTAGGTGCTTCGAGCAAAGTATGGGGTAGTTGTCGGAATCCCAGAAACTCTGTCTTGCAGTAGAGGCTCTTTTTTGTGGAGAGCCCTTACTAAGGTTTGGCCACTTATTCAGGAGAATTTTCTTTGATTAGTGGGGGATGAGAGAAATATCAGGTGTTGGTGTAATCCACGGGTTCCGAATGTATACCTCTCGTTAATTTGATTCCCGGACATGCTAGTCTTGATTTGGACTACTTGCTTAGTGATATAGTTGCTAATGATGGTACTTGGAACCTTGATTTGTTTTGGCCCTGGTTGCCTGAGAGAATCATTTGAAAGATTATTGGGATACCCCCATGTCACTCGGTAGCAGGAGTTGACAGGATTATCTGGGGAGGAACGAGGATGGGTTCCTTATCTGTTAAAAGTGCCTATGGGAAAATTCGAGAATATTCTTGGAAATAGAATGAAGATGTCTAGAAGATCCCTTGGAAGTTTAAAATCCCTCACAGGGATGGATTTTTTGTTTGGCTAGTGCTTAAGCAGAGATTATCACCAGCACATAGAGAGTCCGTAGGAGCTTATGTCATAGTTCGACGTATTGAGTTTGTGGTCATATTTCAGAAGATATGTTGCATGCCTTAAGGAATTGCACTGCAGCAAGGAAAATCTGGAACCTTTTAATCCATACTGATAGACTTTGCAGGTTTTACCCTAGCAATCTATAGGAATGGCTCATTTCAAATTTACAGAACCATTATGAAATCTGCTTTGGGGAGGTTGATTGGAAGTGTCTTTTTGGAATTATCATTTAGCGTATTTGGAAGAACTACAATCTTTCCATCTTTCAGGGTGCGACTTGGAGCAATAATGATACTATTAAAGTCTCGTATAGTTGGGCCAAACAATTTTTTTGTCTGATAAGAGGCCAATGGGTACGTTTTGGGCTTCGATCTTTTGCTCTATTTCATTTAGGAATGGGATATACTTGAATACAGATGGATCTGTTAGGCTTGAGGATGGTTCTGCGGTAGCAAGAGGAGTTGTGAGAAACCAAAATGGGGAATCGATCACTGGCTTTAATAGGTTATTGGGCAGCTGTTCAGTGCTTGAGGCTGAATTGTGGGGTATATTGGATGGATTAGACATATTAATTGATTGAGGTTTTGACAATGTATTGATCCAGGCAGACAGTCTTAAGGTGGTTATGACCATTCAGGAAAGTCTTATAGGAAGGTCCAATTTGGCTTTGATTGGGAGGATTCTTCAGCTGTTGTTTGAGATTCGTCATTGGAATATTTGCCACATACCCAAAGAAGAGAACCATAAAGCTGATAGGTTGACCAAGTTGGCTCACTTAGGAAGTCAAGGACTGCGTGTTTTTGAAATATCCCCGTTTAGGGGTTTAGGCTTGTTAATGTAGGTTGTGTCTTGAAATAAAAATATTTTTCTCATTATTCAACTGAATTGATGTTCAATTGGCTTGTAACACCTATTCATTCAAATGTTTTATATAATATAAATTTATTTATGGATGTAATAAAATATACATATAGCATTAAAATATTAAAAATAATTGAAAAAAAATTGGTTTCATGGTAAATCAAGATTTTATTGATTCAAATTGTACGAATTCAAATCTAACATGCAAATTTATTATTTAATTTAAAAAATTAAGTATTATCAAATAATATGATTTATTTTAATTAAATATATTAATAATTTAATGATCTTAGTAAAATAATATTTATTATCTTTATTTTAACTAATAAAATAGTATTTATTATTTTTTAAATTTTTAATAATTTTACAAGTAAATTAAGACTCAAATAATATTTAACACTAACTTAATTAAATTGTTAATATATAGCATATATAAATAGATAATGGGATTTTACAACTAATTTCTGACTTGATTGATAAGTGGGTAATGACTACCATATTAAAGCCTGTGATGCCTTGAACGGCTTGCAATTAAATTTGTTCTTAACTTTTATCTTTATGGAAAACAACAAAAAAATGCAAGAAAACTCTCTGAAATCTGGTGAAGTTTCTCCTCATCGGGAAGCTGATGACGGAGATGGTTCTCGGGCAGAGATGGATCATATCACTAAGAAAGTCCGCTTTAAAGAGGGAATAGTTGAAGGGGCCATGGATATGCTGGTTGAATCTGAATCGAATCCAAAAATATCCTGGAAAGATAAACTCCTGGGGACCAAATCTGGCTCATTTGATGATGAAAGATTGGATCCTTTTAGGGACGAAAGCGTCGAAGATCTTGAATTCCTGGAGGGAGATATTCGCAGATCTGTTGTTAATGGCACTCCTGCCATTGATTTTTCAGAAAGGATTCAACAAATCCTGTTCAAAAAAATGGAATTAACAGTAGTTATTAAACTGCTCGGAAGAAATATTGGGTATGGGGCTCTTTCTAACCGAATTAGCAGCTTATGGAACCCGTCAAAGCCTTTCCATCTCATGGATATTGAGAATGGATATTATTTGGCTAAATCTCACTGTGTTCATGATTACACCAAAGTTCTATCTCAGGGTCCATGGTTGGTTTACGGACAATATCTGACAGTACAACCTTGGGCCAAAGAGTTCAGTCCCTCTCAACCTTTTCCAAGCACAGTATTGGCTTGGATACGACTAACAGGCCTTCTGGGGTTCTTATACAAGAAGAAAATTCTAGAGGAAATAGGAGGGCTTATTGGGAAAGTCGTTCGGCTAGACCTCAATACCGACAGGAAGACTAGAGGCTGCTTTGCTAGGATGGCCGTTTACATCAACTTGGACAAGCCATTGACGGCTCAAGTTATTTTTAATGGCATGAAACAAAGGGTGGAATATGAAGCGTTGCCGACGATTTGTTATAACTGTGGAAAGTATGGACACACAAAGGAACTATGCCTTTCGGTGTAAACGGAGATTGCAACATGGAAAGAATAGGCAGAAAACATCCTGACGGCGGCAGAGAAAGGAAGAGAGGAGGAGACTTACGGGCCTTGGATAGTGGTTGAAAGAAAATCACGGAGTAATTTCCAGAAAAACAATCTTTCCAAAAGAGTCAATAATGAAAAAGAAAACTTGTGGTCCAGATTTGAAGCTTTGGCGCATTTGGGATGAAAAGAAGAATTGAAATATGAAAAAATAAAAGGAAAGATAAGCAGATTGCGGTCCTTCAAAATATTGAGAGCGTTGGCATTAATACAGATGAGCATGAAAAGTTGTCTCGGGGCAGGCCTAGAGTAAATAATGGGTTACAGCTGGAGGGAGTTAGAAAGCATAATGGACTGTCGGCTACTGAAAACGCTCTCTCATTTAATGCGATAGCAGAACAGTCACAAAGCACAGATGGGAAAGGATTGGTTCTAGAAGATCCACCTTTGAATAATATCGTGACAGGTATTATAGAGTCTGATATGCTTCAGGGCAACAATGAAGTAGGCCCACCATGCGATAAAACAACAATTCACTTATCAGAAGCAGGGAGCTCATCAATTAATGAGCTAGTGGGTCGGTCGTTGCCATTGGATGTCAGAGCTTTAGAAGAAGAAGGCCCATCTCTCATTAAACTCGTAGATAACCCAATAAAGATCGATTTGGAGCAGACCATTAACGGGTTAGACTCTCTTTGCGCCAATAAAGACCATCATATCACCGAAGCAGAGAGTTCCTCTTTACAAACTTCTTTTAATTTTTTGAATAATAAGTCGGTTATAGGCTCTTCTATATTACATGAAAATAGTACTTTTTCACCGCATTTACATACTTCTTGCCTTAATCCTATTTTCGATGCTCAGGAGCTAAATGGCAGTGATGGTCATTTCATGACTACCAAGACTATTTCAACAACGGCAAATATGGTTGAAGCCTAGATGGTTGATTCTCTTGGCGGTCTTAATAATAATAGACACACGATCATTTCATTCAAAGAGAAAGGATCAACAGAAGGTATGAACAAGAATTGGTTTTCCAGAAAATTAACGGGAGGTAAGGAATGTGGTTTTCGGTCCAGTAGGAAAATAAACAAAATTACGCATGGGAAAGGGAATAATATTAAAATTAAAAATTCTTCTAAAATTCCTTTGAGTGATTCTATGACTAGGTTGGCCAAGGCTATCTCCATGCCTAAAAATGCGAATTCAGATGCATTTACCCCGTCCACTGGTAAAAGTGTTTAATTTCGTTTTAATTTTTGGATTGATTGGCTCTTTAAGTCTTGATAGTGCTGATATTATTATTATTGTTTTTAATAATCTTTTATGAATTTTAATCTTTCAATATTTTCTTGGAACTGTCAAGGGTGTACTAGGAGTAAATTTCTTTGAGCATTTCGTGAGTATAATCTCGAATATAAACCAGACATTGTGTGTCTTTTGGAGCCGAGAGTCAGTGGTTATAAAGCTAATTCTATTATTGATAAGTTGGGTTTTGATCGTTCTCACCACATTGAGTCTGTTGGTTTTTCAGGAGGCATTTGGGTTGATTGGAAGGATTATATCTCCATCAGCATTATTCATAATCATCCTCAGTTCATGCTTCTTAGTATTAAAGATACTAATTTTAATAATGGTTTTTTGATTTTTGTAGTTTATGGTAGCCCTGACAAAACTAAAAGGAAATCTCTTTGGGATGATCTAATGAATGTCTTACCTCAGGATCCCCTGCCATGGATGATTTTGGGCGATTTTAATGCCATTCTATCCCCTAAGGACAAAAAAATGATCGATCGACAGGTAAGAGATGTAATTTATTTGGTAACTTTGTTGATACTTGTAATCTGCAGGACCTTGGTTACATAGGACCTTCCTATACCTAGCAAAGAGGAAATACATATGAGAGATTGGATAGAGCTCTAGCAAATGATGCTTGGATTTCTGCTTTTCCACATTCTCTGGTTTATCACCTCCCTCACATTAAATCGGATCATAGGCCCATTCTACTTAAAACTAGGCCTACGCTTAATGTCCCAAGAGGGAGACCGTTTCGTTTTCTTGCAGGATGGACAGAGCACGCAAATTTTAAGGATTTGGTCTCTAGCAAATGGAGATACTCAGGTAACATGGCTGTTTCGTTATCTGAATTTACCTCACATGTAAAGGATTGGGATAGGGACACTTATGGTTACATAGGCACTCGTAAAAGACAACTTTTGAGATCTCTTGGGAATATTCAAAAGGCCATGGATCAGTCGACCTCTAGAAGATTAGCAAATTTGGAGGTGGAGGTTCGTGATGAGTTGGAAAATGTGCTCAACCATGAGGAGCTTTTATGGAGACAAAAGGCTAGATGTGACTGGCTTCAGTTTGGGGACAAGAATACCAAGTTTTTTCATCGTCGAACGATGCAAAGGAGGAAATTTAACTGCATTTTGGCTTTACATCTTAGTAATGGGGAGTGGTGTTCAGAGCAGGATATTCTCAGTGATGAAGCCGTCAAGTTTTTGGAGAATTTATATGGTGAAAATCCAAGTCCCATGTATAATATCCCTTCTAATATTTTTCCTAGTCTTGAGGAGCAAGATATTGATTTTCTAAAAAAGGCGGTGACAAATGACGAGATTAAGAAGGCCCTGTTCAATATGGCGCCACTGAAAGCTTCAGGAAGTGATGGTTATCATGCGCACTTCTACCAAAGTCAGTGGGACCTAGTTGGAGGGGCGGTTTGCGAGTGGGTTCAGGGAATTTTTGATGGTAACAGTTTTGAGGAGGAACTTAACAACAGTCTTATTGTGCTTATCTCGAAGAAGGAATGCCCAGATGATTTCAGTCAATTTCGGCCAATCAGTCTTTGCTCGGTTTTATATAAGTTGGTGATGAAGGTGATCGCTAATAGATTCAAAGTGGTGTTTCCAAATTACATTTTCCCAGAGCAAGCAGGGTTTATTGCAGGGAGGAACATATCAGATAATGTCATTATTGCACATGAAGTTATCCACTTTATGCGCAGTAGGAAAGGTGATAAGAAATGGTTGGCCATTAAGTTAGACTTGGAGAAAGCATATGACAAGGTCAGTTGGAAATTTATAGAGGTGTCACTGGTCGCTATTGGGATCCCCAAGAGACTCAGAAAGGTCATTATGAATGCTATCTCCTCCTCCCCTATGCAGATTCTTTGGAATAGAGTCCCATCTAGATCCTTTAAGCCTGTAAGAGGAATTAGACAGGGTTGTCCATTATCGCCTTATCTTTTCATTCTTTGTATGGAATTGTTAGGTTATCTTATCAATTCAGAGATAAAAACTGGTAAGTGGCAGCCTATTAGGCTTTCTAGATTGGGATCGGCTTTATCCCATCTCTTTTTTTGTAGATGACCTGGTTAAGTTTTTGTAAGGCGGATATGGATCAAGCTCTTTTGCTAAAGGAGATTCTTAGACGGTTTTGTGATCTTTCTGGTCACAAAATAAGTGCTAGGAAGAGTAACATGTTTTTCTCAAAGAGTGTGGATATCAACTTAAGTGACCAGATTAGCCAACTTTTTTGGATTTTAGAAGGTGCTTAATCTAGGAAGATACTTGGGGGTACCTCTTTTCCATGATCGTGTCACTAAGAGCACTCTGAACTTTGTGATCGAAAAAGTGAGAAGTAAACTTCAAAATTGGGATGCTCGGAAACTTTCCCTTGCAAGGCGTATTACTCTAGCTCAATCAATTTTCCTGGCTATTCCTGGCTATTTCATGCAGTCCTTAGCTATCCCGAAAGGGGTGTGCGATTCGTTAGAGAAGATAGTCAGAGAGTTTATTTGGGGAGGTTCAGCTGGCAACCCAAAAATAGCCTTGGTTGGATGGGAGTCCATTTGTCAGCCCAAGACTTGTGGAGGGCTTGGTTTTAGACATCTTCAAGACCATAATAACTCTTTCCTTATGAAAATTAGCTTTAATCTTGTCTCTCGGAAGGACGCATTATGGGTTCAAGTTCAAGTTCGAAATATGGATGGAAGAATCAGCTTCCTGAGTCTATTCACAAGAGACAGTGCTCGCATCTTTGGAAATATTTATCTAAGGTGTGGCCTCTCTTTCGTGAAAACCTTATGTGGTCTGTTGGGGATGGTTCTACAATTTGTGGATGGAAAGAAAATTGGATACTTGATGTTGGGCCTCTGTTATCTTATGTTTTCGGTCATAACAGGCTTAACTTAGATAGCACTTTGAAGGATTAGGTTCTTCCGGATGGTTCTTGGAATATTGATATGCTTCATATTTGGCTTTCTGAGGACATATTGAAGCGTGTTGTAAGTATTCCTCCACCCCATCTTGATGGTGGCGAAGATAGAATCATTTGGGCTCGTTCGGGATCCAGTTCGTTCTCTATCCGAAGCACTTATTGGACGTTAAAGGAGAATTCTTGGAGACCTAAAGATGATAATTGGAAAATCATTTGGAAATATCAAGGACCTCAGAGAGTCCGGATTTTTCTCTGGCTTGTGACCAATCAGAGACTTTTAACTAACTCAGAGAGGAGCAGAAGAGGAATTGCACAAAGTAGTGCGTGTCAAAGATGCGATCATAATCTTGAAGACATCATGCATGTACTTTGCGATTGTTTGATGGCCAAGGAAGCTTGGATGCTTGTAGTCCCTCCAGAGAAGCAATCCAGGTTCTTTTTTGACCCTTTACAAACTTGGCTAACAACTAACCTTAGCTGTCATCTTAAATTGCAGGATAAAGGTATTAATTGGTCGTGCCTTTTCAGGATCATGGCTTGGAGAATTTGGAAGAATATGAATCTCTTCATCTTTCAAAATATTCATGGGACGTCCTTCGAGCTCGTTAAAGCATCACTCAGTTGGGCACAAAACTTTGAGTCCATTATCATTAAACCCAAGGTTGTCGTAATTTTTTCGGGGGCTCAACAACATTGCTTTGAAAATTGGATTCATCTTTCCTCTGATGGAGCAGTGGCTAGAATGTTCGGAAATGCCGCAGCAGGTGGAGTGGTACGTGATCGGGATGGTAATTGGATCTTAGGATACACACATTACATGGGCAGCTGTTCACCATTGGAAGCAGAACTCTGGAGTATTCTTGATGGAGTACTTACTCTAATGAATAAAGGCTATAAGAGGGTCAAGATTCAGACTGATAATCTTGAAGTGGTTAGGCTTTTGTCTACGAAGGATGTGGTAGACTCGGAAAATACACTACTCAAAAGGGTTAAAAGACTTTTGTATTCTGTAGGTCAATGGGAAATTAAGCATGTTCCCAGGGAGTGTAATTTAACCGCAGATCAACTGGCGAAGATTGGACTCTCTTGGCAGACTTCTCTCCGAATTTTTGAAGTGCCACCTGATGTGGTGGTTACGGCTTTTCTACAGGTCAAAGCTTTCAATGTATCTTAGAAGTTTCTAAGTTATCTTTTTGTTTTTCACCAAAAAAAAAAGAACTTTTAGCTTTATGCAATTTTAGTCCGGCTATAGAGCTTTCTCTTTCTTCAAAGTAATTAAATTCAAATAAAAATTACAATTTTATTAAATTAATGGTGATTTGAACTCATCAATTTCAAATTTAATCTAAAATCAATGTAATTCTCAATAAAATAAATTCTCTATAGTAGTTTTTAAATTATTAAAATTTAAACTTATATAAATATTTATTAAAAATTATAAAGTTTAAGATTAAAATTCGAAAGTGCCCTTGAAGTTTTAAAAAAAATTAATTGAACTTTTTTAAAAAATAACTCAATTGAGTGCTCAAATGTTAAATTTTCCATCAATTAAATCCCTTGGATCAATAGTTTCCATCATTAATCGTTATTGTGCTGATATAGTAACAATCGCTAAGTTAGACTTTATGATGTTGAAGTGGACATAAGATTGCCTAAGTTTATTTTAATATGGACAACAATTTATTTATATTCATCATGGGCATAATTTTTAAATTTATAAAAAATTATAATAGTTGAAATAAAAATTATTTAAAATTTTAATGTCTAAAATGAATTCAACAAATAGAAATTCATATTATTTGAATTTGGATAGTGATTTGTGATAATTCATTTTGTACATAAATTTTTTAAATTATTAAAATTTATTAAAAAAATTGAAAAATTATTATAAAATTATTTAAAAGTAGGAATAATCTTTTATTTTTCCAAAAGAGAATGAATGAAAGGAAAATTGATATCATTGGCAGGCCTATGATAATAACATTCAGCATTTGTTAATTAGGAGCTTCAATCTCCTTCCTAATAAGATATTTACATAATTTTTTTTGTTTTTAGCCATACAAGTTTGGTTATTTGATCCTTATTTTTTATAAAATCTAAATTTAGTCCTCAAACTTTTAAGAAGAGTCAATTTTGACCATAACCTTTAAAAAAAAGTCTTTTGGATTTTTTCAATAAAAATCTAATTAAAACATTAAATTTTTAAACATGATAATCTGCATGGTAATCCAGATATTAATTTTTTGAATTTTTATAATTTCTTTTAATTTTGAAAAAAGATATTTTTAAATATTGTTATAAAATTTAAATTATTTACTACATGTACAACAAGCTTAAATTAAAAAAGCAATCCAGGCTTAACAAACCTAAGTAGAAGTGCAAACCACTTCAATCTCACAATTTTCCATATTCGTAGTTGGAGTTTCAACTACCAATTTGGACTGATCTGTTACCACCGAAGAAGAAGACTCTGAATCGTCCGTCCATGTTGAACTCGAAACACCTGCAGCAACAATGGTGGAATTGTGATCCAGCAAATGCTCGAACGGATTTGAAGGTTGAGGAATTTCGGCTGCTCCATCTACCATCTTAACTACCATGCTCATCAATGGCCTTCGTTCAGCTCTATACTGAACACACCATAAAGCCGTCTTCACCATTCTCTCCACGGTCTCTCTATTTTCTTCTTCGATTTCGCAGGCTTCCATTAACTCTCCAATATCACCATTGCTCTCAATGTTCTTCCACAGCCATCTCGGGAACCACTCCTGGCTCTCCGGAAGTTGGACGTTAAGGTTCCTCCGCCGGCCTATGATCTCAAATAATAGCATCCCAAAGCTATAAACATCACACTTGTGGGTTATTGGAAATGGCATCCAAAGTTCCGGTGCTGCATACCCTGGAGTTCCTCGACCTCCTGTCATGCTCATATGAGTGTTTTCCCTGTTGCATAGCTTGGCCAAACCAAAATCAGCTACTTTGGGACAAAATTTTGAATCTAATAGAATGTTTTCAGGCTTTATGTCATAGTGAATGATTCGTTGTTGACATTCTTCATGTAAGTAAGCAATTCCTTTCGCAGTTCCTACAGCAATTTCATGGAGTTTCTCGAATCCTAATATCTTTTCTTGGGTAAATAAAAACCTGTCAAGTGAACCATTTGGCAGGTATTCGTAAACTAATGCCCTCAGGTTCTTGTCAAAGCAGAAGCCATAGAGTCGAACCAAGTTAAAATGATGAACTCTGCCGATTGTGCCCACTTCCGCCATGAATTGTTGCTCGATTCTTTTATCCGAGGTTCCATGGAGAACCTTGACAGCTACCATGGTTTCATCGTTGAAAACACCCTTGTATACAGCTCCAAAACCCCCTGAACCCAACAAAGTGGAGAAATTATCGGTGGCGATCTTTAGCTGGCGAGAGGTGAATCGGATTGGTTTCTCCTTTTCCATGTCGTTGAGGAATTGATCCATGGTTGCTGTTAGTTTCAGAAGCTGGGGAACATGAACACTTTTCTTAATATCCTGAGATCTTCTGCATTTAGCGATAGCGAACATAATGCCAATAATCATGACAATGATGATTGCTGCAGATGGTTACAAGTGAATTTATGATCAGTTTGTTTCGACATATGGAGGAAGAAGAATAAGAAGAAGAAATTAATTAAAAGATTACCTGTAGCTATAATTCCTGAACTTGCTGCCATCGGTGATGATGAATAGAGAATGGAGAAGGAACAAGAGAAGATGATGAAATGAACAATATCTTAGATGTCTAGCATTCGAAAGTAGTAATGAATTTCGACCAAAGAGATAAGATTAAAAGTCCCGTCTAAACGCGTATTACCTTTGCCAATTTCTTTGAACGTTGACTAATTAGTGCAGACAGTTAGAGCTGTGTTCCAACGTTACATAGATATAGCGACTAGCTTAATAAAATTTTAGAAATTCTATCATGGAGAGAATATTTAAAAATAATAAATAATAAATAATAAAACATACAATTTACAATTAATTAATAATAATTCATTAATTATGTATGACATTAAAATAAAATAAATTATTAGTATATAAAATTTAAACATGTAAATACACTAGATTAAGAATACTACATGTATTATAATTGTTTATCTTAATAATATCATCAATCTTTAGTTGGGATCGAATTAACTTCTAATACTAACTTAGCCAACTTTTTCAATACTAAATCATGACGCATTTGTGGGTGAAAAACAAAACTATGTAAAAAAAAAGTAATATAAAATAACAAATTAGGCTCCAATTGAAATGGTAAAATATAAATCAATGAAAACTATAAAGGCTTGGGTTTAAATCCTATTGTTATACATGTTTTTAAGATATAAAATAATAAAAATACCCTCAAAATAATATAATTTACTTTGTAAAATAAGTATATTTTTGTTATTATCTAACTCAGGTGGTGCCTAGTTGACTCGTGACACCAACTTAATCAAGCACTTAATATACAATATAGATGTAAAATAAGGGTATTTTTGTCATTATCCAACTGAATTGGTGTTCGGTCGACTTGTAACACCAACTCAATCAAATCCTTAATATATAGTATAGATATACAATTTATGAAAGTAATAAATTATGCATAATTAAATTAAAATATAAAAAGTAATTGAAAAAAAAATCTTTGGTTTCAGTGTAAAATTAAATTTTATTGATTTAAATTGCACGATTTAATTAAATATTATTATATGAAAATTTATTATTATTTTAAAAAATAAAATATTATTAAATAATAATTTATTTTAATTAAATGTATTATTAGTTGGGTTATATCTTCGGGAATAATTTGATGATCCTAAAACTATGACTGATAAAATAATATTTATTAATTTTATTTTAATTGATAAAATAATATTTGTTATTTTATAAAATTATTTTTAATAATTTTATAAATAAATTAAGATTCAATTAATATCTAACACTAGTTTAATTAAATTGTTAATATATGGGTAATTTATCAAAATATACCAAAATTAAAAAAATTACGGAAATGGGCCGAAATTTGTATTATTTACGGAAAAGGGTCATTTCCCCCCAAAACGCGTCCACGTCCGCGCGTTTTTGGGGGATGCAGCAGGAAAGCGCGCCCTTGAGGGAGCGCTTTGTGCCACATCAGCACAAAACGCGCTGACGAGGACGCGCTTTGTTGATGTGGCACAAAGCGCTCCCTCAAGGGCGCGCTTTCCTGCTACAATGGTCAGAAAAAAAAACCTATAAAAACCCCCCACCCTTTTATTTTTTTCACAACAAAGTCCTTATTCATTTTTCTCTCAACTTTCTCTCAAATTCTTCTCAAATTTCTTTTAAATTCCTTGAAACTTCCTCTCAAATTTCACAATAGTCCTTTAATATTTACAAAAAAGCCCTTTTTAAAATTTTTTGAAATATATTTTTTGATAAATTTTAACATATTCGATCGTATTACCAATGGCTGGGGAATTAATTCTTCTCGACGATAAACAGATTTCCATCGATCAAATGCAAATGGTAAGTTTTAATTTTAATTTTTTAATACTATTTAATATTTTTTAGGTTTATGCAATTTTAATTAATTTTTATTTTATAATTTTTTAAACAGTCTGTAGATCGGTGTTGCAATGCTATATTCGCAATATGCCTGGTCCGCCATCGCCGTTTATCGAGAATTATCTACGGGAAGCGGGGTTTTGGCACGTGGCCACGATAGGCCGGGGGTGCAAGTTGGAGCCGAAGTTAATCAGTGCGTTGATAGAGAGGTGGAGACCCGAGACGCATACTTTCCATCTTCCATGCGGAGAGTGTACTATCACTCTGGAAGACGTGCAATTGCAATTGGGATTGCCGGTCGATGGGTCCGTAGTCACCGAGTCCGCAACTTCTAACGATTGGACCGCCGTATGCTACAAGCTTCTGGGTGCCATTCTGGATAACATTTATGGAGGTCGGATCGAGATAGGTTGGTTACGAGACACATTCCCGGAGCCAAATAATGGTTCGACCGAAATAGAAAGAATACGGTATGCTCGGGCATACATTCTTGAGATGATTGGAGGCTATCTGATGTCGGACCTGTCTCGAAACCTTGTACACTTGAAATGGCTGCTAAAACTCATTGATTTTAGAGCACCCGGTGAATTTAGTTGGGGGTTTGCCGTGCTATCAAAATTGTATCGGGAGATGTGCGGAGCGACGCGGCTGAGTAAAGCGAAAATCGGAGGTTGCCTATCACTACTGCAGTCATGGGTACGGTTTCGATTTCCATTTTTACGTCCTCAAGTCGACCACCCATATACATTCCCACTCATAACGAGGTAAATTTAATATTATATTTTACAATTATTACGTAGATTTAAAGTATAATTGTATGCTAAAATTTTATTTAATTAGGTGGAACCATTCGGTGAGTTATGTTGGAATACCTACCGAGCTTGAGGATATACGGCTTCTATTAGAGCAACGGTCAGAATCACAAGTAAGTATTAAATAAAATATATTTCTTAATAAAATTATCGTTTCGAATTTCGTATTTACAATTTAGTATTTCGTATTTAGTATTTAGTATTATGTATATAACTAATATTTTGGTCATGTTAATATAGTTTCAATGGACACCATACGAGGATCCGACAATTCGGACAGTAATTCCGGAGGAGTTCTTGTTAAATCCGAACATTTGGCATGTGAAGGTCCCATTGATCAACTATGCGACCGTGGAGATACACCAGTCAGATCAGGTTTTGTGACAATTTGGATTCTGACAACCGATTCCCGTGCCACCTGAGGTGCTCGATGATGAGCACAAAGTCGACTTACGGCAATTGCACACGGATTGGCCAAGATTTTGGTCAGCATATATCAAAATGTGGGAGAACCAGTATGATTATATACGTATTCGGGAACCGATAGTCGTTCTTGAGTGAGCATGCGTGCCGGAATACATGCCATGGTTTAGGATCCATGGCAAACCGTATTTATTGTCGGAAGAGGAGATGCGATGGCAACTTCGTGAACAAAGGGAACGACGGGACCCTTTAAATCGAAGGAGAAGGGGTGATGAGACGGGACCATCAACAGCGCCGACACAGTCACCGGGCCCATCAACAACGCCCACACAGTCACCGGGCCCAACACTTCAGCTGATGACACCGACATCACAGCCTTTGGCCTTTATACCAGGTGCGTACCCTAGCCCTTATATGTATCCTAACCCATATATGTTTCTTTTTCCCAGTCCCACTAGAGGTTGGAATGCATGGCCCGGTTCGAGTCCGTTCCCGACTACTCCGACTGGCCAGCCGATCTTGAGGCCGCCGTCGCATGAGGGATCACACGAGGCGCCGTCGGGGAGCTCTTCTTTTTACCAGTCTCCTTCGCCTTATGGGATTCAGACACCCCCGACATGGTTTATGCAAATACCTCCTCAATCGTTATTTTATCAAGGTGGGTCATCCTCCCAACACCCACAGCCAGACCCACTGCCAGAGGAACCAGAATCCCCGCCTGATGTTCCATGACCCCCGCTGGAAGCTAGAAGAAGGAGGAATCCAGCGCGTAACCGTCGACCAACCCCATGTGGCACTAATTCCAACCGGCACTAACATTGATTCCGACCGCATTTTTTATTTTTTAATTGTAATATAATTTTTTTATTTTTTAATAAAATAAAAGTTTTTTTATTTTTGTTTGTAATTTAATTTTAATATCTTTAATAAAATAGAAGTTGTTTATTTTTTTATTGTAATTTAATTTTAATATCTTTAATAAGATAAAAGTTTTTTTGTAATTTAGTTTTAATATCTTTAATAAAATAAAAGTTGTTTTATTTTTTTGTAATTTAATTTTAATATCTTTAATAAAATAAAAGTTGTTTTTTATTTTTTTGTAATTCAGTTTTAATATCTTTAATAAAATAAAGTTGTTTATTTTTTTTGTAATTTAATTTTAATATCTTTAATTAAATAAAAGTTATTTTTATTGTAATTTAATTTTAATATCTTTAATAAAAAAAAGTTGTTTTTTTTTGTAATTTAATTTTAATATCTTTAATAAAATAATTTTTTTTGTAATTTAGTTTTAATATCTTTAATAAAATAAAAGTTGTTTATTTTTTTTGTAATTTAATTTTAATATCTTTAATAAAATAAAAGTTCTTTTTTTTTTAATTTTTTTGTAATTTAGTTTTAATATCTTTAATAAAATAAAAGTTGTTTATTTTTTTTGTAATTTAATTTTAGTATCTTTAATTAAATAAAAGTTGTTTTTTAATTTAATTTTAATATCTTTAATAAAATAAAAGTTGTTTATTTTTTTGCAATTTAATTTTAATATCTTTAATAAAATAAAAGTTGTTTTTTTATTTTTTTATTGTAATTTAATTTTAATATCTTTAATAAAAATAAAAGTCCAAGATTTGTTTTTTATTGTAATTTAATTTTTATTTTTTGGAAATTAGTCCTTCTACAAAAGTTCACTGTTTTCATCAAGAAATAAATAAAATTTACATAGCCACCAAGAGACAAAAAAAAACTAAGAAGACTGTCAACTATTTCGATTTGGACACAAGCGAGATGTATGGCCCAGGTTCCTACACCATCCGCACAACCTACGTTGGTTGGCCGTTTCTCGGATATCCATATTGTTGCGTATTCTAGTCGAACAAGGTCGACCTTTTGGTTTGCACCTCAGTTGTCTATCCGACAACAGCTTATACGGTGCAAGCGATATAGACGGCCACTTACGTTCATCTGGGACTGGTGAGAATACGTGTCTCCACACGTTGTACATGTTTTCTATTTTATACACTTCGTCGACATAGCTTATGGGATCAAGACGGAGATTCTGACAAGCCGTAAGAGCGTATGGGTAACGAAGTGCATCAAATATCCCACAGTCGTAGATTCTATTTCTCAAGTGTACATGATATTGCTCGCCAACAATACTGAGGTTCAGTCTGTCAAACTCCGTCACACGAAACCATAGGTTGTCGCGATCGTGACACACTGTGTGCATGGTGTTGGCCCATGCCTTCCCCTTGTTAATTTTTCGCAAGACCTTCGCGCACCATACATGGCCTCCTTACATTTTGCCTTTATAATTCGTTGCTCGCTTCGGAAATAGTGCAGTTAAACGAAAATATGTCTCTCGCACAACCGATGTTATCGGCAAATGACGCGTTCCTTTTAGAACAGAATTTATGCATTTGGCCAGGTTTGAGGTCATATGACCATATCGTAGGCCGCCGTCGTATGCTTATGTCCACTGTTCGAAAGGAATATTGCATAGGTAGTTTGCGCCTTCTTCGTTAACTGATCACAAAATCGCCAACATCTCCTGAAAACGGTCCTTATTGATATCGTACCCTGCCAATATAAGTTGACAGTGAATATTACATACCACTCTTCAATTAAGAATAAATTGAATATTACAAATGAAATTATATTAATAGATATTACATACCCATATTGGTCACTTGCCGTCGTTGACTTGTAGATCGATGTTGCCCGTGGTAGTTGGACGCAACATGCCTTAAGCAATATCGATGGTGTGTGCAATGCCACAGGCTTCCCTGTCGCTTTATTGAGGCTAGTATTCCAGGGCCCCGATCCGATATAACACATATATCAGGTTGGGGGCAGACATGCCTCCTTAACCTAGATAGGAAGAAATCTCAGTCATCAGCTGACTCTCCTAGTGTTATTGCAAACGCAATTGGAAGAATTCTTCCACTGCCATCTTGTGCCATAGCTAGCAATAGCCGATGCGTATATCTACCATACATAAAGGTACCGTCAATTTGTACCAATGGCTTGTAGTATATATATGCGTCTCGGCATTGCTTAAATGTCCAGAAAAGACGCTTGAACACTGCGCATCCACGGAGCAATCGGTCGTTGTAGTACGTCGGTTCCGTTTCAAGGTCTGTTATGCTGCTTGGGACATATCTCTCCAGTACTTGACACCACTGCCACACTTTATTATATGAAGCGTCCCATCGACCATGCAACTTTTCCAACGCCTTCTGCTTGGCTATCCAAGTCTTCCGGTAAGAGGGCGTGTACCCCAATTGGCTACGAATATTGCCAATTAAGGTTGGCACTGTAGTCTTGGGATCGGCCTTCACCGTCGGTATTATTAAGCCAGCCAACATCTCTGAATCCATCTTCGGATGATCTTGTGAAACACCTATCAACGAAGTACGTTAAATAATGCAACATTACGTAATATTAGTATTATTCAAAAACATTGAACACATAGTGATACTGTACCGGCAAGACATGTATGTGGACCTTTGTACTTTTTGATCTCCTACAAGCCTGTCCTTTTCCTCAACGAGGCCATGATTTTCCATGAACATGTACCGTCTTACACTGCACACTTGGCCTCGTACTTATCGAGCTTGGATTTAACCACGTTGTAGTTAACCCCGTTCTTGATGCTGTATTGTTTCAATGCACCAAGAAAAGTATCCTTGTTGGAAAACTCTTTACCAACTTCTAATTCGCCCGAATCCAACAACGAACTTGTACGGTTACGCGTCCGGTGTGGTAGTTCAGGAAACTCCAATGCATCGTCTTGAGATAGATCAACATTATGCATGTGGGCTGGAGGCGAGTACGCCCTGAATAGCGGATCTTCTTCTTCTTCATCTGAACCGCCCTCAACATCTTCAGGTACGGTTGGAACAGGATCCGGTTCAAAAAATAATGCAACTTCTGCACCATCAGGCCCGGGCTCTTGAGGTGGATCCACATTGGACTCATCATCTGACCCACCATAATCTGCAACGAACGAGGGCCCCTCACCGGTGGATGTCGTGGGGAGTACATTATCCCTCCTTAAACATCTTTCGTAACGTTCCCAATCATATGTGGATTGCCAACCACTAGAAGTTGATGACGTTCCCCAATACGTATTTCTATCATTGGACGTCGAAGAAAGGATATGCATGTCCCATCCACCCACCGAGTGTCGTGCAGGGGTTATGTTTTCCATACTACCACAAAACACGGGCACTTCCGTAGTCTGCCTCCCACTAACAGAGTGTAACACCCCTAACCTCAAACCATCGCCGGAACAGGGTTACGAGGCATTACCGGACATATCAGACAATTTGCAAATAATTCTAAAAAAATAACATTCATAGTATAATTTTAATAACTGATCCCTATTATGAACTTTCAAAGTCTAAAGTCTGTATTAAAAGTGAAATGGGACTCGTTTAAGTATTTCAGAATATATTTTGTTTAATATAAATTTCGGCAGCATTTCTGCTTATTATCATATAAAACCCCCTGTAAATTAAACCGTATTCATTTCAATCATAACCAATTCAACCAATTCATTTCATATATTCATTTTCTATTCTAAATACCTTCTAATCAAACTCAATCAATATAATATCAACTTAAATTTATCAAAGTATTAGTTAGATTAAAATAGATAAACTTCTTTCATTATAATTCTTAAACTTGTAATACTAACATTTTTAACCATTTACATTCAAAACATAATAACCTTTATACACAACCTACGTACGTACCACATTATCAAAAGGAAATATACATCACCAAAAGTTTGCTGAAGTCGGGTCTGGCTTCGGATGCTGGTTCAGTATTTGACTTCTACAACCTGCGCACGGAAACAACCGTACGCTGAGTATGCATATACTCAGTGGTATTACCATAATTCAAATTATAAACATAATAATCATATCATTAAATCATATAACTTTAATTTTACTAAACCAATTCAAACATAAGTTTGTCATTCTCAATATATTCATACAATTCAATTTTAGCTATTCAACAATTGAAATAATACACAATCATGTTGAGCCACTATCCATTTCTTGAACCAATGGTTCATGCTTTCTATTCTCATACTCATATTCCAATCACATTTTTCAGTTCATGTTCTATTTTCGCATTTCTTCCAATGGCTCAACCATTTCATTTTATTCAATTTAACCTTTTCCTTATTTACCCCTATTAACAGACTCGGATTTTAACGGATACACGGATTCCAACCCAAACACACCAGTACGGCACATTGTGCCTAAAACGGTACATAGTACCTAATCAGTATACGATACATAAGTGCCTGAAACGACACACGAGGTGCCTGATACGACACACGAGGTGCCTAAAATACGACACATAAAGTGCCTGATTGGCAAAGCCGATAAATCCCGTACTCTTCCAAATCCTATGGCATGCCAATTATATCCGACTCAGCCCGACTAGTTAATAGGGTATTTCAGTTCTCAATTTCATTTTCATTTTCATAACAAATTCAATTTCAATATCAATTACACTTTTCCATTTCAATCCACAAACAATTCAATTTCAATACATATTCATCATTCAACTCAATTTCCATTTAATTCAATAAAAACACTTACCTTATAATTTACTTACCATATACATAAATTAATTTAATAATAAATAACTTGAATTATAGTAATACAAACCCGAATTTGCTTGATTATTCCTCGGTAACCTTCTCCTTTCCTTTGTGGGTTGATGCCTCGAGTTCCTTTTTAGTTACGAAAATAATAATAATTTACATTATTAATTACAACATTAAATTACAATAAATAATTGAATTTTATTCAATTTCTACTCTTCCTCTTCATTCCATATTCTTTATACACAATTCTATTATTTACTTATAAGTTCTTTCAAAGCTGTCTACCTGAATCATTGTCACTAAATTATCTATATACTGAGTTAAAAAATTTCAAATTAAGATCCGTAAATTTTATATGAAACTAGACTCATATATCTTCTTGCCATAAAATTTCCAGAATTTTTGATTTATCCAATAAGTACAGTTTATTCTTTGAAATCACCCCTGTTTTGTTGTCTGACAGTTTCGACCACTCTTTGCTAAAATTTAATTATATTTTTTGTACAGAATTAAAATGATGTTCTAGTTTGTTTATTATAAAAATAGACTCATTAAGGAATCTAACCATGTAAATTATGTCCCCCAATTATTTTTGTACAATTTTTAATGATTTTTCCAAGTCAGAACAGGGGATCTCGAAATCACTCTGAACCAGTCTCACAAAAATCTAAATATCTCCAAATACAGAATTTCATATGAAAATAGGCTCAATAAGCTTTAATTTCATATCTCACTCAACTTCTACTTCCATTTCTACCATTTTTAGTGAATTTTCAAAGTTACTCTTCTGCTGCTGTCCCAAAACTGTTTTTTTATAGCTTACTTTGCAATTAAATCCTAATTAAGTTTACTTATTTTCTTAACTTAATTCATGCTTTGATTCTACTTAAATTCCTTCCATATTCAACTTGATTATATAATTTTCATAATAAAACCTTAATTTATAATTTCTTCCAAATTAATCCCTATAGTAGAAAACTTATAGCTTACCTTACAATTTATCCTTTTATTAATTCTAACTTAGATTTCATTTAATTTAATCCATAATTCATCTTTTTCTTCAACATCAACTATACTTAAAAACCTAAAAACTCTCAAAATATCAACTTAGTTTCATCAAAATCTTGCTTTAAAGCTTCTAAAACATCAAAATTAAGAGAAAATGGCTAATTGACTTACCTTTTAAAGCTTAAAGCTTCAAATCCCTAATTTCTCCTTTTATTTTCTTTCTTTCTTTTCTTTCCCCCTGTGTCGAAATGCTCTCTGTTTCTTTTTCTGTTTCTTTGTTTTGTTTCTTTTCTTATTTCTTTTATTCTATTTACTTTATGTTATAATAATATATATATAATAATTATTTTAAATTAATTTAATATAATTTATTACTAATATATATATTTTATAATTAAAATCTAAGTAAAAATCTTAGATTTTTATCTCATATGCCGCCTCAACTTATGCTAAATGGCTTAATTGCCATTTTAGCCCTTTTTACTTTCTTTTAATTTATAATTAGACTTTCACTCTTTATTCAATTTGATCATTTTTCCTAATTACTTTAAATTAAACTAAATTCACTAAATAAAAATCTAATTAAACACACTATTAGACTCATAATTACTCCTAATGATTATTTAATAACTCGATTTACTAAGACGGAGGCCCGATAACACGCTTTTTCAGGTGCCCACGGAATTTGGGTCATTACACAGAGTGTCGGCTTGGGGTCGTGTATTCCCCTCGAACAACAGTAGATGTTGAGGTCGAAGAAAGATCACTTGGCGATGAAAATTGTACATATACCTCAAGATAGGGTGATCCACTGGCAAGATGAGTCTCCACCATTGCCTCAAAGCTCCGAGGACCTTTGATGTCAAATGAGTCATATCTCACCGGATCAACCGAAGCGCAAAATCTATACTTAATAGACTGAACTTTCATTGGTGTTGTTCTGAAGATTTTACGCCTAATTCTTTTGCGAAGTTCTATCAAATCTATGTTCCGATTAAAACCTAGCCGCGCTGTGTTCTCCGATAAAAAAACAATACCATTTTCTGTGACACAAACCTCACCATCGTAGTAAATAACAACATTAATACGTTTACACATTTTCAGTTTCTATTTTTCTTTTGCCTCAATTTCTGTTATGCAACCTGAGAATGAAATTTGGTTGATTTATAGTCTAAGGATTGCCAGAGACTACTGTAGAAAAAGAGTGTCCACGTGAGAGCTCTTTTCAGTACTCTTGCTGACAGTGCATCCTGCTTGAAATGTTTTGGGCACTATTTGTTCAGAAACGTCTTCTCAGAATTATTTTACCGGAGACTACTGTAGCAAAAGAGCGTCCACGTGGGAGCTCTTTTCAGTACTCTTGTTGACAGTGCATCCTGCTTGAAATGTTTTGGGCACTATTTGTTCAGAAACGTCTTCTCAGAATTATTTTACTGGAGACTACTGTAGCAAAAGAGCGTCCACGTGGGAGCTCTTTTCAGTACTCTTGCTGACAGTGCATCCTGCTTGAAGCGTTTTCGGCACTATTTGTTCAGAAACGTCTTCTCAGAATTATTTTACCGGAGACTACTGTAGCAAAAGAGCGTCCACGTGGGAGCTCTTTTCAGTACTCTTGCTGACAGTGCATCCTGCCTGAAGCGTTTTCGGCACTATTTGTTCAGAAACGTCTTCTCAAAATTATTTTGCCATATACAAATGTCAAAAAAATTCAAATAATTTTTATTTTGCTAATATATTTTCCCCAAACCCTAAACATATTTTTACTAAACCCTAATTAACCCTATAATCTAGTCCATTAATTTTCCCCTAAAAACCCTAAACCCAACGACCCTAAAAGATCCTAAACCCTAGCCTTAAAACTCTAAAACTTCATACCCTAACACTAAAAACAGCTGAAAATTCTGATGTGGCACAAAGCGCTCCCTTAAGGGCACGCTTTCCTGCTGCATCCCCTAAAACTCGCTGACGTGGACGCGTTTTGGGGGGATATGGCCCTTTTCCGTAAATAACGCAAATTTCGGCCCATTTCCATAATTTTTTTTATTTTGGCATATTTTGGTAAATTACCCGTTAATATATAGTATAGATAAATTGATAATGCTTTTACAACTAAATTCTGACTTGATTGATAAAAAGTAAATTATACTTTTAACCTATAGTATAGATAAGTGAGTTTTTTTATAAAGATAATCTTAAAAATTTAATTAATTATGAAAATAATTTAGAAAAATTATATACGAAAATAATTTGTTTGTTATAGTTATCATCGGTGTTACTTCACATACCGAAGAAACTATTTTTATTTTTCACCAAATCATCATATTTAAAAAGGAAATTTAGTATCGTCACTATATTAAATAACATCCGTATATATTTTTTGAAATATCCACGAAAAAATATAGATATTCACGGTAAAAAAACAAAAAAAAAGTTTTACCACTGATTTGCTAAACGACACTGATCAAATTTTTTAAAATTATTTTTATATTTTCACATGTAGATAAAAACAAATATAAAAAGATAATTTTTTATGAGTACAACCTGACGTATCTACTACACTATTTTAATTTTTTATGTGTGTCAGCCAAGAGACACTGTCAAAATGGTTTTACACTTTTTTTTATTATTTTAATTTTTTCCTTTAAACCATTTTTATAATTGATTAATTTTTTAGAATTATCTCTTTTTTAAAAAGCCGAGAACTCCAAACGGAGTTGACGATCTACGGCACTTGCTGACTGTGATGTCTTGGATGGCTTGCAATTAAATTTGTATTTACATTCTTGATGCAAATTTGGTCCGGCTATAGCTCTTTTTCTTTATTCAAAATAATTATATTTTTAATAATGATTGTGATCTTGATTTTATTAGTTATAAAGGAGGTTTTTGAATCTTTCCACATTTAAATTTAAGTCCAAGTTTTTAATCCCATATAGATTTCGTTTATATGATTAAATTTAAATAATGATAATTTTAACTGGTTATTTGAAATTTTAATCCAAATTCAATGTAATTCAATAAAATAAAACCTCTATAATAGTTTTTAAATTATAAAAATTTAAAATATATAAAAGATTTATTAAAAAATTATAAATTATTATAAAAATTATGTTTAAGAGTGTAACGCCCCAAAATTTTAAGAATTTAATTGTGAGAATTTGTAATAATTAATTTTTGTATCTTTGGTTTTATGCTCTATTTCTGAGTTTAAGGTCTAGAGTTCGAGTCGTCTCGTTAAAAATTTTGTTGTTTTGAAATCAAACCATAAGCATGCATTACCCGCTTAAGTTAGATTCAATGGGAGATCATAGCAAGAATAAGTCTACTGGTTCACTGATTAAGCATTTGTCTGTATTTTATTTGGTTTGGAGTTCGAATCCTATCGTACATATTAAGAAAAATATTTTTGCAAAGGTCGGAAGGAGTGGTGGTTAATTTTAAATAAGTCTAAGAAAATGTTATTGTCCTTTTTGCTTTTCTAAACTTTATTTTTTATTTTTTTGTTGTTCTTCCTTCTTTCCATTTTTCTTCTTTTTTGCAATTGATCTTGTGTGAATTGTGAAGTCTTGTTGCCTGTAAGGTCGATATTATGTAAGTTCCATTGTGACTTCCATTCGTTTGTGATTTTCGTTGTGTTAGCATTTTTCTGTCAAAACGGATTTTGCTCGTTTACTGGACGTTCTGTTAAACACTTGATTGGTTACTTCATTTAGGCAAGGATATTGCAAAGGACGTTAATCCACAGTGTTAGTTTGATTTCTCCTATTTCGTGTGAGGTGAGTGTGCGAATCGAGTTGAAATTGCGTCGAATCTTTCGACATAATTTTAGCAGTGGGTTGATTTTACTGAATATTGAAATTGATGGTGTGTTGCATTGTTAAATGATTAATTAGGTCCCGGGTAGTCTCCGTGTTGTTTCTCCGTCAAAATAAATCAGGTGCGTATCAGAAACCTTAGTTTCTGCAAGTTTCGTCGCCAGAAATGGTGGCTGTCGACGCCACACGAGCGTGTGGCAGGACGTGTGATCAGCTGTGTAACTCACTGTTTGTCGATTTAAGGCCACACGGCCAGCTCGTGTCTAGGTCGTGTGTGGCCATGTTGGTGCAGGGTTCACATGGGCAACGAACACGGGTGTGTGTCTTGGCAGTGTAACTCAATGTTTGTCAATTGAGACCACACGGCCAGGGACACGAGTGTGTGCCCAGGCCGTGTAACTCACTGTTGGGGTATAAAAGCTACATAGATAGGGACACGAGTGTGTACCCAGGCCATGTAATTCACTGTTTATACTTGAAAACCACACGGCCATGGCACACGGGCATGTGACCCGGCCGTGTGACAAATAATTGGGCCTGAAAATTGTCTTTTGAGGCTGAAAATGTTACTGAACCTTGATTGGTTTCCTCAATGTAAGAATAATCGAATTTGATTATATGAGAACTATCTGATACACTGGGACTGATTCGTAAGTAACAATACTATATGTACGCTGTGATATCTACTCTGTTCTGGAACTATCTTAGTTGATTGTATAATGAATTAGAATGACTGGACATATGATACGGGTATTTGCATTCTGCATTAGCAAATGATAGGAGGAGGTGAAGAATGAGGGAGTATGTACTGAAATTGTGGCTATGCCACAATGAGTATTACTCTGATTTTGATGCTTGTCGGATATTAATCTAGCAGCTAAGCTGTGTTTCTGTAAAAGTGTCATTGAACACTCTAAAGGTGTGCAGGGATGGATGGGCATTAAATGTCCATAGCGGTGTGTGTTAGGATAGCCGAAGATGGTGTGTAGCGGATGGAAATAGACATATTGCATCTGAATCAGATCTGCACCATATCTGAATTGGAATTGTAGATATGTACATATATGTAACACCTCTGCTCTGAATCTGGATTGAACTTGCTTCTATGTCAAACCGAATCTCTGAACAAGAATTACTTTATAAGTAACCATTGTTGAATTACATTCCTTTTATGCACTGAGTTCACAACTCACCCTTTTATTAATTGGATTTCAAGCGGTAACCAGTCTTGATTGGGTCAGCGCCGCGGAAGCTCGTTCAAACTTTTATCTTTCCTTTTAAGCATTACTATTAGGAGTTGTGTTATGATGTTATGGAATTATGAAGGTTATATGTTTTAAATTATTGTTGTGATGAATATTACGTAACAAATGGTTCCATTTGACTGTGTTATGATAGTATGAATTTTAGTACGGATGATGTAACTCTCCAACTTGGTCTGGACGTTTAGGCCAAGTTTAGGGTGTTACATTTAGTGGTATCAGAGTCAGGTTCGTCAACACTCAGACTGTGTTTGGGTTCATAATATGTGTGGAAAGTAGCTTAGTGGTACTTAGTATCTGAATTAATAAAGAAACATTGAAAACCTAGTGACGACTGAGCCTCCGTCACTGACCCTGTAAGTAATTTTGTTTTGTTACAAATATTATAACCCTTGAACTATTGTGGGTAAATTGTTTGATGTGAACTGGTGAAAGCATTCTGCTGGATGTCTGAACTGATCGTGTACTCTGATATTATAGCTAGAATTGCCAGAATAAGTTCGTGCGATAGGCATAGACGTGGTATGCGGGGGCGTCGAGGACGCCGAGGAGGAGCTCGAGCCGAGTCATCCTCTATGGGTAGCATGCCCAACCTGAAGACCAACGAGACTGTTGGAACTTTCACTGTTGAGACGGAGTCCCAGACTTCGACGGTTGAAGACGACATACTATTCCAGGCCATGATTTGGGCACTAGAAAGGGTTGCTAGGACTTATTCGGGATCAGGAGGCTGAGGGCCGGTTACTGAACGACTTCGGTTGAATGGTGCTGAACTGTTCAAGGGCGTAATAGGAGTCGCTTCTATTGTTGCTGAATATTGGCTCGAGGCTACCGAACATATCATGACAGACCTTGACTGTTCTCCTACTCAGAAACTAAGGGGTATTGTCTCTACTTCTGGACGAAGCTTATCAGTGGTGGTTAATCGTTGAGCAAAGTACTTAGCCTGAACAAGTGAATGAGACTATTTCAAGAACGCCTTCCAGGGTAAATATGTGGGCGCGAGTTATGTTAAGGCTCGCTAATGCGAGTTTATGAGCCTAGTTTAGGGCGATCAGCCTATGGCTGAGTATGAGGCTGAGTTTTTGCGATTGAGTAGGTATGCATGAACTTTGGTAGCATTTGACTACGAAAAGTGCGTGAGGTTCGAGGAAGGGCTGAGATATGATCTGCGGGTTCTGATAGCTCCTTAGAGAGAGCGAGTTTTTGTGGTTTTAGTTGAAAAAGTAAAAATAGTGGAAGAAGTGAAGCGCACTAAGCGCGAGCGACATGATCGCGAGAAGGATCAGGATAAGGTTAAGAGGGATTCGGGTCCATCTGGTTTTACTCAGCGCCTAAGAAGTGGGCGAGATTTGATACGCCAAGTTCAGTAAGTGCGATTTTTGGTTGTAGGAAGTCGCTTTTCTAAGTCATGTGGTGACAACAGAGGGGATCCATATTGATTCTAAGAAAATCAAAGCTGTTGTTGAGTGGAAACAGCCAAAAAATGTATCTAAGTTTCGTAGCTTCTTAGGTTTAGTTGGTTACTACAGAAAGTTCATCGAAGGGTTCTCTCTAATTGCGTCACCTTTGATGAAACTGTTGCGTAAGAATGCCCCATTCGTCTGGTCTGAGGTACAACAGTCTAGTTTCGAAAGCTCAAGTCTGTCCTAACAGAGGTTCCTATTTTAGTTCAACCAGAATCGGGTTGGGAGTTTGTGGTGTACAGTAATGCTTTATATGTCGGGTTAGGATGTGTACTTGTGCAAGACGGTAAGGTAGTCGCTTACGCGTCGCGGCAGCTTAAGACACATGAGGGTAACTACCCTACGCACGATCTTGGATTAGCTGCGGTCGTGTTTGCTCTGAAGATCTGGTGACATTATCTTATGGTGAAAGATGTATTATTTAATCATATCACAAAAGTCTCAAATATTTATTAACCAGAAAGAGTTAAATCTTCGGCAGCGTTGATGGGTTGAGTTATTTAAAGATTATGATTGCACGATAGAGTACCATCCGAGTAAGGCTAATGTGGTAGCTGACACCCTTAGCAGTAGAGTGATAACTGATCTGAGAGCAATGTTCGCTCGTCTAAGTTTGGTTGAGGAGGGAAGACTGCTGGCAGAATTACAGGTTAAATCGATTTGGATAGAGCAGATTTGAGCTAAATAGCAGAACGATGAATCCTTAGTGCAGCAATTACAACATGTTGGTTCAAACGAGAATTCTGATTTTAGATTGAATAGCGATAATATGATATGCTTCAAAGGTCAGATTTGTGTACCCGATAATAAGGAACTAAGGCATTCTATCCTACAAGAGGCGCATTATATCCTTATGCTATGTACCTTGGTGGGAATAAAATGTATCGGATCTCCGGGAACTTTATTGGTGGCCCAGACTGAAATGAGAGGTAGTTACTTTTGTGTCTCACTTTTTGACGTGCCAAAAAGTTAAGGCCGAACATAAGTTACCTTCCGGATTGCTTCAGCCAGTCAAAATTCCACAGTGGAAATGGGAGCGAGTAACAATGGATTTAGTTATGAGCTTGCCTTTAACTCCTACTAAGAAAGATTCGATCTGGGTAATCGTTGATCAATTGACCAAATCAACCCACTTCATTCCTATCTGAACAGATTACTCCTTACAGAAGTTAGCTAAACTGTACATTGCTAAAATTATGAGACTACATGGAATTCCAATCTCGATCATCTCTGACAGGAATCCACGATTTACGTATCGATTTTGGAAAAAACTTCATGAGGCCTTAGGGACCCGACTTAATTTTAACACGGCATACCACCCTGAGACCGATGGACAGTCGGAGCGGGTTATTCAGATTCTAGAGAATATGTTCCGAGGTTGTGTCATAGACTTCAGGGTAGTTGGGAGGAGTGTAATGCCCCAAAATTCTTATTTTTTTTGTCTCTGTTAAAATGTGACACAACTGTGTATCTGCTTCAATGGTTAAGTGTTCTGGGTGTGTGTGTGTGAGGTCCCAAGCTCAAGCCTTGCATTTGGCAAATTTTGGTATTTTTCTGTCTTAAGCCCTATTCTTGCCTAGTGGGCTATATTTGATTACTTATAAGTTCATACCAGAATGGGCCTACTGGTCTGGTGGTTAAGTTGAGTGTTAGTTTGCTGAGGGTCTTGTGTTCGAATCCCAGCGCAAGCGTAGGTATTATTTTTGCTCTGCTATCTCGAAGAGTTTTGTTGGAATAGGATTCTGAATAGTGGGTAGTTGGTGGAGAAAATTTGGGGATAGGCTGATATATTTTGTTTTTTTATTTTTATTGTTAATTTTCTTTTCCCAAAAATCTTGGTTTCTTCCTGACGTTATTCATCTTTTGAAAACAAAGAAAAATCCCCAATTCTACTTCGTCTCATTGATTCTCTGTCAAAGGGTTTAATCTTTTAATTCCTTTTCGTGACTCTGCCATAGTCCTTGATCTCGTGCGATTTGAGCATTTGGCTCTGGTATACTCAGTAAGTGGGTTGCGTGGCATTCTTTGTCATTAGATTTCTGAGGCTTAAAACATTGTTGTATTTTTGCGTAGGAAAAGTGGTGGAAACAACAGATTCTTTGCAAAGGTCTAATTGGTGCGAATAATCGGAGGTGTAGATGGTAAATGAGTCCGTCTTTTTTGGTTTAGGTTGAAGGAGTTGTTAATCGATGTCTAATTTCATTCTGGGTATACTGTTTTTAGGTTGTGGAGGGCTTGGGAGTGTTTTTGCACCGAATTTGTACCAGGTGTGTATCTGAAATGCAGAAATTGAGTTTTTGGCAAAAGCTGAAATTGGCCACTGTTGACGCCACACGGGTGTGTGGTTGCCCGTGTGGTAGGCCGTGTGTAAGGACACGGCCGTGCGTAACACACAGCTGTGTGATGGCTAGGGTGTGGCCGTATGGGCCACACGGGTTAAACCAAACTGATCGTGTGGACCACACAGGCGTGTGGGTCTATACGGGTGTGGGAATCTGGCCCATGCTGTGTGATCCACACGGGCAAGGCGAATCTAGGCGTGTTGGCCACACGGGCATGTAGGCCCACATGGGCAAACCACATGGGTGTGTGGGCCTATTTAGCTAAAATGTTTCCTAGGGTTGCACGGGTCGCCCAAGTCAACTGTGAACCTACTATAGGGTCGATAAGCACTACTTAGACCCTAAAATTGTGTGATCTGAATATACAATTTATGTATTGAGCATGTTAAATTTATGCATGTTTACTGATCTATATGTATGACTAATAACTGAATATTAGCATGTAAGCATGCATTTCTGTATATCAGCATTGAACATGTTTAGTTGCATCTGCATTGGGGTGGGATGATTGATTATTGGAGGAAGTGTACTGAAAGGCTTCCATGCCTACTATCTTGTAGCTCAGCTGCAATATTACTGATATGTACCGCATTCGGTACGACTTGGTGTGTAAGGCTGGATGGGTGTTTTAAACCCCACATGGTGTGTAGGGATAGTCGGAAATTGTGTGTAGAGGCTGGTGGGTAGGATACTGATTTCTGTTACTGTATGCATACTGATGGGCTAAAGCCCTAATTTATATTTGGAATTGAATCTGAAATGGGCTTAGGCCCAGAGTGCATTTGACTGATAGACTGTTGTTTGACTGTATGCATGTCTTCTCTGGGGATTATACACTGAGTTTACATAAACTCACCCCTTTCTGTTTTATCTGTACAGGTAATCCCCAGACTTAGACGGATCGGTGTGACGGAGGACTCAACGGTGACCACATAGCTATTGAACTGATTTAATTCCATTTAAGGTTTTCAATTCCTATTATTTTTGGAGTATTTTTTTATGTAATTTGGACTTTTAGACTGTTGCCTTTGTTTTGAATTTTAACTGTTTTCATGAACCTTTGAACTGCAACGAAAACTCAGTTTTACAAAACACAATGTTTTTCCTAAACGCGAGTGATTTACTTTAAATATCACGGTTTTAAAAGCTTCCGCTATAGAATATGTTTTTAACGAGTCAAATTAATAAGAAAATGATTTTGTAATTGAAGAAAGATAAATAGAAGCTAATAAGCAGAAACGAGATTTAACTTGATAAATTTGATTTCAAATCTTATTCCATGTGACATCGCCTGATTCGGCCATAACGTCTAGGCCGGGTTTGAGGTGTTACATTTAGTGGTATCAGAGCCAGGTTACAAAACCTGACTGTGGATTTTGGGTTTTAAAACTTGGTATTTAATAACTGATTTCCAAATGATTTGAAATAATTTGATTGAGAATGTGGTACCCCGAGTCTTCGGTGTCGATCCTGTAAGTATTCTGATAAACTGTTATGATAGATAGTCTATTTTGAAACACTCTAGTTAGTGTATACTAAAACTGTAGTGAAACTGAAGCTGATAGATATAGCACTTGTGAAAACAAACTCCGAATTTATGATACCGCTTTACATAAAACATCTATTAATAAATACTAAAACTGTAACTGATTCATAAAATTCATAATACAGATAAATCTGAATAGACATAAGTGCACGGGGTATCCGTGGATGTGGTACTCGAGGCCGTGGTAGAGGCTGTAGGGAGACTCGAGCTGAGTCATCATCTTTGGGCAGTATGCCAAATCTGGGCACGAGTGAGACACCCGTGTCACCTACTACTGAAACTAGGTCTCAGAGTCGATTAGCTGGGGACGACGCACTGTTCTAAGCTAAAGATACTAGATAGGGTTGCTGGGCCCAACACTGGATCTGAGGGCTGAAGGTCGATTATGAAACGACTCCGGTCCAATGGAGCCAAACTTTTTAGGGGGGTCACTGGAGTCGCCCCTAATATGGCTGAGCACTAGATGGAGGCGACTGAGAAGATAATGGATAATTGATACTGTACCCTTGAATAGAAATTGAAGGGTGTAGTCTCGTTGCTTCGCGATGAGGCCTATCAGTGGTAGCTGACCGTTAAGGATGACACTCAACCTGATCATCTGTCTTGGGGGTTTTTTAAGTCTGCCTTCCAAGGGAAGTATGTGGGAGCAAGTTACATTGATGCTTGTAGGCGCGAGTTTCCGAACCTTACTCAGGGAGACCAATCAGTGGCCGAGTATGAGGCTGAATTTCTGAGACTAAACCGCTATGCGCGAGGTATGATGGCGACTGAATATAAGAGATATGTCCGATTTGAGGACGGCATTAGGGATAATCTGAGGGTACTGATAGCTCCGTAGAGGGAGCGAGAGTTCTTCGTTCTGGTAAAGAAGGCGAAAATCGCCGAAGAGGTTAAGCGCATTAAGTGCCAAAACAGAGACCGTGAGAGGGGTAAGAGCAAAAGGGATTTGGAGCCCTCGAGTTCGGTACAGAGGCCTAAGAAAAAGGCCAGGACTGATGGGCCGATTAGAGCTGGGCCCTCTATTGCTCCTATTGGATTGTAGTTGTGTGGAGATTGTGGTAGATGCCATCAGGGCGAGTGTTGGAGGAGGACTGGGGCGTGTTTGAGGTGTGGATCATTAGAGCGTCGCATTCGAGAGTTTTAGTTAAGGGTCGATCAGGTGCAAGCTTCAGTACTGGAACTGCGCAGCCGCAGAGGGCAGTTCAGCAGCCACCGAGGGGCCATGCTTAGGCTAGAGGTGGAAACGATATGGGCCGTGGACAGAAAGTACCAAGTAGAGGTGCTGGACAGATTAAAGTAAGGCAGCCTGCTCTTGTTTATGCTGCTCATTGCTGAGAGGGTAGAGATGCTCCAGACGTCATTACCAGTATGCTCTTAACTCATGATGTACCTTACTTTGCTTTGATAGACATAGGTTCCACACATTCCTATATAGCTAGCACTATGTCTAGAAACTTGGGGATTTTGGTTGAGAGTACTTATAGTGAGGTAACTGTATTGAGTCTTTTGGGGCAATCGGTTCGGGTTAACAAATTGTATAGAGATGTTTCGCTAAAGGTTCAAGGGTCAGTATTTCTGGCTAATTTGATGGAGCTTTCGTTTGAGGAGTTCGACCTGATTCTGGGTATGGACTGGTCGGTCAAACACTGTGTCAGTCTGGACTGTGCGACTAGGAAGGTCGTCTTGAGAACTGAGGAGGATAATGAGGTAGCCATGATTGGAGAACGTCGAAATTATTTGGCTAATGTGATCTCTGCACTGGTGGTTGAGAAACTGGTTCGTAAGGGATGTGATACGTCCTTAGGCTATGTTAGTGTGTTCGTTTCTAGGGACTCTCTTGTGAAGGACATCAGAACTGTAAGGGATTTTCTAGACATCTTTCCTGAGGAGCTACCGGGTTTACCTCCTAATTGGGAAGTGGAATTTGGGATTGAACTTCTTCCTGGTACAGCTCCGGTGTCTATAGCTCCCTATTGAATGGCACCGAAGGAGCTTACAGAGCTTAAGGCTCAACTGCGGGATTTGTTGGACTATGGTTTCATTCGTCCTAGTGTGTCTCCGTGGCGAGCACCAAAATTGTTTGTTAATAAGAAGTATGGAACCATGATGATGTGCATAGACTATCGATAGTTGAACAAGCTGACCATTAAGAACAAATATCCACTTTCGATGATCGACGACTTATTTGATCAGTTCTGATGGGCTTCTGTATTCTCTAATATTGATCTCCGGTTAGGGTACCATTAGCTCAGAGTTAAGGATGTGGATATTCAAAAGACTGCTTTTAGGACTCGTTATGGGCATTACAAGTTCCTAGTTATGCCTTTCAAGTTGACGAATGCACCGACCGTATTTATGGACCTAATAAACTGAGTATATTAGCCTTATCTAGATCAGTTCGTCGTGGTCTTCATCGACGACATTTTGGTATACTCTAAGACTGAAGATGAGCATGATGAACATCTTAGAGTTGTGCTTCAGATTGTGCGTGAGAAGCAACTGTACGTTAAATTCAGTAAGTGTGAGTTCTGGCTTCGTGAAGTCACTTTTCAAGGGCACGTAGTACTGCTGAGGGGATCTGAGTCGATCCTAAAAAGATTGAGACTGTACTGGATTAGAAACAACTTAAGAATGTGTCTGAGATTTTCAGTTTTCTAGGTCTGGAGGGTTATTATCGACGGTTTGTGGAAGGCTTCTCACTGATTGCAGCACCCTTAACTATGCTGCTACGTAAGGGTGTGCAGTTTGTCAGCACTGATGTGCAGCAATCGAGCTTTGAGAAGCTCAAAACTGTTTTGACTCAGGCTCCGGTTCTGATACAGCTTGAATCTAGAAAGGAGTTTGTAGTGTACAGTGATGCGTCGCATGTGGGTTATGCAGGATGGTAAGGTTGTGGCATATGCATCTCGTTAGCTCAAGAAGCATGAGGCAAACTATCCGACACATGATTTGGAATTGGCCGTCGTAATCTTTGCCTTGAAAATTTAGAGGCACTATCTGTACGGTGAGAAGTGCATTATCTACACTGATCACAAAAGCCTTAAGTACCTACTGATTCAGAAGAAGTTGAATCTTAGGCAGCGTAGATGGATTGAGCTGCTTAAGGACTACGGCTGTACTATTGAGTACCACCCTAGCAAGGCCAATATGGTGGCCGATACGTTGAGCCGTAAGGCGATGACTGATCTGAGAGTGATATTCGCTCGACTTAGCTTGTTCGACAATAGAAGTTTATTGGCTGAGTTGCAGGTTAAGCTGACTTGGATAGAACAGATTCGGGATAGGAAGTTAGGGGATGAATCGTTGGGTCTTCGGTTCCATCAGGTTGAGAATGGCAGCACTATGGACTTTAGGCTGAATAGTGATGGGGTACTTTGTTTCAGTGGTCAGATTTGTGTACCGAATGATACCGATCTGAGGCAATCTATTTTGAGAGAGGCGCATAGTAGCCCTTAAGCTATGCATCCCGGTGGGAATAAGATGTATTGAGACCTTTGAGAATTGTACTGGTGGCTAGGTTTGAAGCGTGAGGTTACTGATTTCGTGGCATGATGTCTGACATGCTAGCAAGTTAAGGCTGAGTATCAGTTACCTTCGGGTTTGCTGCAGCTGGTTAAAATTTCGTTATGGAAATGGGAGCGAGTAATGATGGACTTAGTTAGTGGGTTACCCTTGACACCTACAAAGAATGATTCTGTTTGGGTCATCGTGGATTGGTTGACCAAGTTTGCGCACTTCGTTCCAATTAGGATCAACTCTTCTCTTCAGAAGTTGGTGAAGCTCTACATTTCTGAGATAGTGAGACTGCATGGGGTACTAGTCTCAATCATTTCTGATAGGGATCCTCTCTTCATGTCTCGGTCCTAGAAAAAGTTACATGAGGCTTTGGGTTCGAGATTGGACTTCAGTACTGTGTTTCATCCTCAGACCGATGGTCAATCTGAGAGGGTGATCTAGATACTGGAGGATATGTTGAGGAGTTGTGTTATCAATTTTCGAGACAGTTGGGAGGATTATCTACTGTTAGCTGAGTTCACCTATAATAACAGTTTCCAGTCGAGTATTCAGATGGCACCTTACGAGGCTTTGTATAGTCGTAAGTGCCGTACTCCTTTGTGTTGGACTGAGTTGGGCGAACGTCGAGTATTTGGTCCTGAGTTGATATCTGAGACTGAAGATAAGGTACGACTGATTGAGGATCATTTGAAGGCGACTTTTGATAGACAGAAGTCTTATGCAAATCTAAAGAGATGTGAGATTGAGTACTCTGTGAGGGACTTAGTGTTTCTTAAGGTTTCCCGTGGAAGAAGGTTCTGAGGTTCGATCGTAAAAGCAAGTTGAGCCCTAGGTTTATTGGGCCTTACGGAATTCTGAAGCAAGTGGGACCGGTCGCATATCAATTGGAGTTACCTCCAGACTTAGACCGTATTCATGACGTATTCCACGTCTCGATGTTGAGGTGTTACCGCTCTGATCCTACTCATATTGTCCATGTTGAGGAGATTGAGGTTAGGCTAGATTTGACCTTTGAGGAGGAGTCGGTTCAGATTCTGGATCGTGAGGTAAAGGTACTTCGGAGGAAGTTTATCCCATTAGTGAAGGTGCTGTGGCGGGATTACAGCACTGAAGAGGCCACGTGGGAGCCTGAGGATGGGATGTGTCAGTAGTATCCTCATTTATTCTGATCAGGTAAATTTTGAGGCCGAAATTTTTCTTTTTGGGGGTAGAGTTGTAAAGCCCCAAAATTCTCTTTTTTTCTCTGTTAAAATATAACACAACTGTGTATCTGCTTTAGTGGTTAAGTGTTCTGGGTGTGTGTGTGAGGTCCTAAATTCAAGCCTTGCATTTAGCAAAATTTGGTATTTTTCTGTCTTAAGCCCTATTCTTGCCTAGTGGGCTTATATTTGATTACTTGTAGGTTCATACCAAAATGGGCCTGCTGGTTTGGTGGTTAAGTTGAGTGTTAGTTTGCTGAGGGTCTTGTGTTCGAATCCCAGCGCAAGTGTGGGTATTATTTTTGCTCTGCTATCTCGAAGAGTTTCGTTGGAGTAGGATTCTAAGTAGTGGGTAGTTGGTGGAAAAAATTTGGGGATAGGCTAATATTTTTTATTTTATTTATTTTTATTGTTAATTTTCTTTTCCCAAAAATCCTGGCTTCTTCCTGATGTTATTCATCTTCTGAAAACAAAGAAAAATCCCCAATTCTACTTCGTCTCCTTGATTCTCTGTCAAAGGGTTTAATCTTTTAATTCCTTTTTGTGACTCTGCCCTAGTCCTTAATCTCCTGCGATTTGAGCATTTAGTTATGGTATACTCAATAAGTGGGTTGCGTGGCATTCTTTGTCGTTTGATTTCTGAAGCTTAAAACCTTGATGTATTTTTGCGTAGAAGTAGTGGAAACAGCGGATTCTTTGCAAATGTCTAATTGGTGTGAGTAATCGGGGGTGTAGACAGTGAGTCCGCCTTTTTTTGTTTAGGTTGAAGGAGTTCTTAATCGATGTCTAATTTCATTTTGGGTATACTATTTTTAGGTTGAGGAGGGCTCGAGAGTGTTTTTGCATCGAATTCATAAAGGTATCTACCCGAAACGCAGAAATTAAGTTCTAGGAAAAAGTCGAAACTGGCCACTGTTGACGCCACACGAATGTGTGGTTGCTTGAGTGGTAGGTCGTGTGTGAGGACACAGTCGTGTGGTCGACGAAGACATGGCCGTGCGCAGCACACGATAGTGTGATTGCCGGGGTGTGGCCGTGTGGGCCACACGGGCTAAACCGAACTGGGCGTGTGGGCGCACACGGGCACGCCACACGAGCGTAAGATATCTGGCCCAGGCCGTGTGATCCATACGAGCAAGGCCAATCTGGCTGTGTAACTTACTGTTGGGGTATAAAAGCCATACGAGCAGGGAAATAGGTGTGTACCTAGGCCGTGTGAGTCACACGGGCAAGGACACGGGTGTGTGTCCAGGCCATGTAACTCACTGTTTATACTTGAAAACCACACGGCCAGGGCACACGGGCGTGTGACCCGGCTGTGTGACAGATAATTAAACCTAAAAACTGTCTTTTGGGGCCGAAAATGTTACATAACCTTGATATTGGTTTCCTCAATGTAAGAATAATTGAATTTGATTATATGAGAACTGTCTGATACACTGGGACTGATTCGTAAGTAACAATATTATATGTATGCTGTGATCTCTACTCTGTTCTGGAACTATCTTAGTTGATTGTATAATGAATTAGAATGACTGTACATGTGATACAGGTATTTGCATTCTGCATTAACATATGGTGGGAGGAGGTGAAGAGGGAGAGAGTCTGTACTGAAATCGTGGCTATGCCACAATGAGTATTACTCTGATTCTGGCGCTTGTCGCATATTAATCTAGCAGCTAAACTGCGTTTCTGTAAAAGTGTCATTGAACACTCTAAAGGTGTGCAAGGATGGATGGGCATTAAATGTCGATAGTGGTGTTTTAGGATAGCCAAAGATGGTGTGTAGCGGATCGAAATAGGCATATTGCATCTGAATCGGATCTGAACTATATCTGAACTGGAATTGTATATATGTACATATATGTAACACCTCGGCGCTGAATCTGGATTGAACATGCTTCTATGCCAAACCGAATATCTGAACTAGAATTACTTTATAAGCAACCATTATTGAATTACATTCCTTTTACGCACTGAGTTCACAACTCACCCTTTTATTGATTGGATTTCAAGTGGTAACCAGTCTTGATTGGGTCAGCGTCGTGGAAGCTCGGTCAAACTTTTATCTTTCCTTTTAAGCATTACTATTAGGAGTTGTGTTATGATGTTATGGAATTTATGAAGGTTATATGTTTTAAATTATTGTTTGTGATGAATATTACGTAATGAATGGTTCAATTTGACTGTGTTATGATAGTATGAATTTTAGTGCGGATGATGTAACTCTCCAACTTGGTCTGGACGTCTAGGCCGGGTTTAGGGTGTTACAAAGGGTTTTATGGAGCCCTTGAATTTTTTTCAAAAAAATTAGTTGAGCCTTTTCGAAAATAATTCAAATAAGTTCTCAAATGTTAAAATTTTCATCAATTAAGTCATTTGATTAATTGTTTCCGTCATTAATTATTATTGTGTTAATATGATTGTTTAACAAGCTAAGTCATGCGTCATGATGTTGACGTGGAAATAAGTATGTCTAGGTTCATTTGAATATGGACAACGATTTGTCTATATTTATTATGGGCACAATTTAAAAAAAAAAATTAAAACATTGTAAAAACTAGAAATAAAAATTATTTAAAAACTTTATGTTTAGAATGAATTGAACAAATAGAAACCTATGTTCATTTGAACTTGGATAGTAATTTATATCTGAATTTATTTTGGACATAATTTTTTTTAAATCATTGAAATTTATTAAAAAAACTGAAAAAATATATAAAATTATTTAAAAGTAGAAATAATCTTTTTTTTTCCAAAAGAGAAGGAATGAAAGGGAAATTGATGTCATTGGCAGGCCTATGATAATGACATTGAGCATTTGTTAGTTAGGAGCTTTTGTCTCCTAACGAATAACATATTTGCATAAATTTTAGTTTTTAGCGATACATGTTTGCATAAAATCATTAAATTTGTACAAATAAAAAATGCTAAAGAGGCCTAAGTAGAAGTGCAAGCCATTTCAATCTCGCAACTTGTATTAGCCAAAAATTTATTGATCAAAAGAAAAAGGAATTCCTTGAACTGAAACAAGGTAGGATGATAGTAATCGAGTACGAGCGTGAGTTTGTAAGGCTCAGTAAATACGCTCGAGAGTGTGTGTCCACTGAAGCCATTATGTGTAAAAGGTTTGAGGACAGATTAAACGAAGATATCTGACTATTTTTTGGTGTCCTAGAATTAAAGGAATTTGTTGTGTTAGTGGACCAAGCTTGTAAAGCCGAGAAGTTGGTTAAAGAGAAAAGAAAAGCTGAGATGGAGTCTTGTGACTCAAGAAAGAGACAACTGAACAACCCATTTCAATCTTCATCCAAGAAGTCAAGAGACTTCACTGCTCGATCGACTACTTCAGCTGGGTTTTCGAATAGAAGTAAGGGTAAACAGTACTCGAGGATTAAAGCTCAGACTACTTCAGTTGCTAGTGTTCGGAACGCTCGATCAAATAACCGAAATGTCGATAGTGTGGCAGACGTCACCCCGGTGAGTGCCGAGCACATAAGAGAGCCTGTTTTAAGTGTGATTCCCAAGATCATTTTATTAGAGAATGCCTTGAGATGGTCGAAAAAGAGAAAATTCGAAGTACAAGACCGGGAAGTACTACTAGAGGGAGACAGCAGAGAAACCCGGGAAGTGGAACAAGTAGTAAGAGTACACCCAAAGAGCAGACTGCAAGATCTGAGGGTAGAGTGCCTGCGAGGACCTATGCTATTCGTGCTCGCGAAGAGGCGTCATCCCTTGATGTAATTACGGGTACATTTTCTCTCTATGATACTCATGTTGTTGCTTTAATTGATCCGAGATCTACCCACTCATATATTTGCTTCAAATTAGTATCTAGTATGAGCATGCCTATAGAATCTACAGAATTCGTGATAAAAGTGTTCAATCCTTTAGGAAAATGTGTATTAGTTGATAAGGTATGCAAAGATTGCCCATTGATGATTAGAGGTCATTATTTTAAGGTGAATCTCATGTTATTGCCATTTGATGAATTCGATATAATTCTTGGTATGGACTGGTTAACCGCTCATGATGTGACAATAAATTGTGGAAAGAAATACATTGAATTGAGATGTGAAAACGGGTACTCTCTTCGCATTGAATCAGATGAACAGGACAGATCGCCTGTAGTGATTTCTCATATGTCTGCCCAGAAATATGTAAGAAAGGGATACGAAGCTTATCTTGCCTTTTTAATGAATGCCAAAGAAACTGAGTTAAGAATTGAATCAGTGCCGATGGTATGTGAGTATCCAGATGTATTTCTAGAAGAATTGCCAGGGTTGCTTCCAGTTAGAAAATTGAATTTGGCATTGAGTTAGGCCCTGGTACTGCGCCCATATCGATTGCTCCATATAGAATGGCTCCAACCGAGTTGAAAGAATTGAAGGCACAGTTACAAGAGTTGAGGACAAAGGTTTTGCACGACCCAGATATTCTCCGTGGGGTGCTCCAGTATTATTTGTGAAAAAGAAAGATGGCTCTATGAGGTTATGTATAGATTACCGGCAGCTTAATAAGGTAACCGTGAAGAACGAGTACCCGTTGCCAAGAATCGATGATTTTTTTGATCAATTGAAGGTAGCCGTTGTGTTTTCCAAGATAGACTTGAGGTCGGGATATTACCAGTTGAGAGTCAAAGAATCAAATGTGCCGAAAACTGCATTTTGGACAAGGTATGGTTACTATGAGTTTTTAGTCATGCCTCTCAGTTTAACAATTGCCCCTGCTGTGTTTATGGATTTAATGAACTGCATCTTTCGACCATACCTGGATAAATTTGTTGTGGTTTTTATTGATGATATATTGATTTATTCTCGTGATGAGAATGAGCACGCCGAGCACTTGAGGATAGTTTTACAAATTTTACAATATAATTAGTTTTATGCCAAGTTCAGTAAGAGTGAATTTTGGCTTAAGAAAGTAGGATTTTTGGGGCACATTGTTTCGGGAGATGGAATCCGAGTTGACCCGAGCAAGATTTTAGCTATTGTTGAATGGAAACCGCCGAGAAATGTATTAGAGGTTAGAAGTTTTTTGGGCCTAGCTGGCTGTTACAGATGGTTCGCCAATGGGTTTTCTATGATAGCTACTCCGATGACGAGGTTATTGCAGAAAGATGTAAAGTTTGAATGGACAGAAAAATGTCAACAGAGTTTCGAGAAACTAAAGGCATTGTTGATTGAGGCCCCAGTTCTAGTGCAACCTAAACCGGGAAAAGAATTTGTAGTTTATAGTGATGCATCCTTGAATGGATTGGGCTGTGTGCTTATGCGAGAGGGCAAGGTGATAGCATATGCTTCTAGACAATTAAAGCTGCACAAGAAGAATTATCCGACACATGATTTAGAATTAGCTGCCATTGTGTTTGTATTGAAGATATGGAGACCCAATTTGTATGATGAAAAATATCGGATATTCACCGATCATAAAAGCCTAAAGTACTTGATGACTCAACAGGAGTTGAATTTAAGGCAACGAAGATGGTTGGAGTTGATAAAGGATTATGAGCTAGTGATTGACTACCACCCGGAAAGGGCGAATGTGGTCGCCGATGCCTTGAGTAGAAAATCCTTATTTTCATTAAGGGCTATGAATATACGGTTGGCTTTGACGGATGATGGTTCTATTCTAGCTGAGTTGAGAGCTAGATCGATGTTTCTCCAAGAAATTTTTTAAGCTCAGAAAAGTGATAGTGATTTGCAAGCCAAAAGAGTTCAGTGTGAGTCGGGTGTTGAATTAGATTTTTGGATTAATTTTGATGGATGTTTGATGTTCCGAGACAGAGTTTGTGTACCAAGAGATGATGAGCTCATTCGAAAAATTTTATACAAGGCACATAGTGGGTGTTTATCTGTACATCCGGACAACACAAAAATGTACAATGACTTGAAGAAATGGTATTGGTGGTTGAGTATGAAGAAAGATATTTCTAAGTTTGTCTCAAAATGCTTGATCTGTCAGCAAGTTAAGACTGAACACTAAGTACCTTCGGGTTTACTTCAGCCTATCATGGTTCTTGAGTGGAAATAAGACCGTATTACTATGGACTTTGTGATGGGTTTACCATTGACATCGAGTAAGAAAGATGCCGTATGAGTTGTAATAGATATACTTACGAAGTTTGCCCATTTCATATATGTACACGTTGATTATTCACTTGATAAGTTGGCAGACTTGTATGTTTAAGAGATTGTAAGACTACATGGAGTGCCTTTAACTATTATATCGGATAGAGATCCGAGATTCACATCCCGATTTTGGAAAAAGTTGCAAGAAGCTTTGGGCACAAAGTTGAGTTTTAGTATGGCTTTTCACCCACAAACTGATGGACAGTCAGAGAGATTAATACAGATACTTGAGGATATGCTCAGGTGCTGTGTTCTTGAGTTTCAGGGTAGCTGGGAAAAGTACTTACCCCTATTATAACAGTTTTCAGTCGAGTTTGAAAATGGTGCCTTATGAGGGATTGTATGGGCGGAAGTGTCGAACACCATTGTATTAGACTGAACTCAAAGAAAATCAGATTCATGGGGTCGATCTAGTTAGAGAAACTGAATAAAAAGTAAAATTGATTCGAGAATGCTTAAAGGCTGCTTCATATAGACGAAAATCCTACACGGACTTGAAAAGAAAAGAGATCGAATTTCAAGTTGGTGATAAAGTATTCTTGAAAGTGTCACCATGGAAGAAAGTTCTCAGATTGGGCCGTGAAGATAAGTTGAGCCCGCGTTTTATCTGACCATATGAGATCACCGAGAGGATAGGACCTGTAGCATATCGACTAGATTTGTCGTCTGAGTTGGAAAAGATACATGATGTATTTCACGTGTCTATGCTGTGTCGTTATTGATCAGATCTTTCGCATGTGATTACACCGATAGAGGTTGAAATTCAACCCGACATGACTTATGGCGAACATCCGGTTAAGATTTTGGCACGATATTTCAAACAGTTAAGGAATAAAAGTATAGCTCTTGTGAAATTATTATGGTAGAGACATGGGGTAGAAGAGGCTACATGGGAGCTCGAGGAGGCAATGAGAAATCAGTATCCCAACCTTTTTTTCGGTAAGATTTTCGGGGACGAAAATCCCTAAGGGGGGAAAATTGTAACAACCCGATTTAGGGCCTAGTCAGAATAGTGGTTGCGGGACCACAAATCTGAGGTAGAAATATGTGTTTTAAGGCTTTTATAAGGTTTATAGCATGTTTGCATGAATGTGTGAAAATTTCATGAAGAAATTTTATAAATTTGTGAACAATTTGTCTATTAGGACTATATTGCAAAAATTGAAAAATATGAGATTCTAGAAGATTTAAGTATGAAATAGCATTATAAAAATTATTAGAAGTCATTATTTAGAAATTAAACCATTATAAGTCAAGATGGACAAAAAATAGACATGGGAAGGAAAAATCTCAAGAAAGGGGCCTAAGGGCATTTTTATCTTTTGGTTAATAAAAGAATTAAAAAGGGAAAAAGAAGTCAAAAATGAGTGTCCATCTTCTTCACCATAGCCGAAAATATCAAGGACTCCATAGCTAGGGTTTCTTCAACTTTCAAGCTTGATTGTAAGTTGATCGCTGCAAATCAGAGCTTTAAATATTTATAAAAGAATGATCAAACCTGGAGACTAACTCTAACAACGATATTAAGGCAAGTGTACCTATCGAACAGTAGTATAGCTTAGGCAAGACCGGTTATCGAACCCAAAGGAACTAGAAGTATTAATACTCACTTTCTTTTTATTATTTAGCCTTAAAGTTAGAGTGAAGATTACTTTTAAACTAATTTGACGACAACTAAACTAAGGACACAAAGAAAAGAAGACGAATTAGAAAATAACTTTGAAGAAAAACTCAGTTGATTTCGACGATACCTTCGGGAAGAATCCACCTAGACTTCACTTATTATCTAACCCTAAATTATATGATTTCTTTTACTTAGCTTGATCTGTGAGACTCTCTAACCTATATTAAACCCTCTCTCGAGGCGAATAACGTCTAACCCTAGGTTAATTAGTGGAACTCTCGTTCACTTATAATAACCCCCTAGGATAGCAGTAAATCGATTAATGGACTCCCATATTAGGTTTCACCCTAATCCGGCAAAATCTCATAACCCTATCTCTAGGCGTTCAATCAACTCCGCTTAATTATGTTAGATCTTCTCTTAGGCAGGGTCTATTCCTCCTCCACCTAAGCACATTAGATTTGGATTAAGCAACATAATTAAGAACAAACTAAGTAATTTATCATATAACTTAAAAATCAAATAATAAAATCCATCTAGGTTTCATCCCCTTCAGGTATCTGAGGGTTTAGTTCATAATGAATAAACAAAACATCGCAAGAGAAAGATAAAACAAAACATAAGAAAACCCTAAAACCCTCTGAAGGAATTGAAGGAAAATTCCACTGTCTTGAGTATAACTCCGGCTTCTTGGTATGGATCAACTGGCTATCCTCGTGTTATTCCCTAACTTTAACCTTCTCGGCTTGGCTCCTTGGCCTAGCTATCGCTCTCTTTCAAAGGTGTTACTTGGGGGATATATATAGGCTCTTGGAATGCGATTCTTTCTCCCTAAGTATCTTTTTCCGATTGAAATTGCTCTTTCCAACGATAGAGGCACGACCATGGCACACGTCCGTGTGGATCGAGACCTGATCGTGTTCGGATTTCTCTTGAGGCACGGCTGTGTGTGACGGAGTTGAGGCCGTGCTTTAGGTGTTCGTCGAGGCACGGTCGTGTGTGCTTTGGGCCAGGCCGTGTCATTTTCGTGCTAAGGCCCATTTACTCCGTTTTAGGCCCGTTTTGTGTTCTTTTCATCCTTGGGTGCTTTCCTGGGTATAAGACATGAAAAGAAAGGATTAAAAGCATCATTTTATATAAAATAAGAAATAAATCATCCAAAATCATATTAAATGTAGGGTTAAAATATGTTACTTTTACGGTTTATCAAATACCCCCACACTTAAGCTTTTGCTTGTCCTCAAGCAAAATTCTCAACTTACAATTAAAACGAACTTTCCATGATCTATAATTCTTATCAACAATGTCTTATCCTAATTCATAGAGAATTCATACATGGATAATTTGATTCAAAGCATCCTAAAGACTCAAACGAGATAAGTCATAATTTTGTACCTCGAAACATAAGTGTCTTCCCTCTTTTAAATAACTACCTTTTTAATTCAAAATCGACAAGGATTGATATCCTCAATTAGGATTCACTCAAATCACTCAAAAATGTTTAAGGTTCAGAAAAAGATCGCTCATAAGTCGAACCTGAAAAGTTAATCCCATAGGCTTGCCTAAAAATCAAATCTCCACCACTGTAATATGAGATGACAAACAGATCAAAAGGTCTTTGTTAGGGTTGTAACGGGGCTAGGGTACAAGGTGTGGTCATAGGCTGAAATTAGAGGGTTAGAATCGAGATTGAATTAACAAGTACCTACTTAAAATTTTTCTGAAACTTCATTAACTGAAAAGTGAAGATCCTACTAATACGAGCTTTTCTTTTGAAAACAGTCTTTTGATTGTGTAAGCTCTCTTTTCATACTACTAATATTGAATACTTTGAGGGTTTTTTTTTAAGAACAAACTAATAATATATAATAAATTTCACTATCAGAATAATAAACTTCGGTAACTGATCAAATCAAGTCTCGATTAAGGGGTAGTCAAAAGAAAGGGTGATAACAAATACGATGGTTTTGGGTTAATATTAGTAGGTAAATCAATAAAAAGGGTTTGTTAGGATCAACGGGGTTCACTAGGGGTTAATTGTAAAGGTGGGCTATTTAGTGAAATTAGTGGGTTAAAACCTAGGTGCCTTTATCATCTCTGTCTATCAAATCATAACTGTGGTCTCGATATGTAAAAACGAGGTAAGTTCTAGAATAACAGTTCATGGTTGACACACTCATAATCAAAAAATTGAGCACGAAAAAGAATGTATGCTCTATAAGGTTCAAATACTCACAAAAATTATGGGTGTTTTGACATCATCCTTATGAATTTCAAATTTCAAGGTAGTATTTAAATTTAGGTCAACAACCTAGCAAAAAAAAATTTTAATTCCTGAAAAACAGACTTATCATGCTTGATTCTCTAGTATTCTTTAAATTAAATATCAATGTATAATTAACTATGACTTATTCTAAAACATGTCAATAATTATCACAAATCATCAGAAATTTCATCCTAATTAGTAATATGACAACTTTGCATAAAAACAAGACTAAATCAGGGATTTGAGAATAATGAAAAAAAGTTTGGCACTTTTATTCCACTTTTACCCTCAGGGATTTGAGAATAATGCAAAAAGTTAGGTCCTTTTACCCCCCCACACTTAAGATGTACATTGTCCTCAATGTACAAAGTTAGATAATGTATTTTTATTCAAAATCAAAAAGGAGGGGATAGGATACTCCCTGGGTTGTGGACTGTTTCCTTGGAGGAGAGTAGGGTCGTGGAGGGTATGGTGGCGAAGGCGTCGGTATGGTGGTGGTGCTGGTTCCCGAGCTCTGCGCTAGATGAAGAAATTGAGGAACTCGTAAAGGATTAGCCAGGGGTTATTAAGACATAATATAAATAAACTAAAGATGAAACTAAAGAAAAGCAAGCTAAAGTGAAGGAGACTAAGAAGAAAACTGAAATGACAAGAAAATACTAATGGACTATGAAGTCCTTATTAAAGGATGGTTCGCAAGGTGGGCAGCAATGCTAAGATTTGGGATGTGGTGGCGGTGGTGAGAGTGGTGATGTTTTCGTGGCGGTCGGCGTGATTCCCTAGCAGCCTGGCGAACCTGACATTAAGAAACTAAAAGAAAATTAAACGAAAAGAGCAGTAGAGAAGCTTAGATGAGGAAAATAAAGGAGAAGAATAGGAAATTGAAGCAAGAGAGAAAGCAAAGATAAAAACTAATTGGTCCCAAAGACCCTTGGCTTGGTGTTGAGATGAAGCTACCGGCATGAACTCATGTTGATCGTTTTTTGTTAAGGAGTCTATGCGTAGCTTCTTCCGCTTCTTCGGCATGGTGTTGATTTGCTCAAGGATCTAGGGTCTTGAAGAGTCTAAGATGAAGGGGATTGAAAAGGAGAGAAAATAAGGAAGAAATTAGATAGAGGGAAGAGGAAGAGGTGAGGGGTTTAAAAAGAAGTTCAAATTTTGTGCTCTCCCACGGCCGTGGTCACAGGGTGTGTCGATTTACACGGCCACCTCATACGGCCGTGTTATAGAGGGTGTTGTCACCCTATGCCCGTGCTTGATTCTCCCATGCCCGTGCTTGTGAAGTCTTTCTTTTGGCACGGTCGTTCTACACGGGCGTGTCTCCCCCGTGTTCGATAAGTCAGTAGCTTCACATGGTTGCCAGCACGGGCGTGTTCTGTCCGTGGTGTGCAAGTTAGTAGCTTCACACGGTTTTGGGCACGGCCGTGCCCTATCTGTCGGTGCCCGTGGGGAGGGTTGTTGGATCCGTGACGTTGGGGAGGGTGGTTGGGCTGACTGCACGGCCACTGCCCTGTCAGTGTGGCAGTTTAGGTGGTCCACATGACCATGGACACGGCCGTGTGGCCTGAAAAACCTGCATTTTTGGTTAGTTTAAAAAGGAAAAAGGAAAAGACAAACAAATGTAAAAAGAAATGTTGTTAGTATTTGGGTTGCCTCCCGAGAAGCACTTGTTTATAGTCTTAAGCTAGACTTTTCCTCGTTATTTGAAAATTTTAGGGAGGTTTAAAGGTTTGAATATCTTCCCTCGTACTTACGGTTTTATTCTCTTGACAAAGTTGAAGTCGAGAAGCGTTTACTTTGAAAGTGCTGAATATTGGATTGCTTACCTCAACTATTCCATTTGGGAAGATATCATGTACCTTGAGAAGGATTTCTCCCTTTGCCTTCAGGTCTATGGTAGTAATTTGGGGATCGGTTTTGTCTAACATTACTTGGTCTCCTATTTTGAAGTGATTCGATGTCCCCATGAGCTCTTCTTGTGGTTCCTCGGTTTTTACTTCTAGCTCTCCTTTGGTCTCTGTCTTCTGCTTCTCTAAATTGTTGACCCTAATGCTTTGTTCCTCGTGTAACTTTACTTTGTCGATATTAACCGGCTCAGGGTTTAGGCTTTGTGATGTTTCCTGTGATGAAGATTGAATAATATGATTATTTACTGAGATGGCTTTCTTACCTTCATCGACTATTGTCCTGGCCGAGTCGAGGGCTTGAAGATTGATCGATTCATCTCCTACACAAAGTATGAGCTCACCTGCAGCAACATCAATTTTAGTCCTGGCAGTTGCTAGAAATGGTCTTTCTAAAATTAAGGGGATTGAATTATCCTCATCCATGTCTAAGACAACAAAGTCTACTGGGAAAACAAATTTATCGATTTTTACAAGAACATCTTCGATAATGCCCCTAGGAATTCTAACAGTTTTATCAGCTAATTGAATACTCATCCTAGTTTGTTTGGGCTTCCCTAGACCTAGTCATTTAAACAGTGAATAAGGCATGACGTTTGTGCTTGCCCCTAGATCAGCTAACGCATTATCAATATGTAGACTACAATTAGACATGGAATTGTAAAACTCCCTGGATCTTTTAGTTTCTGTGGTAGTCTGTTTGGTAGCATCGCCGAGCATGTTGCGTTTAGTTCCACGTGGTGCTCTTCATCTATTTTGCATTTGTTGGTCAAAAGCTGTCTTAAAAATTTTCTCGAATCTGGCATCTGAAAAAGAGCTTCAAGAAGGGGTAAGTTGATATGTAATTTCTTTAAAAGTTTAAGAAACTTACCGAACTGTTCCTCTGAATCGTCTCTTTTTAGGGCTTCAGGATAAGGTATGCGAGGTTGATACTCTTTAATTACCAGTTTTGGCTTCTCTTGTGGTACCTCTATTTTACCTTCGTCTTCCTTCTTTTCCAGTATTGGATCGTGTTCAGCTAATCCGTTACTGTCTTGAGCTGTGATTGCTTGAATTTGCTCCTTAGAATTAACTTTAGTGTTACTTGGTAGGCGTCCTTGCGGTCATTCTGACATTAGTTTTGCGAGTTTTTCTACTGCATTAGTCACTTCCTTGACTGATTTAGCAATTTCATCGAGTCATCTCTCGTTGCTTTTGACTGCTCTATCAGTTTCTTGGAGATGTTCCTCGAGGGATGGTTTCTTTTCTTGTGGATAGGGCTGATTTTGGAAGTTTTGAGGAGGTTGTTTCCTTTGATTTCCTTGTCCTCCCTACGAAAAATTTGGGTGGTTCCTCCAACCTGGGTTGTAAGTATTACTATAAGGATTATTATTAGATCGGAAATTATTACCTATATAGTTCATCTGTTCATCTTCTACTCCCAGTTGGTAGGGTGGGTACTCAGGATTCGCCACAGTTCCACTTGCGTCGCACTGCATGACTGGATGTACCTGTGAAGAACACAAATTATCGAGCTTTTTATTCATCATCTCTAGCTATGTTGATAGCATGGTCATGGCATCGATGTTGAAAACTCCTGCCGATTTTGTCAGTTTGGTCCTTGAAGCTTGCCATTGATAATTGTTTAATGGCATCTTCTCAATGAACTCGTAGGCTGCTTCTGGAGTTTTGTTGTTCAGCGTTCCACCGGCAGCTGAATCTATCAGTTGTCTCGTTGAAGGGTTTACACCGTTATAAAAGGTTTGTACTTGTAGCCACAAGCGTAGGCCATGGTGTGGGCACCTCCTCAAGAGATCTTTGAATCTCTCCCATGCGTCGTATAGCGTCTCTAAATCCATCTGCACAAAAGAAGAGATATCATTTCGTAATTTGGCCGTTTTGGCAGTGGAAAATATTTCATCAAAAACTTTCGGTCATCTGATCCCATGTAGTGATTGACCCTCGTTGTAACGAGTTTAACCATTGTTTGGCTTTATTTCTTAATGAAAAAGGGAATAATCGAAGACGTATGGCATCATCAGAAACGCCATTTATTTTGAAGGTATCACAGAACTCTAAAAAGTTAGCTATGTGCGTGTTTAGTTCTTCGTCCTGCAAACCATCAAATTGAACAAACTGTTGAATCATTTGTATTGTGTTAGGCTTTAATTCAAAATTGTTAACAGATATAGCAGGCCTAACAATACTAGATTCTGCTCCTGTTAAATGCGGTTTCGCATAATCAAACATTGTGCGGGGAGCATTATTATCCCCCACATCATGTGGTGGTGGGCGGTTTTCGTCCATCCCTTCAGTAGGATTGGATTCGTCTTCTTCTTCTCTTTCTCTGTAATTTAGGGCTCACCTGGTTTCCCGACGATTCTTACGAGCGGTTGCTTCAATATCACTGTCGTATACGAAAGGTCCTCTCGGGTTCCTTCTAGTCATAAACTAGAGGTACTTGTTGGAAAGGAAAGAAAGAAAAATTTCAGCAAAAAGAGAAACAAAAACAGGAATAGAAACGAAAAGAAAATAAAATTGCGAAAAATAAAAATTAGGGCTAAAGTAATAAAAATATAGTTTTCTTAATATTTTAGTTCCACGGCAACGGCGCCAAAAAATTGATCGCTGCAAATCAGAGCTTTAAATATTTATAAAAGAATAATCAAACCTGGAGACTAACTCTGACAACGATATTAAGGCAAGTGTACCTATCGAACAGTAGTATAGCTTAGGCAAGACCGGTTATCAAACCCAAAGGAACTAGAAGTATTAATACTCACTTTCTTTTTATTATTTAGCCTTAAAGTTAGAGTGAAGATTATTTTTAAACTAATTTGACGACAACTAAACTAAGGACACAAAGACAAGAAGACGAATTAGGAAATAACTTTGAAGAAAAACTCAGTTGATTTCGACGATACCTTCAGGAAGAATCCACCTAGACTTCACTTATTATCTAACCCTAAATTATATGATTTCTTTTACTTAGCTTGATCCGTGAGACTCCCTAACCTATATTAAACCCTCTCTCGAGGCGAATACTCTCGTTCACTTATAATAACCCCCTAGGATAGCAGTAAATCGATCAATGGACTCCCATATTAGGTTTCACCCTAATCCGGCAAAATCTCGTAACCCTATCTCTAGGCGTTCGATCAACTCCGCTTAGTTATGTTAGATCTTTTCTTAGGGAGGGTCTATTACTCCTCCACCTAAGCACATTAGATTTGGATTAAGCAACATAATTAAGAACAAACTAAGTAATTTATCATATAACTTAAAAATCAAATAATAAAATCCATCTAGGTTTCATCCCTTCAGGTATCTGAGGGTTTAGTTCATAATGAATAAACAAAACATCACAAGAGAAAAGATAAAACAAAACATAAGAAAACCCTAAAACCCCCTGAAGGAATTGAATGAGAATTCCGCTGTCTTGAGTATAACTCCGGCTTCTTGGGATGGATCAACTGGCTATCCTCGCGTTATTCCCTAACTTTTACCTTCTCGGCTTGGCTCCTTGGCCTAGCTTTCGCTCTCTTTCAAAGGTGGTACTTGGGGGATATATATAGGCTCTTGGAATGCGATTCTTTCTCCCTAAGTATCCTTTTCCGACTGAAATTGCTCTTTCCAGCGACAGAGGCACGGCCATGGCACACGCCCGTGTGGATCGAGACCTGACCGTGTTCGAATTTCTCTTGAGGCACGACCATGTGTGACGGATTTGAGGCCATGCTCTAAGTGTTCGTCGAGGCATGGCCGCGTGTGCTTTGGGCCAGGCCGTGTCATTTTCGTGCTAAGGCCCATTTACACCGTTTTAGGCCCGTTTAAAAGAAAGGATTAAAAGCACCTTTTTTATATAAAACAACGAATAAATCATCCAAAAGCATATTTAATGTAGGGTTAAAATATGTTACTTTTACGGTTTATCATAAGTACCTCCTGGCCCCGTTTTTAAAGCTCTTCGTATTTTTGAGATCCTCGTCACTCGATTTAGCTATTTCTAGCTATATTTTGAGCTAGGGTTTATATCCAAAAATTTACCCATGTATGACATGCATGTATTTTGATGATTTATGGAAGAATATGAAAGTTTGATGCATGATAAACATCTTTTTCTAAGTGATTTTCATGAGAAATTCATAAAATGGACTAAATTGTAAAAGTCATGAAAATGGTCATACATGAGTGAAATAGTGGAAATTGGGGGCTATTGTAGTTGTGAATATGATTCGTCTAGGTTTAAAATACAAGGAAATTGAATAAAAATCATTTTACAAGCCTAGGGGCAAAAGTGTAATTATGTGAAAGTTTAGGGGCAAAATTGTAATTTTGTAAAAATATGATTCATGGATTAATTTAATCAATGTGAGTATTAAACAAGTGAAATTGTTATTATAGATCAAGAAATACGAAACCCGGGCCGAAACCGAGGCAAGAACAAGGTTGTGGACTAAATCGAATATCTACACATATTTTGAGTACCGAGGTAAGTTTGTGTGAATTAAAGCTACATAATGCTATTATGTTTTTATTTATCTGCTATCATAAGAAATATATATATTATTTCTATGAATTGATTAATGATACCTCGATGAAAGTGTAAAGAGATTATGATAAGTTGAAGTCCCGGTTGAACATTCGGAATAGCATGGATACCTATGTCACAACATGAGATAAGGAAGGTCCCGTATAAGACCATTTTTGGGACATGGCATTGACACCGAATAAGGAAGGCCCCGTATAAGACCATGTCTGGGACATGGCATCGGCATCGAATAAGAAAGGTCCTGTATAAGACCATGTCTAGGACATGGCATCGGCACCGAATAAGGAAGGTCTCGTATAAGACCATAATCTGGGACATGGAATTGACACCGAATAAGGAAGGTCCCGTATAAGACCATGTCTGGGACATGTCATCAGCACCGAATAAGGAAGGTCCCGTATAAGACCATGTCTGAGACATGACCTCGGTACCAAATGAAGATCTCGTGTAAGACCATGTCTGGAACATGGCATCGACATTTGTATACGATTTCGTGTAAGACCATATCTGGGATGTGACATCGCATCAAGATATGATCCCATGTAAAACCATATCTGGGACATGGCATTGGCATCGTGATACATGTATGATGAGATTGAGTGTCCTTCAATATTCTGAGTAGTTCAACGGGCAAAGAGCTAAGGTTTGTGTACGGGTGTCCATGTTTAAGAGAAATAAAGTGCTAAAGTTGTGTGATGAAGTGATACAGATACCCGTGAGCATCTTACGAGAAATTAATGCAAAATGTGATATGTAAATTGGTAAGAATATGCATGAGTAAGTTATCTTGATGTGTTTGAGAACTTATGTGCTATTCAATGAGATGGATGGATCTTATCAGAAGTTTTTATGTTGCTATTTATTTCATGCAAACTTACTAAGCTTTATGCTTACCCCTTTTCTTTTCCATTTCCTTGTAGCATTTACAAGATAGCTCGGGGATCGTAAGGCGTCGGAGCTCTGATCACACTATCAACTATTCTTTTGGTATAGTAAAGTTGATTTATTTTTAGTATGGCATGTATAGGAATTTGGTCATTTTGTTATATGTCACATTGAGTAGCCAATGTGCTGGCTATTAATACTACTCATTCATTTTGTAAATAGCCATCCGGTAATTGGCTAATACTTGTTAAGTTTCATATATCCAATGATGATGTTATTCATGAAGTGCAATTTCGTGCAATTGATTGAGTAAAATGTGAAGTGTATGCATGATGAATTAGTGACTTTTCATGGTGTATTATTGCTATGTTTTATGTTGCTTGTGGTGATATAAGTGTGTTTGATTTTCAGGGTGGCAATTGGCTTGGTAAATAGCCTTCTACTTGTCCACACGGGTAGACACAAGGGCGTGTGTCTAGGCCGTGTGTGATACACGGTCAGCTCCATGGGTGTGTTGATAGGCCGTGTGTCCCCTACATCTAAATTACGAAAATTAAATTCGTCACACGGGCCAGTACACGGGCGTGTGACTAGGCCGTGTGCCCCTAAGCGTATGCTGATGTCATAAACAGAATACCCAAGTTTTCACACACGGGTGAGGAGACGGGCGTGTCTAGGCCGTGTGAGGGACACGGGCTATAGACACGGGCGTGTGTCTGGCCGTGTGAAAACCCCTGTAGGTTCGAAATGAAAAATAAATTCCACACAGGCTAAGAACATGGGCGTGTGTGATCACACGGCCTGCCCACACGGGCGTGTTCCATTTCACACGGGCATATGGCCCTGTCTTGAGTAAAAATTTTCTTAGTGTGTAAAAGTTTCCGGTTCTGTCCTGAACCAATCTGTATGCACGTTTAGGGTCTTGTAGGCCCATAATAGGGACGTTATGAATATGAATGAAAAAGTTTCAAGTTGGAACGAAATTTTATGGCCCGATGTTGTATGTTTAAGCAACTTAAGTACAGTAATGCCTCATGCCCGGCTCCGGCGTCAGATACGGGTGATGGGTGTTATAAGTTACGTTATCGATTTTTGAGGCAGTTGGGAGGATTATCTGCCGTTAGCTGAGTTTGCCTACAATAACAGTTTCCAGGCGAGTATTCAGATGGCCCCTTAAGAGGTTTTGTATGGTCGTAAGTGTCGTACGCCTTTGTGTTGGACTGAGTTGGGTAAGCTTCGAGTATTGGGTCCTGAGTTGATTTCTGAGACTGAGGATCAGGTACGACTAATTCGGGATCATTGGAAGGTAGCTTCTGATAGACAGAAGTCTTATGCAGATCTGAAGAGACATGAGATTGAGTACTCTGTGGGGGACCTAGTGTTTCTTAAGGTCTCCCCGTGGAAGAAGGTTCTGAGTTTCGGCCGTAAGGGCAAGCTGAGCCCTAGGTTTATTGTGCCTTACCGAATTCTGAAGTGAGTGGGACTGGTCACATATCAGTTGGAGTTACCTCCAGAGCTAGATCGTGTTCATGACGTATTCCACGTCTCAACATTGAGGTGTTACCACTCTGATCCTACTCATATTGTCCCTGTTGATGAGATTGAGGTTAGGCCAGATTTGACCTACGAGGAAGAGCCTGTTCAGATTCTGGATCGCAAGGTAAAGGTTCTTCGGAGGAAGCCTATCCCATTAGTGAAGGTGTTGTGGCAGAATCATAGCATTGAGGAGGCCACGTGGGAGTCTGAGGATGCGATGCGTCAGTAGTATCCTCATCTATTCTGATCAGGTAAATTTTGAGGCCGAAATTTTTCTTTTAGGGGGTAGAGCTGTAAAGCCCCAAAATATAGTGTAACCTTTAATCTCATGTTGTTAGTTAAAAGAGGAAGGAATCCCACATTGTTTATGAACAAGCTGCAAAACTATTCATGAGTCTATATATACACATATCTCATATTCCACATTGCTTAAGAAAAACAAGTGAAATGAGACTTTGAGTCTATATAAACATTTACTTTGTAAGTTTTATTTCCATATTAATTGGTGATACCTAAAAAAATAAATGGTGTTGCCACTTTGAGCCTTTATAAAGGTTTGTTCTTGTAAATTTTTAAAAAAATTGGTCTATTTTTATAATATTTAAAAAATGACCTTTTTTATGAAAAAAACATGGGCTAAAACGCGTCCACGAGGGCTCGATTCGTGCTGTTGTGGCAAAAACGCTCCCCAACGATTCGTTTTGTTGACACAGCACTTGACATCGCGCTGATGTGGACGCGTTTTCGGGGAATTCGACCCTTTCCGGTAAATAATTAAAAAGTCAGTCCATTTCCATAAATAATGTTAGAAAAGGGTATTTTTGGGTAAAATGGCCCATCCAATATGCCCTACAATTCAGCCTCAAGCATTGAACAGCTGCCCAATAACCTATTAAAGCCAGTGATCCACTCCCTATTTCAGTTTCTCACAAATCCTGCTACCGCAGAACCACCCTTAAGCCTAACAGATCTATCTGTATTCAAGTATATCCCATTCCTAAACGAATTAGAGCAAAAGATTGAAGCTCAAAACATACCCATTGGCCTCTTATCAAACATCAAAAATTGTTTGGCGCAACTATAGGAGACTTTAATAGTATCATTATTACTCCAGGTCGCACCCTGGAAGATGAAAATATTGTAGTTCTTCCAAATACGCTAAATGATAATTCCAAAAAGACACTTCCAATCAACCTCCCCAAAGCAAATTTCATAATGGTTCTGCAAATTTGAAATGAGCCATTCCTATAGATTGCTAGGGTAAAACCTGCAAAGTGTATCAGTACGGATTAAAAGGTTCCAAATTTTCCTTGCTGCAGTGCAATCCCTTATGGCATGCAACACATCTTCTGAAATATGACCACAAAATCAATATGTCAAACTATGACACAAGCTCCTATGGACTTTCTATGTGTTGGTGAGTAATCTCTGCTTGAGCACTGGCCAGACAAAAAATCCAACCCTTTGGTGGATTTTGAACTTCCAAGGGATCTTCTAGACATCTTCATTCTATTTCTAAGAACATTCCCAAATTTTCCCATAAGCACTTTTAACAGTGATAAACCGTAAAAATAACATATTTTAATCCCACATTTAGTAGGCTTTTGGATGATTTAAGCCTCGATTTATGTAAAAAGGTGCTCTTAATCCTTTCTTTTCATGTTTTATACCCAGGAAAGCACCCGAGGATGAAAAGAACATAAAACGAGCCCAGAACGGAGTAAATGGGCCATATCACGAAATCCACACGGCCGTGCCGCATTGATCATCTAGAACACGGCCTTACCCCTGATTCACACGGCCGTGCCTCATTAAAGAAGTCCGAACACGGCTTGAAGACTAGTCACACGGGCGTGTGACATGGCCATGTCCCTGTCGTGGCAAAGAGCAATTTCATTCGGATTTGGATACTTTGGGGCAAAGAAACACATTCCAAGAGCCTATATAAACCCCCTAAGTGTTACCTGAAAGAGGGCGGTTAGCTAGGCCAAGAAGCCAAACCGAAAAGGTCAGAGTTGTGGGAATCACTCGAAGATGGCCGGTTGATCCATCTCTAGAAGCCGGAATTCTACTCAAGACGGCGGATCTCTCTTTCAATTCCTTCAGGGAGTTTTAGGGATTTCTTATGTTTTGTTTTATCTTTTTTTCTGAGATGTTTTCTTTAATTGATATGAACTAAACCCTTCAGATACCTGAAGGGGATGAAACCTAGATGAAACTTGTTATTGTTTTCTGAACTATAAGATAAATACTTGATTTGTTCTTAATTATGTGCGCTTAATTCTTGTGTTAATGTTTCCGGGATATTGATTCAAGTCAAATGTTCTTAGGTGGAGGAGCAAAAGTCCCTGCTTAAGAATAGATCTAGCATAATTAAAGCGGAGTCGTTCGCGCGCCTAGAGAGAGGGTGACGAGATTTTGCCAGATTAGGGTGAAACCTAATATGGGAATCCATAGATCCATTTACTGCTATTCTAGGGGGTTATTAATGAGAAAGAGATTTCAATTAAGTAACCTAGGGTTAGACGTTATTCGCCTCGAGAGAGGGTTTAATATAAATTAAGGAATCATACGGATCAAGTCAAGTGAATAAATCGTATGGTTAAGGGTTAAATAACAAGTGAAGTCTAGATGGATTCTTCCTGAGGGTATCATCTTAAATCAACCGAGTCTTTCTTCAAGTTATTTCCCAATTCATTCTTTTTGTCTTTGCGTCTTTAGCTTAGTAGTAGTTAGATTAGATTTAAACAACTTCACTTATTTTAGGCTAGATAATAAAAAGAAGGTTAGTTCCTTTGGGCTCGACAATCCGGTCTTGCCTAAGCTATACTACTGTTCGATAGGTACACTTGCCTTTAATCATTGTCAAAGTTAGTTTGCAGGTTCAATCATTCTCTTTATAAATTTTAAGACTCTGATTCCAGCGATCAAGTTTTTGGTGCCGTTGCTGGGGAACTAAAATATTAAGAAAGCTCTATTTTTATTACTTTAGCCATTATTTTTTTATTTTTCACAATTTACTTTTAATTTTAGGTTAAAATTTGATTTTGCTAAATTCTCTTCCAGCAGGTACCTCTAGTTTCTGACTAGAAGGAACCCGAGAGGACCTTTAGTATACGACAGTGATATTGAAGCTACCGCTCGAAGAAATTACAGAGAAATCAGGCGAGCCCTGAATTACATAGAGGAAAATCTAGAAGGCAGATCCAATCCTACTGAAGGGATGGATGAGAATAATCCACAACCACATGACGTGGGAGAAAACAATGGTCCACATACTATGTTTGATTATGCTAAACCGCATTTAACATGAGAAGAATCGAGTATTGTTAGGCCTGCTATAGCTGCTAATAATTTCGAATTAAAGCCTAACACAATACAAATGATTCAATAATTTGTTCAATTTGATAGTTTACAGGACGAAGACCCAAACACTCATATAGCTAATTTTTTAGAGTTCTGTGATACCTTCAAAATAAATGGCGTTTCTGATGATGCCATACGTATTCGGTTATTTCCCTTTTCATTAAGAAATAAAGCCAAACAGTGGTTAAACTCGTTACCACGAGGGTCAATCACTACATGGGAACAAATGACCGAAAAATTTCTATTAAAATATTTCCCACCGGCCAAAACGGCCAAATTACGGAATGATATCTCTTCTTTTGTGCAAATGGATTTAGAGACATTATATGACGCATGGGTGAGATACAAGGATCTCTTGAGAAGGTGTCCACACCATGGTTTACCCTTATTGCTACAAGTCCAAACCTTCTATAACGGTGTAAATCCCTCAACGAGGCAATTAATTGATTCAGCCGCAGGTGGAACCCTGAACAACAGAACTCCTGAAGCAGCCTACGAGTTCATTGAAGAGATGTCACTGAATAACTATCAGTGGCAAGTTACAAGGACTAAACTGACAAAATCAGCCGGAATTTACAACCTCGATGCAGTAATCACACTATCAACACAGATAGAGATGATAAATAAAAAGCTTGATAGTTTGTGTTCTTCGCAGGCACACCCAGTCATGCAGTGCGACGCAAGTGGAACTGTGGCAAATCCTGAGTACCCACCCTATCAACCGGGCGCAGAGAGCTAACAGATGAACTATATAGGTAATAATTTCAGATCCAATAATAATCCTTATAGTAATACTTACAATCTAGGTTAGAGGAACCACCCAAATTTTTCATGGGGAGGTCAAGGAAATCAAGGAAATCAAAGACAACAACCTCCTCAAAATTTCCAAAATCAGCCATATCCGCAAGAGAAGAAGCCAAACCTTGAAGAGATGCTGACAAAATTCATGACAGCCACAGAAACTCGTCTCCAAGATACTAAGAAAACACTTAAAAGTCAAGAAACATCGGTTGAAGAGACCAAGAACCAAGTCGGGGAACTTACTAAGTCAATTGGGGAACTCACTAAGTCAGTTGGACTACTTACTGAGATGATTTGTGAAATACGGGAAGAGATTTTTTCTAAAGAAACAGAACAGGTAAAAGCAGTTACACTAAGAAGTGGAAAGGAGTTAGTCGAACCAAAGAAAAAAAATACCACACGAAGATAACAACACAAAGGATGAGGGAGTTGAGGACATAATCCAGTACGCAAAGAAAGTAAACCACCAATCCCATATCCAGCAAAGTTGAAGAAAGAACGATTAGATGCCCAATACGGTAAGTTTCTTGAACTTTTTAAACAAATACATATTAACTTACCTTTTGTTGAAGCCATTTCACAAATGCCGACGTACGCAAAATTCTTAAAGGAACTCTTGACGAATAAAAGGAAGCTTGAAGAAGTATCAACGGTGGAACTTAATGAAGAATGCTCAGCCATCCTCCAAAACAAGTTACCAACCAAATCAAAAGACCCAGGAAGTTTTACTATTCCTTGTTTAATTGGTAGCCTAAATATTAAGAAGGCATTAGCAGATCTAGGTGCCAGTATTAATTTAATGCCTTACAAAATGTTTAAACAACTAGATCTTGGGGAACCAAAACCCACTAGGATGAGCATTCAGTTAGCTGATAGATCTATTAAATATCCTAGAGGAGTTATCGAAGATATCTTGGTAAAAATTGATAAATTTATTTTCCCTGTTGATTTTGTAGTGTTAGACATGGATGAAGACATTGACGTTCCCTTAATTTTAGGGCGTCCTTTTTTAGCTACTGCTAGGGCTGTTATCGATGTAGGTAACAGTAAACTTGCATTAAGGATAGGCGACGAGGAAATTATTTTTCAAATTTATGATGCCATGCGATATTCTAGAGAACAAGATGATGCCTGTTATTTTGTTGATACTACTGATCATATCATTCAAAACTTATTACAGGAAATCATACATGATGACACGATAGAACTGTTCCTAACTCAAGAAGAGGCGGAAGGAGATGAAGACGACGAGTTGAATTTGAATACATCTTCATCTAGACAAATGGAAGAAGAAAGCATTAAAGTCAATGACGAACTGAAACAACAACCCTCCATTGATGAACCGCCCAATTTGGAATTAAAACAGTTACCAAAACACTTAGAATACGCATTCCTTGGGGACAATTCTACACTACCAGTAATTATCTCTTCAGAACTAAAACCCAAGGAAAAAAAGGAGTTGATACAGGTACTAAGAGAACATAAAAAGGCCATAGCTTGGAAAATTTCTGACATCAAGGGTATAAGCCCATCATTTTGCACCCATAAAATTTTAATAGAAGAGGAATACAAGCCGTGTGTGCAGCCTCAGAGACGGTTAAACCCCAACATGAAAGAAGTGGTCAAAGCTGTGTTAATTAAACTTCTAGATGCATGAATAATTTATCCTATTTCTGACAGTACTTGGGTAAGTCCTGTACAAGTAGTTCCAAAGAAAGGAGGTATGACTGTGGTACCTAATGAAAGGAATGAGTTAATCCCTGCAAGAACAGTTACAGGTTGGAGAGTCTGTATAGACTATAGAAAGCTGAACGATGCTTCCAGAAAAGATCACTTCCCTCTACCCTTCATAGATCAAATGTTAGAAAGACTATCCGGCTACTTCCAAATCTCAAAAGCTCCTGAAGATCAAGAGAAGACAACATTTACATGCCCATATGGTACGTTTGCTTATCGTAGAATGCCTTTTGGATTATGTAATACTCCTGCTACATTTCAGCGCTGCATGTTGGCAATCTTTGACGAACTTGTGGAGGAAATTATGGAGGTATTTATGGATGATTTCTCAGTATTCGGTAATTCTTTCCATCTTTGCCTCAAAAATCTAAAAAGAGTACTAATGAGATGTGAGGAAACAAACCTTGTTTTGAATTGGGAAAAATGTCACTTTATGGTTAGAGAAGGGATTGTATTAGGACATAAGATTTCTAGTAAAGGGATTGAGGTAGATAAGTCAAAGATTGAAACCATAGAAAAATTACCTCCCCCTAGTTCAGTTAAGGCTATTAGAAGCTTTTTAGGACATGCAGGGTTCTATAGAAGATTTAGGCGTCTAACTCCATACCAATGAAGTGCAGGTTCAGGCCACACGGCCTTGCACACGGGCGTGCTGGTGGCCGTGTGGAAGACAGGGGATGAAACACGGGCATACTTATAGCTGCGCATGACAAAAGGTAAAATTTTTCTTAAACACGGGTATAACACGCCCGTACCTTACGACCGTGTGAAGATACTGACTTGCCAACCACGGGCATAACATGCCCGTGCCTTAGGACTGTGTGAAGATACTGACTTGTCGAACACGGGCGGAACACGCCCGTTCTAAAGGACCGTGTGAAGCATAACACGGGCGTGTTACTAGACCCATGGCCGTGGCCAAGCACCTGAACGCGCCCAAAATTCAAAATCACGAAAAACACGGGTGCATAAAAATCTAGCACGGGCGTGGCCCCTGCCCATGTTCTCAACCATATTTAAGCAACTTAAACCGCTACCCTCCCCAAAATCAACCCTAAACAATTTCTCAGCCTCCTTTTTCCCAATTCCGGCCACACCCACGTCCTTAACCCCCCTAAAAAACCTCTCAACCCTCATTTCTCTCCAAAAACCTTGCAAAACCGCACCTCACGACCACCACCACCGCAGCCCGAGGAGTTCTAAAGGCTGCTTGGGAATCACACCACTTCCGCCACTGCCAGCACCTCAACAGCCCTAGAGGTCACACCCACCTCACGAACCATCCATCAATAAGGACTCTTCGGTCCATCCACCTTTTCTTTTAACTTTATTTTACTTTTTATTTTCATGTTCTTTAGTTTTCTTATCTTTAAATATATATTTAGTTTATTTTAAATGTGTCTTAATAACTTCTGGCTAATTCTCTATGAGCTCCCCAATTTCTTCATCTAGCGTAGAGCTCGGCAGCAGCCACCACCCCTATTGACTTCCAACTCCGGGAAACCATCCAAATTCAGAAAGTTTCACCTCTCCCTCTCTCTTAAACTGAATATTTATCTTTGTACATTGAGGGAAATGTACATCTTAAGTGTGGAGGGGTGAATATTTATTTGAACAAAGGGCCTAACTTTTTGCATTATTCTCAAATCCGGCCTAACTTTCTTCATTATTCTCAAATCCCTGAATTTTGGTCTTGTTTTTAAGTAATTTCCTCATATTACTAATTAGGATGAAATTTCTGATGGTTTATGATTTTTATTGATATGTTTTAGATTAAGTCATAGTTAATTGTGCATTGATGATTAAATTAGAAGAATATTGGAGAATAAAGCATGATAAGTCTATTTTTTAGAATTAAAATCCTTGCTAGGTTGTCGAGCTGAATCTGAATATTATCTGGAAGTTTGAAATTTACAAGGTTGATTTCAAAACACCTATAATTTTTGTAAGACTTTGAGCCTATTAGAGCATATATTCTTTTCTATGCTCACTTTATTGATTATGAGTGTATCAACTATGAACTGTTATTCTAGAACTTGCCTCGATTATACATGTTGAGACCACACATATGATTTGATATACAGAGATGATAAAGGCACCTAGGTTTTAACCCACTGACTCCACTAAAAAGCTTACCTCCATAAATTAACCCTTAGTGAACCCCGTTTAATCCTAACAACCCTTTTTATTGACTCACCTAATATTAACCCAAAAACCCTTTGTATTTGTTATCACCATTCCTTTTGACTACCCTTATATCGAGATATGATTGGATTAGTTATTTAATTTATTTCGGTAGTTAAATTTATCTTTTATCACTTGATTTGTTCTTAAAAAAATAAAAAAAATTCGAAGTATATTCAGTATTAGTGGTGAGCTTATACAGTTAAAGTCTATTTTTCAAAAGAAAAGCTCGTGTTAGTAGGATTATTACTTTTCAGTTAATGTAAATATTATCTCAATATTTTCTAGAGAGGTACTTGTCAATTCAATCTCGATTCTAACCTTCTAATTCAGCCTATATCCACACCTTTAACCCTAGCCCCGTTACAACCCTGTTAAAGACCTTTTGATTTTTGTATCATCTAATTTTACAGTGGTGGAGATTTGATTTTCAGGCAAGCCTATGGGATTAACTTTTCATGTTCGACTTATGAGTGCTCTTTTCATGAACCTTAAACACTTCGAGTGATTTGAGTGAATCTTTAGCGAGGATGTCAACCCTTGTCAATTTTGAATCAAAGGTAATTATTTAGATAAGGGGAGACACCTACATTTTTATGCTACAAATGTATGACTTTGACTGTTTGAATCTTTAGGACTCTTCGAGTTAGATCATCCATGAATAAATTATCTATGAATTATGATGAGACACTGTTGATAAGGATTATGAATCCTGGAAAGTTTGTTTTAATTGTAAGTTGAGAATTTTGCTTGAGGACAAGCAAAAGATTAAGTGTGGGGGTATTTGATAAACCGTAAAAATAACATATTTTAATCTCACATTTAGTATGCTTTTGGATGATTTAAGCCTCGATTTATGTAAAAAGGTGCTCTTAATCCTTTCTTTTCATGTCTTATACCCAGGATGAAAAGAACATAAAATGGGCCCAAAACGGAGTAAATGGGCCATATCACGAAATCCACACTGCCTGGACTTAAGCCCACACGGTCGTGCCGCATTGATCATCTAGAACACGGCCTTACCCCCGATTCACACGGCCGTGCCTCATTAAAGAAGTCCGAACACGGCTTGAAGACTAGTCACACGGGCGTGTGACATGGCCGTGTCCCTGTCATGGCAAAGAGCAATTTCATTCGGATTTGGATACTTTGGGGAGAAGAAACACATTACAAGAGCCTATATAAACCCCCTAAGTGTTACCTGAAAGAGAGCGGTTAGCTAGGCCAAGTAGCCAAGGCGAAAAGGTCAGAGTTGTGGGAATCACTCGAAGATGGCCAATTGATCCATCTCTAGAAGCCAGAATTCTACTCAAGACGGCGGATCTCACTTTCAATTCCTTCAGGGAGTTTTAGGGATTTCTTATGTTTTGTTTTATCTTTTCTTTTGAGATGTTTTCTTTAATTGATATGAACTAAACCCTTCAGATACCTAAAGGGGATGAAACCTAGATGAAACTTGTTATTGTTTTCTGAACTATAAGATAAATACTTGATTTGTTCTTAATTATGTGCGCTTAATTCTTGTGTTAATATTTCCGGGATATTGATTCAAGTCAGATGTTCTTAGGTGGAGGAGCAAAAGTCCCTGCTTAAGAATAGATCTAGCATAATTAAAGCGGAGTCGTTCGCACGCCTAGAGATAGGGTGACGAGATTTTGCCGGATTAGGGTGAAACCTAATATGGGAATCCATAGATCCATTTACTGCTATTCTAGGGGGTTATTAATGAGAAAGAGATTTCAATTAATTAACCTAGGGTTAGACGTTATTCGCCTCGAGAGAGGGTTTAATATAAATTAGGGAATCCTACGGATCAAGTCAAGTGAATAAATCGTATGGTTCAGGGTTAAATAACAAGTGAAGTCTAGGTGGATTCTTCCTGAGGGTATCGTCTTAAATCAACCGAGTATTTCTTCAAGTTATTTCCCAATTCATTCTTTTTGTCTTTGCGTCTTTAGCTTTGTAGTAGTTAGATTAGATTTAAACAACTTCACTTATTTTAGGCTAGATAATAAAAAGAAGGTTAGTATTAGTACTTTTAGTTCCTTTGGGTTCGACAATCCGGTCTTGCCTAAGCTATACTACTGTTCGATAGGTACACTTGCCTTTAATTGTTGTCAGAGATAGTTTGCAGGTTCGATCATTCTCTTTATAAATTTTAAGACTCTGATTCCAGCGATCAAACAGATACGGAACCCATCCTTGTTCCTCCCCAGATAATCCTGTCAACTCCTGCTGTCGAGTGAGGTAGGGGTGTCCCAATAATCTTTCGAATGATTCTCTCAGGCAACCAGAGCCGAAATAAATCAAGGTTCCAAGTACCATCATCAGCAACCATATCACTAAGCAAGTAGTCCAAATCAAGACTAGCATGTCCGGAATCAGATTAACGAGGGGTATACATTCGGAACCCATGGATCACACCAACACCTGATATTTCTCTCATCCCCCACTAATCAAAGCAAATTCTCCCGAATAAGTAGCCAAACCTTAGAAAGGGCTCTCAACAAAAAAGAGCCTCTACTGCGGGACAGAGTTTCTGGAATTCCGACAACTACCCCATACTTTGCTCGAAGTACCTATACCCAGAGAGCTTTAGAATCAGCCACAATTCTAAAACCCAACTTCATCATGAAGAAAGTGTTATGAACTTTCGAAATCCAAGATCGTCATGCTCCCGAGGCTGACATACATCCTCCCAACTGACCAAAGCCACTTTCCTACCATAACTCGATGACCCTCAAACAAACTGTCGCAACATACATTCGATTTTCTCACAAAGACCCTTAGGAATCAGCATTGACTGCATGAAATTGCTGGGAATTGCCAGTAAGACCAATTGCGCCAGGGTGGCCCTATCAGCTAAAGACAACTACCTTGCATCCCATCTCTGCAATTTACTCTGAACTTTATCCACCACAAAGCACAAAGAGCTATTGGTTACTCTAGCATGAAACAAAGGTACTCCCAAATAGCTCCCAAGATTACACACTCTACTAAATCCAAGAATATGGCACGAGATATCTCTTAAGAATTCACTTACCCCTTTTAAAAAGCAAACATTCGTTTTATGTCTTTAAAATTTAATAATGTAGCGAAATTTTATTAATACCTAAATGCATTAAATTTTAACATCTTAATATGAATTATTTCCTATTTTTAAATATCATATACATATACATTTTATTAAGGAAGTCGCTATATCTTTGTCCAGTCTACGTGGGAACACAGCTCCAACTGCCTGCATTAATTGGTCAACATTCTTAGGCATGGAAAATTTGATCTTATCTCCTAGGTCGAAATTTCATTTCATTCACCCATTGCTCCATCATGGAAAATTCTACTTTCGAAAGCTAGACATCTAAGATATTGTTCATTTCATCTTCTCTTGTTCCATCTCCGATCTCTATTCATCATCATCAATGGCATTGAGTTCAGGAAATACAGCTATAGGTAATCTTTTAATTAATTTCTGTAAAAAATATAATGTTGACAAATATAAGTCGGAACAAACTGATCATAAATTCACTTGTAATCATCTGCAGTAATCGTGGTCATCATGATTCTTGTCTCAATGTTCCTTCTCAGTTGTATTAGATGGTATCAAAAGAAAACTGTTCGTCTTCCCCTTCTCCACTTTCCGAAACTAACAGCAACCATGGATCAATTCCTCAACGACATAGAAAAGGAGAAACCAATCCGATTCACCTCTCTCCAGCTAAGGATCGCCACCGATAATTTATCCACTTTGTTGGGTTCAGGGTGTTTCGGAGCTGTATACAAGGGTGTTCTCAACAATGAAACCATGGTAGCTGTCAAGGTTCTCCATGGAACTTCGGATAAAAGAATCGAGCAACAATTCATGGCGGAAGTGGGCACAATCGGCAGAGCATCATTTTAACCTAGTTCGACTCTACGGTTTCTGCTTTGACAAGAACCTGAGGGCCTTAGTTTACGAATACCTGCCAAATGGTTCACTTGACAGGTTTTTGTTTACCCAAGAAAATATATTAGGATTCGAGAAACTCCATGAAATTGCAGTGGGAACAGCGAAAGGGATTGCTTACTTACATGAAGAATGTCAACAACGAATCATTCACTACGACATAAAGCCTGGAAACATTCTCTTAGATTCAAAATTCTGTCCCAAAGTTGCTGATTTTGGTTTGGCCAAGCTCATCAACAGGGAAAACACTCATATAACCATGACCGGCGGTCGAGGAACACCAAGATATGCAGCACAGGAGCTTTGGATGCCATACCCAATAACCCATAAGTGTGGTGTTTATAGCTTTGGGATGCTATTATTTGAGATAATCGGCCGTCGGAAGAACTTTAACGTCGAAGTTCCGGAGAGCCAAGAGTGGTTCCCTAGATGGGTGTGGATGAACATTGAGAGCAATGGCGACATCGTAGAGTTAATGGGAACCTGCGAGATCGATGAGGGAAATAGAGAGACCATGGAGAGAATGGTGAAGACGGCTTTATGGTGCGTTCAGTATAGACCTGAACGGAGGCCATTGATGAGCATGGTGGTTAAAAAGTTAGATGGAGCAGTCGAAATCCCTCAACCTTCAAATCCATTTGAGCATATGCTGGCGCTGCGGAATGATTACGGTTCCAACATTGTTTCGAGTTCGACATGGACTTATTCAGAGTCGACGTCTTCAGCATGATTAAATCAATCTGGATTTGTAGTTGAAAATACAAGTCCTAGTATGAAGAATTGCGAGATTGAAATGGCTTGCACTTCTACTTAGGCCTCTTTAGCATTTTTATTTGTACAAATTTAATGATTTTATGCAAACATGTATCGCTAAAAATTAAAATTTATGCAAATATGTTATTCGTTAGGAGACAAAAGCTCCTAATTAACAAATGTTCAATGTCATTATTATAGGCCTGCCAATGACATCAATTTTCCTTTCATTCCTTCTCTTTTGAAAAAAAAAAAGATTATTTCTACTTTTAAATAATTCTATAATATTTTTTTAGTTTTTTAATAAATTTCAATGATTTAAAAAAATTTATATCCAAAATAAATTCAGATACAAATCACTATCCAAATTCAAATCAACATAGGTTTCTATTTGTTCAATTCATTCTAAACATAAATTTTTTAAATAATTTTTATTTCTAGTTTTTACAATGTTTTAATATTTTTTTTTTAAATTGTGCCCATAATAAATATATACAAACTGCTGTGCATATTCAAATGAACCTAGACATACTTATTTCCACGTCAACGTCATGATGCTTGACTTAGCTTGTTAAACAATCATATTAACATAATAATGATGGAAACCATTAATCAAATGACCTAATTGATGAAAATTTTAACATTTGAGAACTTATTTGAATTATTTTTGAAAAGGCTCAATTAATTTCTTTGAAAAAATTCAAGGGCTCCTTGAAACCCTTTGTAACACCCTAAACCCGGCCTAGACGTCCAGACCAAGTTGGAGAGTTATATCATCCGCACTAAAATTCATACTATCATAACACAATCAAATTGAATCATTCGCTACGTAATATTCATCACAACAATAATTTAAAACATACAACCTTCATAAATTCTATAACATCATAACACAACTCCTAATAGTAATGCTTAAAAGGAAAGATAAAAGTTTGACCGAGCTTCCGCGACGCTGACCCAATCAAGACTGGTTACCATTTGAAATCCAATCAATAAAAGGGTGAGTTGTGAACTCAGTGCGTAAAAGGAATGTAATTCAACAATGGTTGCTTATAAAGTAATTCCAGTTCAGAGATTCAGTTTGACATAGAAGCATGTTCAATCCAGATTCAGAGCAGAGGTGTTACATATATGTACATATATACAATTCCAGTTCAGATATGGTTCAGACCCGATTCAAATGCAATATGCCTATTTCCATCCGCTACACACCATCTTCGGCCATCCTAACACATCGCTATGGACATTTAATGCCCATCCATCCCTGCACATCTTTAGAGTGTTCAATGACACTTTTACAAAAACGCAGTTTAGCTGCTAGATTAATATGTGACAAGCGCCAGAATCAGAGTAATACTCATTGTGGCATAGCCACGATTTCAGTACAGACTCTCTCCCTCTTCACCTCCTCCCACCATATGCTAATGCAGAATGCAAATACCCGTATCATATGTTCAGTCATTCTAATTCATTATACAATCAACTAAGATAGTTCCAAAATAGAGTAGATATCACAGCGTACATATAATATTGTTTCTTACGAATCAGTCCCAGTGTATCAGACAGTTCTCATATAATCAAATTCAATTATTCTTACGTTGAGGAAACCAATATTAAGGTTAAGTAACATTTTCGGCCTCAAAAGACAGCTTTTAGGCCTAATTATCTGTCACACGGCTGGGTCACATGCCAGTGTGCCCTGGCCGTGTAGTTTTCAAGTATAAAAAGTGAGTTACATGGCCTGGACACACACTCGTGTCCTTTCCCATGTGACTCACACGGCCTGGGTACACACCTTTGTTTCTGCCCGTGTGGCTTTTATACCCCAACAGTAAGTTACACGGCCAGATTGGCCTTTGCTCGTGTGGATCACACGGCCTGGGCCAGATATCTTACGCTCGTGTGGTGTGCCCGTGTATGCCCACACGTCCAGTTCTGTTTAGCCCATATGGCCCACACGGCCACACCCTGGTCATCACACTACCGTGTGCTGCGCATGGACATGTCTTCGTCGACCACACAGCCGTGTCCTTACACACGACTTACCACACAAGCAAGCACACGTCCGTGTGGCGTCAACAGTGGCCAATTTCGACTTTTGCTGAAAACTTGATTTCTGCGTTTTGGGTACACACCTGTACGAATTCGGTGCAAAAACACTATCGAGCCCTCCTCAACCTAAAAACAGTATACCCAGAATGAAATTAGACATCAATTAACAACTCCTTCAAACTAAACCAAAAAAGGCGGACTCACTTACCGTCTACACCACCGGTTACTCACACAAATTAGACCTTTGCAAAGAATCCGCTATTTCCATCACTTCTACTCAAAAATACATCAAGGTTTTAAGCTTCAGAAATCAAATGACAAAGAATGCCACGCAACCCACTTACTAAGTATACCAGAACCAAATGCTCAAATCGCACGAGATCAAGGACTAGGGTAGAGTCACAAAAAGGAATTAAAAGATTAAACTCTTGGACAGATAATCGAGGAGACGAAGCAGAATTGGGGATTTTTCTTTGTTTTCAAAAGATGAATAACGTCAGGAAGAAGCCAGGATTTTTGGGAAAAGAAAATTAACAATAAAAATAAAAAATAAAATATATCAGCCTATCCCCAAATTTTCTCCACCAACTACCCACTACTCAGAATCCTACTCCAACAAAACTCTTCGAAATAGCAGAGCAAAAATAATACCCACGCTCGCGCTGGGATTCGAACACAAGACCCTCAGCAAATTAACACTCAACTTAACCACCAAACCAGCGGCCCATTCTGGTATGAACTTACAAGTAATCAAATATAAGCCCACTAGGCAAGAATAGGGCTTAAGACAGAAAAATACCAAAATTTTCCAAATGCAAGGATTGAACTTAGGACCTCTCACACACACCCAGAACATTTAACCACTAAAGTAGATACACAGTTGTGTCACATTTTAACAGAGAAAAAAAAGAATTTTGGGGCGTTACAACTCTACCCCCTAAAAGAAAAATTTCGGCCTCGAAATTTACCTGATCAGAACAGATGAGGATACTGCTGACGCATCGCAACCTCAGGCTCCCACGTGGCCTCCTCAGTGTCATGATTCCGCCACAGCACCTTCACTAATGGGATAAACTTCCTCCGAAGAACCTTTACCTCGCGATCCAGAATCTGAACCGGCTCTTCCTCAAAGGTTAAATCTGGCCTAACCTCAATCTCTTCAATAGGGACAATATGAGTAGGATCAGAGCGGTAACGCCTCAACATCGAGATGTGGAATACGTCATGAATACGGTCTAGCTCTAGAGGTAACTCCAATTGATATGCGACCGGTCTCACTCGCTCAGAATTCCGTAAGGTCCAATAAACATAAGGCTCAACTTGCCCTTATGACCGAACCTCAGACCCTTCTTCTACGGAGAGACTTTAAGAAGTATTAAGTCCCCCACAGAGTACTCAATCTCACATTTCTTCAGATCTGCATAAGACTTCTGTCTATCAGAAGTCGCCTTCAAACGATCCTGAATCAGTCATACCTTATCCTCAGTCTCAGAAATCAACTCAGGACCAAATACTCGACGCTCGCCCAACTCAATCCAACACAAAGGAGTACGGCACTTACGACCATACAAAGCCTCGTAAGGTGCCATCTGAATACTCGACTGGAAACTATTATTGTAGGCTAACTCAGTTAATGGTAGATAATCCTCCCAACTATCTCAAAAATTGATAACACAACTCCTCAACATATCCTCCAGTATCTGAATTACCCTCTTAGATTGACCATTAGTCTGATGATGAAACACAGTACTGAAGTCCAATCTCGAACCCAGAGCCTCATGTAACTTTTTCCAGAACCAAGACGTGAAGCGAGGATCCCTATCAGAAATGATTGAGACTGGTACCCCATGCAGTCTCACTATCTCAGAAATGTAAAGCTTCACCAACTTCTGAAGAGAAGAGTCGATCCTAATTGGAACGAAGTGCGCAGACTTGGTCAATCAATCCACGATGACCCAAACCGAATCATTCTTTGTGGGTGTCAAGGGCAACCCACTAACTAAGTCCATCATTACTCGCTCCCATTTCCATAACGAAATTTTAATAAGCTGCAGCAAACCCGAAGGTAACTGATGCTCAGCCTTAACCTGCTGGCATGTCAGACATCGTGCCACGAAATCAGTAACCTCACGCTTCAAACCTAGCCACCAGTACAATTCTCAAAGGTCTCAGTACATCTTATTCCCACTGGGATGCATAGCATAAGGGCTACTATGCGCCTCTCTCAAAATAGATTACCTCAGATCGGTATCATTCGGTACACAAATCCAACCACTGAAACAAAGTACTCCATCACTATTCAACCCAAAGTCCGTAGTGCTGCCACTCTCAACCTGACAGAACTGAAGACCCAACGATTCATCCCCTAACTGCCTATCCCGAATCTGTTCTATCCAAGTCAGCTTAACCTGCAACTCAGCCAATAAACTTCCATCGTTGAACAAGCTAAGTCGAGCGAATATCACTCTCAGATCAGTCATCGCCTTATGGCTCAACGCATCGGCCACCATATTGACCTTGCTAGGTGGTACTCAATAGTACAACCGTAGTCCTTAAGCAGCTCAATCCATCTACACTGCCTAAGATTCAACTTCTTCTGAGTCAGTAGGTACTTAAGGCTTTTGTGATCAGTGTAGATAATACACTTCTCACCGTACAGATAGTGCCTCCAAATTTTCAAGGCAAAGATTACGACAGCCAATTCCAAATCGTGTGTCGGATAGTTTGCCTCATGCTTCTTGAGCTAACGAGATGTATATGCCACAACCTTACCATCCTGCATAACCCACATGCGACGGATCGATGTACACTACAAACTCCTTTCTAGATTCAAGCTGTATCAGAACCGGAGCCTGAGTCAAAACAGTTTTGAGCTTCTCAAAGCTCGATTGCTGCACATCAGTCCTGACAAACTGCACACCCTTATGTAGCAGTTTAGTTAAGGGTGCTGTAATCAGTGAGAAACCTTCCAAAAACCGCCAATAATAACCCGGCAGACCCAGAAAACTGTGAATCTCAGACACATTCTTAGGCTGTTTCCAATACAGAACAACCTCAATCTTCCTAGGATCGACTCAGATCCTCTCAGTAGGCACTACGTGCCCCAGAAAAATAACTTCATGAAACCAGAACTCACACTTACTGAATTTAGCGTATAGTTGCTTCTCACGCAAAATCTGAAGCACAACTCTAAGATGTTCATCATGCTCATCTTCAATCTTAGAAGATGCCAAAATGTCGTCGATGAAGACCACAATGAACTGATTCAGATAAGGCTGAAATACTCAGTTTATTAGGTCTATAATGTGGTCGTGCATTCGTCAACTTGAAAGGCATAATTAGGAACTTGTAATGGCCACAACGAGTCCTAAAAGCAGTCTTATGAATATCCACATCCTTAACTCTGAGCTAATGGTACCCTAACCGAAGATCAATATTAGAGAATACAGAAGCCCATCAGAACTGATCAAATAAGTCGTCGATCCTCAAAACTGGATATTTGTTCTTAATGGTCAGCTTGTTCAACTGTCGAACCAATTTCTGTATCACATATTAGAGAATACAGAAGCCCATCGAAACTGATCAAATAAGTCCAAGAACGCCTCGCATCCCTTACGAACCAATTTCTCAGCCACCAGTGCAGAGATCACATTAGCCAAATAATTTCGACGTTCTCCAATTATGGCTACCTCATTATCCTCCTCAATTCTCAAGACGACCCTCTTAGTTGTACAGTCCAGATTGACACAGTGCTTGACCAACCAGTCCATACCCAGAATCAGGTCGAACTCTTCAAACGGAAGCTCCATCAAATTAGCCAAAAATACCGACCCTTGAACCTTTAGCGGAACATCTCTATACAGTTTACTAACCCGAACTGATTGCCCCAAAAGACTCAATACAGTCACCTCACTATAAGTACTCTCAACCAAAATCCCCAAGTTTCCAGACAAAGTGCTAGCTACATAGGAATGTGTGGAACCTATGTCTATCAAAGTAAAGTAAGGTACATCATGAATTAAGAACATACTGGTAATGATGTCTGGAGCATCTCTGTCCTCTCAGCGACGAGCAGCATAAACAAGAGCAGTCTACCTCGCCTCAGTCTTTCCAGTACCTTTGTCTGGTGCTCTCTGTCCACGGCCCACACCGTTACCACCCCTAGCCTAACCACGGCCCCTCGGTGGCTGTTGAACTACCCTCTCTGGCTGCGCAATACCAGAACCCAGATCTTGCACTTGATCGCTCCTCAGTGGACACTCCCAAATATGTTGCTTTGACGACCCACACCTCAAACACGCCCCAGTCCTCCTCCAACACTCCCCCTGATGGAGTCTACCACAATCTCCACACAACTGCAATCTAATAGGAGTAACAAGGGGCCCAGCTCTAATCGGCCCATCAGTCCTGGCCTTTTTCTTAGGCCTCTGTACCAAACTCGAGGGCCTCGAATCCCTCTTGTTCTTACCCCTCTCAAGGTCTCTGTTTTGGCGCTCAGTGCGTTTAACCTCTTCGGCGATCTTCACCTTCTTTACCAGGACGGAGAACTCTCGCTCCTTCTGTGGAGCTATCAGTACCCTTAGATTATCCCTAAAGCCGTCCTCAAATCGAACACATCTCTCATATTCAGTCACCACCATACCTTGCGCATAGTGGCTCAGTCTTAGAAATTCAGCCTCATACTCGGCCACTAATCAGTCTCCCTGAGTGAGGTTTAGAAACTCACGCCTACGAGCATCGATGTAACTTGCCCCCACATACTTCCCTTAGAAGGCAGACTTAAAGAACTCTTAAGACAGGTGATCGGGTTGAGTGCCCTTCTTAACGGTCAACCACCACTGATAGGCCTCATCGCGAAGCAATGAGATTGCACCCTTCAATTTCTGCTCAGGGGTACAGTCTAAATCATCCATTATCCTCTCAGTCGCCTCCATCTAGTACTCAGCCACATTAGGGGCGACTCCAGTGACACCCCTAAAAAGTTTAGCTCCATTGGACCGGAGTCGTTCCGTAATCGATCCTCGCCCCCCAAATCTAGTGTTAGACCCAGCAACCCTCTCTAGTATCCTCAGCATGGCTTGGGACAGTACGTCGTCCCCAGCCAATCAACTCTGAGACCCATTCTCAGTACTAGGTGACACGGGTGTCTCACTCGTGTCCAGATTCAGCATACTGCCCAAAGATGAGGACTCAGCTCGAGCCTCCCTACAGCCTCTACCACGGCCTCGAGTACCACGTCCACGGATACCTCGTGCGCTTATGTCTATTCGAATTTATCTGCATTACAAATTTTATGAATCAGTTACAGTTTCAGTATTTATTAACAGATGTTTTATGTAAAGCAGTATCATAAATTCAGAGTTTGTTTTCGCAAGTACAGTCTCTATCAGTTTCAGTTTCACTATAGTTTTAGTATACATTAACTAGAGTGTTTCAGAACAGACTATCTATGTAACACCCCTAACCCGTATCCGTCGCCGGAATGGGTTAAGAGCGTTACCGGATAGATCGGAAACTTAATGAACTAATTTATCAAGTATCACATCCAATACAATCATAATGTCCCTTCTTGCGGTCAACGAGACCTAAAACATGCTTATAAATCGGGTCGGGACTAAACCGATACAATACAAAATTTCATGGAAAATTTAAAACTTTTCTAATTTTCAGGGCTTACACGCCCGTGTGGGTAGGCCGTGTGCTCCCACGGCTGCTAGACACACCCGTGTGTCCTCCCTGTGGTCGAAACTGACCTTTGCTCCACGGCTACCAAACACGCCCGTGTACTTTGGCCGTCGTCGATCCTGTCAAAACCACACGGCTACCAGGCATATCCGAAAATTTCAGCAAGTTTAAGGGTTTGAAAGCTTGAAAATTTCAGCTACATCTCATCCTTGCAAGTAAGTAATTTTTGAGGTTTTTCTTAATGATTTTTGTACTTTTGGGATCCCCAAAGCTTAAGCTGGCTAATGAAGGGACTAATTTGTGATATGGTTGAAAGTCTAGGGACTTGCCATGAGAGTAATTATGTTGTTAGCTGAGTTTTTATGGAAGAAAATGAATGTTAGGGAGATGAGGAATAACTTTGGTGAAAGGTGTTTGCATGAAAACACCTAAATAGAACTTAAATGCAAAGAATGAAATTGTGTCATAAATGCATGAAACGGTGAGAACGGTGAGTATTTGTAAGAGAAATAAATGTTCAGCTAGACTTAATTATTGAGGAAATGTGTTGAAAAATAAACTACGAGCCTAGGGGCAAAATCGTAATTTTACCAATGTACAAGGGTAAAATGGTCAATTTTGCCTAAGTGTAGAATTTGATGTATTATGATCATAGAATGATTTAAATGAATGAATTTCATTGTTATAGATCAAGAAGAGTGTGGAATTAACCTTGACCGTGGGAAAGGCAAGGTGATTGAGGAAATCGCTAGTTAACACATTTTGCATCGAGGTAAGTTTATGTGTAAACAATACAATGTTATTTATATACATTGTGCTGCTAATTTGGGGTATGACATGATTAAGAACATATGTGATTCAAGTGGATTGAATGTGGTAGTCATTGAATAATTATTGTTTAATTACGATGGGCTTTGTGCAATACCATCGTCTAATTATCTTTTGGTGGGCTAAGTGCGATACCACCTTATTGTTTAAACGATGGGCTTTGTGCGATACCATCGTCTAATTATCTTTTGGTGGGCTAAGTGCGATACCACCTTATTGTTTAATTACGATGGGCTTTGTGCGATACCATCGTCTACTTATCATTCGGTGGGCTATGTGCGATACCACCGTAACCAACCTTTTTGGTAGGCTAAGTGCGTTACCACCCCAATACAGATTAATGGTGGGCTAAGTGCGGAACCATCAAGTAAATTGACTCTAAGTAATTGACTAAGAGATTGTGATGCTAAGTGCAGGGGAACCTGTTAATGAATGTATGCATTATGCTAGTGATATGGTTGAAATGTGTGAATGGAGGGAATGAGTAAGCATGACCATGAATGTGGATTGTTTCTTGCTTAATATATAAGGCTATGAAATTGTTGAATACATGTTAAAATGTTATATTGTTTACATGTAAACTTACTAAGCTTAAAGCTTACTCCCATTTCTTTCCCTTGCTTTATAGAGTTTAAGAGCCGAGCCGGGATACGTCGAAAACCAGGAGACCGCTCGCACTATCTACTCACTTCGGTATATTTAGACTTAGTGATTTTGTGTATGGCATGTATAAGCGCTAGACTAGTTAGATTATATTGTTATTTTGGCCATAAGTGTATTGGCTCTTGTTAAGATAATTATTTTGTAAATTTACCATGGTTGTTGGTTATTTTATTTTATAAAAAGATGTAGTTACCCATGTGTGATTGCACTCCAATATGAGTTGATTATGGATGTGTTGTATGAGTGCATGTGTCATATGCTAGTGGAGTGAATAGAACTTGTCATATGGCTTTATTCTTGTCCATATGGATAGACACACGGGCGTGTGTCTAGGCCATGTGTGACACATGATCAGCCCACGGGTGTGCGACTTGGCCGTATGTCCCCTGTATGTTAGCATTTTAAGTCAGGATAGACTACAGACTATCCACACGGGCGTGCCCAGGCCGTGTGAAATTAGTCAGTGTCGACCACGGGTGAAAGACACGGGCATGTCTTTTGGGTACACGGGCGTGCCCCATTCCACATAGGCGTGTGCCCTAGCCATGGGGCTTTGGCAGAATGCTGGGGTTTTTAGGCACAGTTTGAGCACATGGGCGTGTGTGACTATACACGGGCATGTGTGTTATCTAACACGGGCATGTACTCCCTGTTTAGATGGGAAAGAAATTTTACGGATCGTAAGAGTTCCTGATATAGTCTTGAGAACCCTCGTATGTATGAGTGAGGTCTCGTAAGTCGAAAAAGAAGTTGTTGTAGTGACTCAATGAGAGTAGTTGCGTCGAGCCTAAGTGGCGATCAAGTAGTTTTATACGGTAATGCCTCGTGCCCGAATCCGACGGGGATTACGGGTAAGGGGTGTTACACACTAGGCACGCCCGTGTGCCATAACCGTGTGACATTATAGGCCATTTTCAAGGCTAAAATGCCACCCACTTGGGTCTTACCTACAAGCAATATCATCAAGACATCTCATACCTATTTGGCAACCAAGAACATACCAAAAATAACCATCCAAATTACAAGACTAAAACTCATCTCATTATAAGCATAATTCATTCATTCACTTAGCCAAAACTTGACCATTTCATGTATCAACTAACCATGCCACAAACATACTTCACTTATCACATTCATTTAAGCAAATTTTCATCTCATAAATAGCCAAATCACTTGGCTAAGTTCATATAACAAACTTATACCAAATACTAGCCTATACATGTCATATCTAACTATATACATTTCCAAAGTGTACCAAAATGAGTTTAGTAGCGTGATGACGATCCTTGACGGTCCCAAGCCTTCAGTAGCTTTGACGACCTATAAAGCAGAGAAATCACACACAGAGTAAGCTTTCCAAAAGCTTAGTAAATCATTATACAAATAAACTTAACATGTATAACATTTAAGCATATAGAACATTGGCACAATTCATATTCATATTGTATTTCTCACATATATGCATTAAACCATATCCTTGGCCATATTTGCCACATTCATCAACTCAAGAATCACTTGTATATACATAACTCTCACATAACTATTCTTGTATCCTATTCACATTCTCATATTTGATTGTACATTTCCTCAAATCAAAAATCACCTGAGTACTTACCTTTTATTCACACTTAGTCTATATACGAAATGTACTTGATTCGAACATACATTCACGTATTTGTTCTTAGCTCGGAATTGCAATTCGTATCACAGACTTGCCCGTTGAACCGTTAGGAATCTAGTAGAATACTTAGAAAGCTCGGAATAGTCGTACAATGCCAACGTCCTAGACGAGGTCTTACATGCACTTAAATATCGATGCCACTGTCCCAGACAGGGTCTTACACGAATCAATACGATGCCGATGTCCCAGACATAGTCTTACGCGTAACGCTCGTATAGATGCCTACGTCCCAGATGTGGTCTTACATGATAAAAACAGAACAGATACCTATGTCATGACATAGCTAATCCTATATATTCCTAGGTTCATACGGGACTTTTCGAACATTATCACTATATCGATTTTATCTAGAAATTCATGTACAGATCATATCGTAAACGTTCATCTATAGCAATGGTCATAGGAATATACATAATTCAATACGAATACGTTTATTTGCATAATGACTTACCTCGGATTCGATTTAACATAAATGGAAACGGCTACTCGATTACTTTCGCTTTCCCACGATCTAAGTCTGTTTTCCTCGGTTCTTGATCTAAACATATTCAGAATTAACCCTTTTTATTCTCTAACTCATTCAATTAAATCCAAAGACACATATTTAGGGCTATTTACAAATTAACCCTCACATTTGCATAATTTATCAATTTAGTCCATTTTTCTCAAAACATCAAATTCACAAAATCATCACACATCCAAGCTTAGCCGAATGCACATATATATCATACAAGCCTATATTTTCCATCAAATTTGCAATTTAGTCCTCAAAAATAATATTTTCTCAATTTAGCCCTAATTAGCTAAATTCATCAAAAATTCAAGAACAAATTATGTTCACCTAGCTCCAATCTTTCATTTAACACCATAAATCATCACAAAGCTCAACATATCATCAATGGCATATCTCACAAACATCATCAACACACAAAATTGAAACATGGGCTTGATGGTAAACAAAGCAACGATCTCAAAAACATAAAAATTATCAAAAACTAAAGCCAAAACATACCTAAATTTGAGCTTGGAATAGCCGAAACCCTTGATGCTTTGTTCTTTCTTTTTCTTTTGTTTTTCGGCAAACATATGATAATAATAAAGCCACTTACTCATGTTTTCTTTTTATTATAATATAAAATATCATGTACATTAACATAATAATATTAACCATTATTTTAGCATATAAAACTCATTCATTTAATAGCTTGCCGTCCACTAAAAAAAAAGTAAAGGCTAAATTGCCACGTAAGTCCTCATACTTAGTAAGACATAACAATTAGGCACCCCTTCATAAAAACATACAAATTTCACATTTAATACAATTCAATCCTTTTGTCAAATTAAACACACAAATCGACAAATTAACTTACGGAACTTTATCACATGCTTAGTCACATATCGAAGACACAGAAATAATTATTAAAATATTATACGGACTCGGATTTGTGGTCCCGAAACCACTGTTCCGACTGGGTGTAAAACGAACTGTTACAATCTATCGTAACAGTTTATCAGAATACTTACAGGATCGGTGTCAGAGACTCGGGGTACCACATTCTCAATCAAATTATTTCAAATCATTTGGAAATCAGTTATTAAAAACCAAGTTTTAAAACCCAAAATCCACAGCCGAGTTTTGTAATCTGGCTCTGATACCACTAAATGTAACGCCCCATATTCGGCCTAGACATTATGATCGAATCGAGCGATGTCACATGGAATCGGATGATCCCACTAAATTACACCTGACCTGTGTTGACGTGGACGCGTTTTTGGGGAATTCAGCCCTTTTCGGTAAATAATTAAAAAGTCAGTCCATTTTCGTAAATAACGTTAAAAAATGGTATTTTTTGGTAAAATGGCCTATTGGATGGATTAGACATATTAATTGATTGAGGTTTTGACAATGTATTGATCAGGACAGACTGTCTTAAGGTGGTTATGACCATTCAGGAAAGGCTTATAGGAGAGTCCAATTTGGCTTTGATTGGGAGGATTCTTTAGCTATTGTTTGAGATTCATCATTGGAATATTTGTCACATACCTAGAGAAGAGAACCATAAAGCTGATAGGTTGACCAAGTTGGCTCACTTGGGAAGTCAAGGACTGCGTGTTTTAGAAATATCTTCGTTTAGGGGTTTAGGCTTGTTAATGTAGGTTGTGTCTTGTAATTTATTCTTCATCACAAAAAAAAACATAAAATTATAATTATTATTTTTATTATACACTCGAACATATTCAATCTACTCTCCAACTCTAATTAAATTATTTTAAAACATAAATAATTACAGTAAAATAAAAAAAACTTCCACAAGTAGTTTATATGATTTTGAAATTAAAGTTTTTTTTTTTACAAATTTTTAATCTCATAGTTTGTTGCCTTATCATTTATAAAATTTCGATATTATTAAAAAAATTTCCCAATCAACAATTTCATTCATAATAAAAACTAGAATAAAATCATATTATTAAAAAAAAGTCGATTTCCAATTGTAAATTCAATCATCATTAATCTCAAATAAGCTTTGTGAAAAAACTTTTGTTAAATCTACTATTTATAATTTTAGGTTGCAAAAGTGAAGAATTGTCTTTTATTATATATTATTGAAAAGTAACAATCTTCATTAATAAGAATTATGTAATTTTTAAAGTTTCTATGTTATTTGATTTTTTGGGCACTTTTATGTCCGTTTTATGGTCCATATAAGAGGTTTGTGGCTGCTCCTCCCAATAATGTTGTCTCCAAGGTTTGAGCCTTATTCTTTTTTGGAAGTACAATGTGGCTTGCTACTACACCTAACACTTATTGGTATTTGATTTTTTTATTTTAATTACTTAGATTTTTAAATAATTTAATTAGAATTGGAGAGTGGATTAAATATGGATAGGTGTATAATCATAATTTCATGTCTTTAAAATTTGGTGATGTGACGAAATTTTATTGGTGTTTAAAAATAATAGTTTTTAGAATCATCCTAATATAAGTTATTCCCCTTAAAAATAATATATAATAAATAATAAAACATAGGATATGAAACTAATTAATGATAACACGTGAAATATATATGATATGAAAATAAAATAGATTAAATTATGAGTAAAGTGGAATTTAAACACTTAAATACATTGGATTAAGAATATTACATGCACTACAATTGTTTATCCTTAATACCATCAATCTTTAGTTGGTATCAAATTAAATTGTAATATTAACTCAATCTATAACTTTATCGATACTAAATTGTGGCACACCCACGATGTGGGTGAAAAATAAAATTATGTAAAAAAATATATTTATAAAAAATTAATATATATAACAAATTAGGTTTCGATTGAAATGGTGAAGTATAAATCAACGAAAACAATAAATACTTGGGTTCAAATCCTATTTTTGTGAAAGATATAAGAAAATAAAAACACCCTTAAAGTAATATAATTTATTTTGTAAAATAAGAGTATTTTTGTCATTAATCAATTGAGATGGTGCCCAATTGATTCGTATGCCAACTCAATCAAATGCTTAATATATAATATAGATATTTATGGAGCTAATAAAATATGCATTATAGCATTAAAATGGAAAAAGTAATTGAAATATATATATTTGGTTTCATGATAAATGTAACACCCCAATACCCGGCTTAGAACTTTAGACCGAATCCCGGAGGTTACATTGGCCACCAAAAGTGGCGGAAACAAAAAGTCTAATTCAAACCAAGAAAACCTTTTTGTTCATTATGTTTGAAACAATATTAAACCGACGTCAAACATTCAGAGATAAAATCCACAATTTCTAAAGTTCAGTCCAAATAACACCTTAAAAAAGTCCAGCATAAAAACTTGTACCACAGTTTATAATCGCTTTACAAACTGACTTAAAATTAACCGTATAAAACTTATGAGATTTTACTTAAACCGAATCAAACCATATCTTTTTGAGACCTCCAGTATGCTGAGTCTAGCTCCAAAACACAAAAAGTACCTAAAAGGAAAAACACTACAGAGATGAGCTACGCGAGCTCAGTGTGAGTCCGAAACATGAACAGATGGCAAAAGACGGAGCGACACAATAAATACTTTAGACAAGCATATGTATAAAAATATCACTCACGAAAGTCTCAATCGGTATGTCAAATACAATATCAAACCACAGAAATGATATTCCAATCATACGCAATAATCAGAACATATTACATAACATTAACTATATTGCCAATAACCAAAAGTTCACACAAATAGACAAAATGTTCTGACAAACAGACATATATTTAGATGCAAACGAATGCACAAGTCAAAATCCCACCCCACCAACCAAACACCACTTCATCCATCCAGCACACCACATAAGGGCTATGGTAGGCCCGTCTACCATGCACACCACATAAGGGTTATGGTAGGCCCACCCACCATGCACACCACATAGAACCATAATAGATTCATCCACCCTACACACCACAACGTGGAACTATGCCACTTGAGTATTTGTATACAGCTAAGCTGATATACGTATAGGATAGTGTGGTAAACCGCTATACAAAAGTATCACAGTTAAAACTGCTAATTTTGTCTTCCTTCTCTTCATAGCCAGATCCCAAAATTTTCATGTTATGCAACAATGCACACATTATGCAAACATCATACAGAAACGGACATTAACATTTCTAGTTGAACAGATTCAGATTTGATTACACTTGTATTCTAATATTCAGTTACGACAACAACAATAAACTCATACTTATTCATCACATAAACGGGCAATAAAATTAAAGCCCATAATAGCACATATATACACGAACCAAACTAAATTGAGTTCCAAACACACTTACCAAGGCTAAAACGAGGTTCGGATTCACAGAAACATAAAATAGATGGTTTATGACTCAAAACAAAAATTATGCGAAATAAGACCACATGGCCATGTGCCCCAGCCGTGTGGAAGTGTCTAGGCCATGTGAAGGCCTACATGCCCATGTGGAGAGACACACACCCGTGTGATCAAGTTACACGGCTGTGTGAGTAGAATGTGTAACTTACTGTCCAAAATTGCAAAAATAAAGAGCAGAGGAGACACGACCGTGTGGAGATCTCACACGCCCGTGTGGGGACACATGCCCGTGTGGTCATGAAATCACACCGAAACTGCCCGAAAATCATGCCTTCGATGTCAAAACTATCCCCAACCCTTGGTAACCCAGAATTATGCCAAAACATATAGAATTTCATGCAATTCAGTAACAATACGATACTTCAAATATCCAATTCTAGAAACACACAAGACACTATCGAATTCCACCGCAATTCGATACCGAAGTTAAACCATTTTAGAACACACACATTAGAACGCGATATCAAGCACCAAGGATCAATCGATTCGCTTTCACCAAACTGTTCGGAAACCTCAATTTCACACATAAACTTAAACTATAAGAACTTCAATTAACAAATAATAGAAACAGAAGCAATTCTATCATAAACCCTCATGAACAAAACTTACCCGCTTCACCTCTGATAAAACGAAACACACAAGGACGATCAGTCTTGACAGACAACAAGTAACATGAGTGTAAAACGGAAGAAACAAGAAATCAAAAGAACTGAAATTTAGGGAGAGAACCGAAAAATAACAGAGGGAACAAAAAGAAAAAATAGGGAAAGAAAATGGAAAAGAACGTAAAACTAAAAAAAAAAAATCCTCTTACAAATTTTAAAAGTAAATCGTTAAAAATTAAAAAGCAAAACCAAAACAAATTAATTCTTCAAAACACACATGAGGACTTAAACCTAAAACCCAAAGGTAAACTAACACATTTACCACCACCGAACCAGCAGGCTCATTCTAACATTAAAACGCGAAAACCCATTCAAGTGCTCAACCTATTCAATGACCCTAACCACAACCTCAAAACTTCTAACCCCAAATTTCAGGGTATTACAATAAAATCAAGATTGTATTAATTCAAACGCCATGGTTCAAAACATGCAAATTTTTTATTTGTTTTTTTAAAAAAATAAAATAAAGTATTATCGAATAATATATTTTATTTTAATCATAGAAACATTTTTATAATTTTTTTAATTGAGTTAATGTTAATTTATGTTCAAATGATTAGTGACACTAACTCAATAAAAAACTTAAATAACATATAAATGAAATTATCACTTGATTTTCGTAGGTGGTTTTAAGTTTTAACTTATTCAAATTGATATTGGCTTTTTTTACCTAAATACTATTAAAAATTAAATTAATTTTTTAAAATAAATTTTTGACTTATTATTATTATTCTTTTACCCAGTCCAGATCCTTTACATTTCATTATTCAGAAAATATTTAAATGTTATTTTCTTTTGAGGATTATTTAAAAATTGAGATTTATATGTTAAAAAAGTCTCAGCGAACATTGATAAAATGTGTTGTAAGATACATAAAATTTGACTTTATGTATAATTTTTATAAATTATTAATATTATTATCGACATAATACTATTTTAGGTGTACATTACATACATAAATAATTATATTTATCTAATATGAAAATAAATAAATATATTTATTTATTTAAGTGTGTACAGTTGGATTAAAGTCAAAGTCTCGTACATATATTTATATCACAGTTAAAATTGCATGTAATAATTACAAAAAAAATTTATGTATTAAATTACAATTTTAATTAAATTTTAATGTGTAAATTTTTGTTTTTTTGGGGGACATAGATATGTAAATTTTAGATGTATCTTATTATAAATACATACATTAACAATCAAGTCCGACCCTAAAATGCAAAAGCATACTGACTTATTTCATCCAATTTTAATAGGTGAGAGTTGAGAATTGGCCATTCCAAATTATAAATTGGAAAGCCCACTTAGTGCATGCCTTTGATTTGGGCTTACTAATCCATTTTTCCTTATTTTCTTCCTCCATCTCAATTTTTTTAAGGAAAAAAAAAAAAACCCATTCTTCCTACCACAACTAAAAATTAGTGCCGAGTATTCGATTAAATCGAGTAAAAGAATTTCGAATTAATCGAGTTGACGAATCCTATTTTAATAACTGAACTCAATTTGAATTTTTTTCTAATTGAATTGAATCAAGTCAAAAAAATTTCGAGTCGAGCAGAGTTAACGAATCCTATTATTTATACTCAATGTTGCATTTACATGGACCGATTATTTAACTAGTAGACAAAGTACAAGATTATTTAACTACATAAATAAATATAATGATTTTTCCTTTTAACTTAATGAGTAAACATTTATCAATGACGTAGTTTTGCCTTTTCTTATTCGGATTTTCAAATAACTCGAATTGTGCAATTCATATTCGAGTTAAATCGAAAATTTTAATTTTTTATACAAGTTGATTCGAATAACTTGATTAACTCAAATAATTCGAACTATTTAATTTAAAATTTAAATTTTTTATCAAATTTTTTAAATAAAATTGAATTTTGCTCACTGTACTAAAAATTATATATGTTAAACGAATTTTATACTATTTGGTAGTAACCCTTTCTTTCCAGCTTTTTCTGCTCTAATGATTTTTTTTTTTTTTTTTGTAACTTCTCATATGAGAAATAACTACAACCATATGTAATGGAACAGCTTCTACTATAGCAAACTTCAGATTTCCCAAAAACCCATTTATATAAACTTTTTGGCCTTTCCCAATGCTGGCCACTACTTTAAAGAAATCAAACTGAGTGCTTACAATTACTTTCTTGTAGAAGTTAATCAAACTTTTGAAGATCTTGGATTAACTGATCAAGAATAAACCCTATAAAACATTCAAATGATTCAATGTTTCAACCTTACCATTCCTATCACTACCACATTATTTCCTATAATAATTGAAAACCCAGTTCTTCATGTAACTCAAAGGGTAAGAAGAGCTTTTACCACTTGATCAAAAATCCATTTCAACAATTATGAAATCCTTACTTTCCTATAATATAAACAAAAAATTGCACTTCTCTAGGAGTTTACCCCAACTAAAAGAATCTACCAACAACCAAAATTTCAACACAAAAAGAAAAATGAAATGTCAATAGAATAACATTCAATGAACTAAAAACAAATTTTACATGATAATTGTTTTGGATGAGTAAAAATAAAAGAGAAGACAAGAGAAAAGAAAGAAAAATAATAATAGAAATAAATAAAAAAATGCTACCAATGTGTAAAGGTTAAAGATTAACTTTTTAAACTATAATTAAATTGACACAATGTATAAACATTTAGGATTAAATTCGTTATTATGACAGTTATTGAATCGTCATGTCATCTTTTCATAAACATTTGTAATTTTTTATAGTTGGATGAACATAAAAGACAAGTGTCATGTGTGTATATGTATTTGATGTGAATCTATGCACTCATAATTATATTAGATTATTTATTTGATATAAATACAAATACTTCCTAAAAATCACCTCATCCCTTAATCATGAGGTTGGGGGTTTGATCCTTGCTCATGGGAATAGAATATATTTCATGACCACCCATTTACTTTTTCAAAAGGTATTTTACAATGAAAGGATTAATCATTGCTACCAACGATGGACACTCTGATTGACTAAAAAAATAATTTAAAAAAAACATATTCTAAATAAAATCAAATTTGCCAAAAAAAATCTTGGTGTTATTGATGAAGGTTGAGGTTTTGGAGTTTAAAATGCAGTCTTTCAATACACATTTATGTACATGTAAATTTTCAATTTTTTTTAAATTTAATTTTTATTATGTGTAAATTATACCTAAATTTAAATATATTTGTAATTGGATTAACAATTTGTACCGATTGTAATGCTTATAATTGAGAAATGTAATTGTAGGTTAAGAAATTAACCAAAATTGAGGTTTCTTGGATGATTAATTAAATTTAGTTGGCAAGAATGTGCGGTGTTTGGCTGATGTGATGGTTAGTTATTTATATACAAACTTGTAATAAATGTTATCTGCTCCTTTTAGCCTAATGATTGAAAAACTGTATATTTTATTATCAAATTGGATTTATCCTCATCCTGTTTTTGACAAGGTGACTTGGAAAAAGGCATTGCCATGCATGTTTTGAATTAACCTACGACAAATAATATGCGCTTTATCTGTAATCAATTAATTATTTTGTGATTCCAGTTTATTATCAAGTGTTTGTATTCTTTAAATTTTAAAAATAATATTATTGAAAAGAATAATTAAATCTTAAATATAAACTGTAAAATAAACATAAAAAAATTATGATTTTAATTTTAACAGGTTAGTATCATGTTTTACATGTATATATATCAATGGAAGAAACAGAGAAGACTAATATTTATTGAAAAATGAGTTTAGAATTTAGTTGATTTGTCCCGTTAGTTCTTACAATTATTTTTAAAAGGTGATACTAACAATTTTTTTTAAATTTGATTTTTAGTGTTTGTAATTAAAGAATAATGATATCCAAGGGCTAACTAATTACATGATTGTCAATAGCTTGAATTATTTTTCACATCCTAAAAATGAGATTAGAAGAATTGAGTTTGAAAAAATCTCAAGAATGGTCATGCTTTGATTTAAAATGTTGTTTTCGTGCATTTGTAAAATAAATTGAGGGTTTTTGAAATAGATACTTATATTAGGGTCATAAATAATTAATTTAAAGTATTAAAATAATATAATCAAGTTTTATTATATTAATTAATCTAAAACAAAACTTGATTACAAGGTTTAATTTGAAAATAGTGTATTTTAATTGAGTTAGGACCTAATTGGAAAAGAGGGGAAATAGGGAGTGACCAAAAGGGTAACTTGCCCAATTTTTGGGAAATTAGTCTTCTACTAGGAATTCCCACCGTCTTTTTCTTCCCTCTCCTAATCTCTTCTTCTACCCTCTCCTAATCTAAACCCACATCCTAAGTTCCAAGAGAAAGAACTTCAAGAAATTAATTATGTTTAAGTTATGTTAGAAATTATGTCAATTAAGTAGCTTATTTACTAATTTAATAATGCTATGTATAGTATTATCAGAGAAAAGTAGTGTTGATAAAAATTTTAGTTGAAGTTATGAAATTATGGTAATTTACAATAATAGTGGAAAAAGGACTAAATCATAAAGTTAATAAATTATGTCATGACATTGTATAAAATGGAAAGAGGGCTTAAGTGAAGAAGTGTTAAAATTATGGTGTTATATGTGATAAATGTGTAAACTAATATAGAATATGTAAGTTGACTCCCTTATTTTCAACAAACTAGGGAAAAGTCACATCCCCGAAATAAATATATACAGTAAAAAAAATAAAATTAAGCAAGAAATAGTCTTTAGGCTTAATGGTTAAGAGTTAGCTTCTCTCTCTTGTCATCCTAGATTTGAACCCCTCGTCCCCTTTTTATTTCATAATTCTACCAAAAACGCCCCAAAACATATCTATATGATTAAGCATAAAAAATAAATAAGAAATGAGCAATATGCTCAATTGCTAAGGCTTTAGTTCTCCTAGAAGTCCTAGGTTCGAATATCATTTCTCCATTTTTTTTCCCTTTTATTTTCAGCAACCTTTCAATAAAAGCCACAACAAAATATATACTGTCAGGAATAAAAACTAACAAGAAATGGGCGACAGCACCAGTGATTAAGTGTTAAGTTCCCTCTTAAAACCTGAGTTTGAGCTTTCTCCTCCTCCTTTTTCATTTTAATTTCAAATTTCGATAAAATATTGAAAAAATTGCAAGTGCAGCCCCCATGGTTCACAAACACTAGAAATTTAACAAATTCTTTCCTAATTAGAATTCATATATTGCCCTTCATCAATAATAGAATTAGAATTCCACCATATTTTTCTCTTCTTTTCCTAATTAGATTTTCATATTACCCCATTTTCAAGTCCTAATAGAAATTGCTCTCCATCTTTCCATCTTTCTATTTATTCTCTTTTTAGTTTCTTTCCCTTTTCTTTACACCATATTTTCATCTTAGTTGTTGATAATTATTTTGCTTTCCTGAATCAAATCATCCTCCATTCAATCGTTCTTTCTATCGGTTTTGTAATTATCGTCAATAACATCCCTACCTTTTCCAAGAATCAATAGTACATCTTGTTTCCGATGTTTAGATCTGAAATTTCGTAATATTACTATATGACACTAATCTTATGTTCGATTAATCAATCTTTCTCATTTCTTGCCAAATCTTTTGATAATCTTGAAAAATTTTGAAATCAATCATTAACTCGTGCATAAATATCGTTTGAAGAACCCGATTTACGTGAATTAAATTAGAAACAAGCGTGAGGAACGTCGATTGATCTCTCGGTGAAAGGTGTGTGTTCTTTTACAAGCGAATCAGGGCAAATTGTGTCCAAGAATAGGGTGACACGGTCAATCGCACGGGTGTGTAGACCATACAGCCCCTCACACGGCCATATGCCCCTCACCGTGTCCCCCTTGTAGCTTAATTTTACAATTTCCACGCAGCCACAATCTGTTACACGGCTTGGCCCACACAACCGTGTAACCCTCTCCACACTGTTTATAGCATCGCACATGGCCTGGCCACATGACAGTGTGCCCCTTGTTTTACAATTTTGCCCCGAATTTTATGAATTGTTCAGTTTAGTCCCTAAATAGTCCACAAACTATTTTTAGTATTTTATTTCATTTAATTGAGTCATTGGTATTATGATTTATGTTGGAATCCGTGACCTGATTGACTAAATTGTTACTGTATATGCTTGATATGTGATTGGTACATGTTTACTATCATTGATTTACTGATATACTGTTACTGTTACTGTTACTCGTACCATTGTGTTTCCGATTGCATGATCAACATGACTATTGTTACCGATAAACTAAGAACATGTCATACATGTGCACTACTATTGTTAGTATGATTACATGCTAAGCATGTCTATTGTTTCTGTACTGTATTGTTACTAGTATGTCATACTGCATTGCATAGGGTGAGAAGCTTTGAAAGGAGGAAGTTTTAACCTCCTTAACCTACCCTAGACGTTAGGCCTGAATCCGGGAGATTATATCGGCCACAAGAATGGCCTAGTAGTGATCGAGGTTTATAAAATAGTCATTTTTAGAAGAAAACTTAGTTGATTTTTGAATTATTTATTACTAAAAAATCTAATTATAAATTTAGCAGCAGAAAAGTGATATCTATTTATGTTTTAACAGAAGTTGTATTTCTTGAATATATAATTAAATTCCCTAATTTTAATAACGTAATCAAAATTTAAAGGTCATGCATGTTCAATAATCCCTAAAAAAAACTAATGTCTCATGCCACAATTTATATTAAACATTACAGTTTCTGAATAATGAAAAATTTTCAAATAATAAATCTGAAATATTTTAATAAACAAAACTGAGTCGAGTCCATCTGAATGTCGTGTCTGGGTCCTAACCTGGTGGGTTATATGTGAAGATAGAAAGAATAAAAGGGAGTGAGCTATGAAGCTCAGTGTGAGTTCAATCATAAGAAAATCAATGCAAATAGTCGATAGGTCATAATAACGCATAGTATAATTGTAATCAATTAGTAAATTAGAGAATCGGTTTTTCAAATTAGTATCACATAATTCACAATAGTAATTTCAAAATATCGATTTTTCAATTTATCTCATCATCACAATATATCAATGTTCACCGCTATGCATATGCTTTTAAATGCAATGCAATTTCAATTATCAGAAAAAGGTCCAACACTACCGCTACACACCACAGTAGGAGTTTCCCAGAACTTCTCTACCTTTACACCACGTTGTGGATAGACCACTCATTGTTGTGGATGAACCACTCGTTGTGGATAAACCACTAGTAATAAAAAGGGTGGATGAACAACCAATATTCTTGATAAAAAGTTTTTGTAGACAAGCTGTTAGCAGGTTATGGATACACAACATGTTTGTAGATTAAATCTGTTAGTATGATGTGGTTAAACCACCCATTGTTGCAAATAAAAGCTATTGATACAGTGTGGATAAACCACTCAAACGGTGCAGATAAAAGCTGCTCTAACGGTGTGGACAAACCACTCAACAATGTAGATAAATTACTCAACTTCCTCTGTTCATATCGTCCCACCCCATGCAATGCAAAATGACCTGCTCAAAACATATCAATATAGTAGCATTTAATATGCTTTTAATAAAATATTACGGTAGCAATTATTATGCTTATAATAGTTCGGTTCAGTGGCAAATATTATGCTTATAACAAATTAATTCAATAGCAAATGACATGCTCATCATGTGTTTGATTTAATGGTAACTTAAGGTAGACTGTTCGTACCATCATAAATATAGATACATATATATATATATATATATATATATATATGTCATTCACAATTCATGCAATTATACATATAACATTAATTCAACCAATCAGGTCATCGATTCTAACATTGTTTATATTATTAAGGACTTAATTGAAAAATAAAACACTAAAAATAGTTTGGAAACCATTCGGGGACTAAAATGAACAAATTATGAAATTTTGGGTAAAACTGTAAAATCTAAAAAATAGGGGCACATGGCCATGTGGCGAGGCCATGTGCAATGCCTTAAACCGTGCGGAGGGGTTACACGACTATGTGGCCAAGCCATGTAACAGACTGAGGTCGTGTGGTAATTGCAAAATCAAGGTATAGGGGAGACACGGTTCTGTGGCAGGCCGTGTGGAAGGCTTTGGGCCGTGTAAGAATTGAAATTCCTAGGGTTTCAAAGGGACATGGCCATGTGAAGGGTCATGTGGTCCACACGTGTGGTTCACATGCCCATGTGACAAGTCGTGTAACCCTGATCCTAGGCACGGTTTGCCTCGATTCGCTTGTAAAAGAACACACACCTGATATCAGGATCTCGAACAACGTTCCTCACGTTCAAATATGGTTTGAGGCACCTAAAATGGGTCTGTTTCTTGGCAAGGATTAAGGATGTTATTTGACGAAAATTATGAAATTGGTAGAGAGAACGATTGTATGGAAGATTATTTGATTGGGGAATGCAAAATAATTATCAACAATTAGGATGAAAATATGATGTAAAGAAAAGAGAAAGAAAATAAAGAAAGAATAAATAGAAGTATAGAGGGAAAATTCTATTAGGATTTTTAGGAAGGGCAATATATGAATTCTAGTTAGGAAAGAATTGGGTCAATTCCTAGGGCTTGTGAACCTAGGGGCTGCACTTGTAATTTTCCAATATTTTGTCAAAATTTGAAATTAAAATTAAAAAGGAGGAGAAAAAGATTGAACCTTAGTCACTTAAAGAGACTAACGTCTTAACCATTGAGCTACTGCTCAGGAGGGGACTCAAACTTGGGTAAGCAAAGAGGAGAGTGGCGTGCTAACCATTAGATTGCTACCCATTTTTGTTAAGTTTCTACTCCAAATAATATTTATTTTAGTGTAATTTTTATCTTAGGTTGCTAAAAGAAATTGGAGAAGGGTAACTCGAACCTGGGCTTCTAAGGAGGAGGCATCAATGTTTTACCACTCAATATATGTCTTATTTCTTGCTTAATTTAGTCACTCAATTGTATATACTTATTTTGAGCTCAACTTACATATTCTTTATTAGTTTACACATTTACTCAATTTTTTCTTATTAAAATATTTAACTTTATAGTTTTTAACACATTCGTATTTTATTTTATATACAATAATTAATACTCATAGTCAAGTCTCATTATTAATATTTTAATTCATTTTACCCATTTTCCAATCAGGTCCTAACTCAATTAAAACACACTATTTTTAAATTAAACATCATGGTTTCGTTTTATATTAATTAATAATACCTGATTTGTAACACCCCAAACCCGGCCTAGACGTTATTGCCGGATCTGGCGACTTCACATGGTAGTGCTTTAGAAAACATAATCGTGCTAAAACCATTTGTAGATAATTAGAAAATGTAATTACAATAATGCCCTTTTTGATATTTTAGGTTACCGTAAAAAAATGCGTCGTTTATTCATTTATTGACCATTTTCAAAACGTTATACGTTGCGGAAGCTTTTTAAAAGTAATTTGCGAATTCGTGTGTTTTTGATAAAACATTTGTTTACTTTGAAAACTCGAGTCTTGTCCTACTAGCAGTTTACAAAAATAATAATAATCTCAAATTCAAGTGAAAATCCGTAAAGGCCTTATTACAAGAAATATACCCAAAAATAACCAAATCGTAAATTAAAAATTAAACCGTAAATAAGTGTCCGAAGCCGTGGTCACCGCCGAGTCCTCCGCTGTACCGATCCGTCTACTGCTGGGGATTACCTGAAGAGATTAAACAGAAACGGGTGAGTTTTCGCAAACTCAGTGTGTAATCCCCACAAAAACATACACACAAAATATCAGATAACAAACATATATTCACAATTAGGGTCTGAGCCCATTACAAAAATGGTGTGGACTTTAGCCCACTCAGATACAGAAATAGACGTATTATAGGGCCTTGGCCCATTCCAGACAGAATATGCAGAAAACAGAGTCCTACCCACCAGCCTCTACACACCAACTCCGTCCAATCCTACACACCATGTGCGGATAAAATCAACCCACCCATCCCTACACACCATGTTGTACCGAATGCGGCACATAATCAGAGATTTGCAGCTGAGCTGCCAGATAACAGGTTTAAGAACCTTTCAGATACTTCCTCCAATCATAATCAACCCACCCGATGCAATGCAACATACAAGAATGACATGCTATTATGCAATTAAAACCCATACATATATATTCAGATCAGCATACATGCTTAGTACAGAAATAAGACAGACAGATCATTCATATAGGGATCTAAATATCGCTTACCGACCCCACAGTAGGTCTATAGTCGACTTGGGCGACCCGTGCAACGTTACAGAGTTTTCAGAAAAATGGGCTCACACGCCCATGTGGCCTGCCCGTGTGGATTACACGGCCTCGCAAGTGCACAGCCGGGCTCGTCAATCACACGGCTTGGCCCAGAATCCCACACGCTCGTGTGGCCCACATGGCCCAATTGGTCGAGCCCGTGTGTCACACACAACCTCGCGCAGCTGTCACACGGTCGTGTCACTTGCGCACGGCCTGGCTTGTCGATCACATGGCTGTGTGGTGACTAACAGTCTTGCACACGGCCTATCACATAGGTGACAGACGCCCGTGTGGCGTCGACAGAAAGGTTTTCGGCTTTTGTCAAAACCTCGTTTTTTGCATTTTCGGGTACACACCTGGTTTCAAATCGATGCTAACGTAATCCCAAGCAATCCCTAACCTATAATTGACATTTGCAAGCCCAATTTCAGTCACTTAATTCGAATTATCATGAACATGAAATTCCCAAAAACTTATCGACAACCTTACCTTAACGAGCAAGAAGTAGTGTCTTGCAACACGAGAACTCGATTAAAGCCTTCGAGCGGTACCTAGACGTGAGTAAACGATTCCTTCATTAATCGCTTAATCAAAAATAACACTGAGACTATAGAGAAACAACTTACCGATCGCACGTCCCAACTAAAAGTAACAGACACGATTGAAAGGAAGGAAAAATCGGCTAGGAGAGAGAGCAGTAAAATTTCGGCAGGGGTTTGAGAAAGAAAACTGAACAGCAAAAAGAAGAGAATGAATTTGAGAAGGAGAGGAAAAGTGAACAGATTTTCTAATATTCCCCCTATCATTTCCCCAAATCTCTTCTTACTATCAGATTTTTAGTCCAACACAAACACCTACACGACACTGGCAGCAAAAATACATCCCTTGCTTGCGCAGGGATTCGAACTCCCAAACTCCAACTTATTTACACTCCACTTAGCCACCAGACCAGCAGGCCCATTCTGCTAAGTACCTACATACTTTTACTTAAAAACCTACTCACCAAAGTTTGGGTTTTATTCATAAAAATACCAAAATTCACCTAAGTTGAGACTTGAACTTGGGACCTCTCAGACACACCCAAACACACCCAAATCACTCAATCACTAAAGCTGACAGATATTTGTGCCAAAATTACAAAAGCCGAAATTAAGCAAAAATCGGGGCGTTACATGATTATATTTTTTTAATACTTTAATTAATTATATATAACCCTAATTTTGGTATTTGTTTGAAATCATCGATTTATAAATGCTCAAAGATAACCTTATAAATCAGGGCGTGACCACTTTCAATTTTCACAAACCCAATTCTTCTAACCCAGTTTTTGGGGTGTGACAGAAGTACTGACAGTTTATCTGCAAACATTGATGGTTTAATCACAAACTTATTGGCAGCTTTTATATGCAAACTCATTGTGCATTCACAACCTACTAACAGTGTATTAACATGCAAACACTGGTGGTTTACTTACAACTTTTACTGACAGCTTTTATATGCAAACCCGTTGTGCATTCACAACTACTGATAGCGTATTAACCTGCAACACTTGTGGCTCGTCCGCAAACTAGAGTGTCCAAGATATAAGAGTTCTGAAGAACTCTTACTATAGAGTGTAGCGGCAGGGTATGACCATTCTTTTTTGTTAAACTGAAATTGCATTGCATTGACACTCACAAACATGGTCGAATGAATTGTTAAAATCATGCTATACTATATGATTATTACTATACTAGAAATTATAATTATGTATGATTGAATTATTATTTTGCACTAAATCTCTTGCGATAGAACTCACATTGAGCTTCATAGCTCACTCCTCTTTAATTTCTATCATTACAAATAATTAACTAAGTTAGGACGCGTATATGGCATTCAGAGGGTCTCAGATCGGTTTTGTTTAATTGAAAATATTTTAAGTTTATTAGTTGATATTTTTATTAAGAAACTGTATTGCTTTATTTTGGAACTGTGGCATGGAACATAGGATTTGGGTTTTTATATAGCATGTATAACATTTAATTTGATTTTAGGATACCAAATTATGAATATTAATTAGTTATACATGAACTTTGATTTTTATTAAAAGCATAAAATAGATATCACGTTTCTGTTGCTAAAATATAATTAAAATTTTAAATAATAAATAATGTAACAGTCCGGTTTAGACCCTAGTCGGAACAATTGTTTCGGGACCACAAATCTGAGTTAGAATAATATTTTAATATTATTTTTCGTGCCTGTGATACGTGATTAAGCATGTGTGAAAGTCTCATATGAAAATTTGTTTGTTTGTTTGTGTGATTAATTTGAGAAAATGACTTAATTGCAGGAAATACAAAAGTGCCTTGATAATTGTTAAAGTGTTTAAATGTTATGTTTTCTTAATATGAAGGTTTTATTTTGCAAATATACCATTGGATGTATGCATGGACGATTATAGGCTTTTAATTTAAAGATTTTATTAAGTTTCATTAAGGGCAATTTGGGAAATGATGTATTAAATCATATTATAATAAAAACAAAGCATAAAATTTGGCCAATATGTGTGTTCATCCACCAAATATAAGAAAAAGAAGAAGGGTTTGAGCTCTCTTTACATTCGGTACACATTTTGGCTAGATTAAGGTATGTTTTGCTTCGGTTTTTGATCATTTCTACGTTTTTGCAATCGTTGCTTCGTATACTTCAAAACCCATGCTTCAATTTTGTGAATTGATAATGTTTTTGAAATGTGTCATTGATGAACACATGAGTTTTGTGATGTTTGATAGTCAAATATGAAAGATATGTGTTTGATTATCATAGTTTGTCTTTGGAGTTTTGTTGAATTTGAGTATTTTGGACTTAATTGAGAAAATAGTATTTTGGGGGACTAAATTGTGAAATAAATGAAATTTATGGACTTGTATGAGATACATGAATATTCGGCTAAGCATGGGTATATGGTAATTTTTTGTATTTTGTGATTTTGTGAAATAGGGACTAAAATGTCCAAATGTGAAAATGTGGGGGCTAAATTGCAAATTGCCCTAAATGTGTGTTCTTGGATTGAATTGAATGTTTTAGTGAATAAATTGGTTAAATTTGAATATGTATAGATCAAGAACCGAAGAAAAGGGATTTAGACCGAGGGAAATCGAAAGTGATCGAATAGTCGAGTTCGTTCGTTAATCCGAATACGAGGTAAGTCAATATACAAATAAATGTATTTGAATTAAATTAGTTGTACCTATATGAAATTTGAATTTCTTTGAATATCCATTGAGATGGAATGTATACGAAATCCGAGTTTATGTATATATATCGACAAGTTATCAGTGTCCGAGAAGTCCCGTTTGAACCTAGGAATAGATAGGATTGCATATGTCATGACATAGGTGTCCGATATATGATATCATGTAAGACCACATTTGGGACGTTGGCATTGATTCAAGATTTCGTGTAAGACCACGTCTGGGACGTTGGCATTGATATGAGATTTACGTGTAAGACCATGTCTAGGACGTTGGCATCATATTTAATTCGTGTAAGACCCTGCCTGAAGCAGTGCCATCGATATCTGAGTACATATAAGACCTCGTCTGGGATGTTGGCATTGTACGACTATTTCGAGCACTCTGAGTATCCTATTTTGTTCCGAATGGTTCAACGGTCAAGTCCGAGAAATGAATGACTATGTGAATTTTACATCCGGTTCAGGTACGTTGATACGTATGCTTTGTATAAGTATGAAAGGTGACTAAGTATGTGCATTGATGCAAAGGAACATTTGAGATATATGTATGTTTGAGATATGAGAAAATGAGATACTTGAGAAATGATGATTTGGTAAGCAATGGCAAACCAAGTGAGCCATAGAGATTATTTATGTGCTTGAAAAGATGACATGTTAATGAATTTAAATAGCTATGCTTATGAATGATTTTTGTTAAGTTTATTTGTATATGGCTGACTAAGCTTTTGGAAAGCTTACTTTGTGTGTGTTTGTTCTGTTTTATAGGTCGTCAAAGCTACGAAAGGCTCGGGAATCGTCAAGGATCATCACCACACTATCAAACTCACTTTGGTACCTTTTGGAAATGTATATAGTTAAATATGGCATGTATAGACTAGTTGTTTTGGAAATGTGTTAAGATAGGTGTATATAGCCATGTGATATGGCTAGATAAGTGATTGTGTTTTGGTATATGATGCTATGCTTTATGATGTTGGCTTTGGTATGATTATATGTCTGAAATGGTAAAAATTGTGGTAAGCAAATTGATGCTATATGAGCACATATGTGTGATCAATGAAATGATTATATGTATGGTTATACATGAGAATTGGTTGTGCAAATTAGTATACAAGTTGGCATGAATAGAAATGAGATTGAATGAGATGATATGTTGTTCATTTGACATGATTTTGGTTGCCAATTGAGTATGGAATAATGCTTGTTTGAGATTGTAGGAATGACCCAAGTGTGGGTGGCATTTTGGCCTTGAAAATGGCCTATAATTGCCCACACGGTTGAGCACACGGGTGTGTGACTCGACCGTGTCCCTCGTGGTTGAAATTCAAAACAAGTTAGGATCGACCACGGGCTAAACACACGGGCGTGTGACTGGCCGTGTGGTTAAGTCAGTAGCGACCACGGGTGAGGCACACGGGCGTGTCCACGGCCGTGTGGACAAGTCAGTATGTATGCCCTGTTTTGACACGGCTTAGACACAAGGGTGTGTCTGAAGGCTGTGGGAGGCACACGGCCTGCCCACATGGGCATGTGACCTCTGTAACTTTGAAAAAGTTTTAAATTTTCGAGAATTTCCATATGTGTTCGGCTTAGTCCCGGCCCTATTCTAAAGCATGTTTGAGGTCTCGTGGACCTACTTAAGGGACACTTTGATGTGATTGACCTAGCTATGATATGAGATGTCTATAAAAGTTTCTGATCTATCCGGTAACGCCTTTAACTCTATACCGGCGATGGTTATGGGTTAGGGGTGTTACAAATAAAATGAGAAATTAACCAAGTTTTTTAAATAAAGGTAATCACCGTTACATAGGTTGGTAAATCTAAATCGGTTTTTGACAACTCATAAGTTTTCTGAAAATGGACTAAGTTTTCTTCTAAAATAAACAATTGTTTTAATATTACCGTTTTAAAAACTCCGATAGCTTATCGGGTCATTTCAGTGGCTAATGTAATATTCCAAATTCAGGTCTAATGTCTAGGTCAGGTTAGAAAGGTTACATTATTATTCAAAAAGTAATATATTATTTTATATAATAAAATTTAAATTAAATGAAAACTTTTCGCATTATTAAATGATAATTTAGATTAAATGAGATTGATGTGAAATTCATGCCTAAAGACCTACCATTCCCTTTCCTCCCTAAATTAAGTTTAATTTCTTTTGTAAAATTATATGATTATTCATAACTTTTTCTCAGCTCTTAAAATAGAAGAATAAAACATGTCTAAAGATCTTAAATTCACATCCTCTTACATTATTACGAATGTCAATACCAACTAAATTAAGACTTAATCGGCACCATTAAATAATAATTTCCTAATAAACCTATGTTGTACTCATCCTTTAATTTCTTCCAACAGTGACAATGAAATGACTCTCTCTTCAATTGAGATTATATGAATAAATCTTTGAATCTAGATATGTTATTGCTATGGGTGCATGTACAAAGGATGTCCAGTGCTGTTTAGGGAATTCATAAGTTAATTTGTGTGATGTTTATTTGTCGGATTGTCCCCTAAACCTAAAACAATTATAAATGTTATAACGAAACTTCTTAAAAAATATCTTGCCAAATCTACAAACATCAAATCAGATATGGACATTAATTTGTGTAAAAAAATTTGTCATCAATAATTAAACTTAAAAAATTAGCATTTTATACTTATAATGTTGATATTGGGTAGTTAGCATAAACCATTTTAAAAAACTTTTGAATATCTTAACTACTCAAAATTAAGAGTTAAATCTCAAAATTATATATAAATTTTGATTTAATGTATAATTGTATATATAAACTTTAATTTGGTATAATTATAAATGTGAAATTTTAATTGTGGTTCAAATCTATGCGTGAAATTTTAATTTTGATTTAATCATACACATTTAAATAAATAAACTCATTAATTTATTTTTATATTAGATTAATATAATTATTTATATATACAATATATAAACATAAAATGATGTTATATCAATAATTGTGTTAATAATTTACAAGAATTCGATCAAATCAAAATTATATATATAAAATTGCACAAAATCGAAATTCAAGTATACAACTACACATTAAATCATAATTCATTTATAATTTTAGAATTTATCTCAAATTAAATTAAATAAAAAGAGATAAAAAAGCATAATCAAAGGAGGGGATTGCTCCACCAATTAGGAGTTTTCCCCCAATAATGAACATAGCGGCAAGCACATAATGTTAATTTGTACACATCATTTTGTCCATATTATTTGCATAATAAAAAATCATTCTGATTGATACATAGCATCATGTGACATGATTCGGAACATGTCATTATTTGGACCTTTTATAAATTCACTTTATATTATCAACATTAATTAATTAAAATAGAGTAAAATAAATATCTAATTATAAAAAATCGAGTAATAACAATTTTAACATTAAAACAAATTAATAATTTATATAAAATAAATAACAAGTAAAAAATTACTAATAATATTATTTAAATGATAATATATTAATATTAATATTCAAACCATGATGAATTTATGTATCATATTAATATTAAATTTTTTTAAAATTAAATAAAATTAATGTAACAAATTTTAAATCAATTAAATATTTTTAAAAATATTTTGTAATTACATTATTTTTTATTACTGTTTTTTTAAGAAATTCATTAAAATGTTTTAAAAAAATTAACATTATAAAAATATTATAAATTTAATATATACAATCAACTCGGCATAAAACATGAATACAAACTAGTATTAGCAATACGAGGTTATAAAAATAATAATCATGTTTACATTACAATTTTTTGACTCGTGATACTCTTTATTTGAAGCACTTATTTACAATTTGGGTAAATTACTCTTTTACTCCTTGCATTTTAATTTTTTAAGTTACTCCATACCTTTTGTTTTAATTTTTCTTTGTAATTTTTTATATGTTAAATATAAAATTATTTTTAAATAAACTATCTCTTTGTTTTAAGATTTTTCATAATTGAATTAACTTTTAATGTTATAATATTAAAATTAATGAATATTAAATTGTTAAGCTTAAAATATAGGTTTGAGAAAAAAGACACATATTGATAATATTTATCAAATTAAACTTATATTGTTGAAATATAATAAGAGTTAATTACATTAATTGGTTAAGTCAGAGCAAAGATAAATAAAAAAATTACAAAAAATCGAATATTAACAATTTTAACATTAAAACAAATTAGTTTAACAATATATATAAAATAAAAAAATCCATAAGAAATTATTAATAATATTAATTAAATTATAATATATTAATATTAATATTCAAATCATGATAATTTTTGCTTTATTTTAATAGTATAAATTTAATATATACAATCAACCATTGTATCAAAGAAGAATACAAACTAATGTATATCTATATCTTTTTATATTTTTATATAAATTTTTTAAAAATATATATAAACATGATAAAATTTAAACTCGAAGCATCATAAATTTTATTATTTTAACTAAAATCATATTTGATTTATATATAATGTTTTATAAATTTATTACATTATCTTTTTAATTTGTATCATATAAAACCTTCAAATGAAGTTGATGTCACTTAAACTCAATAATACTAGCTCAATAAAGAAAACAAGTAAAAACCAAATTATCAATTTAAAGATTATAATAGTTTAATAATTTTAAAAAATGATCAAATCATTAACCCAGTCCTGTTTTTAGTTGTTCTAAAATCAAGTAGATATTGTTATTTCACTTCCCCTTATTTCCCATATTTTGAATGTTTTAATAACAGGATGGATGATAATACCTGATTAAATAAATTATTAGGATTTATTTAAAAATTTTAAAATTTATTTAAATAAATTGGTTCAATTAGTTTTTTTTATAACTTTGTTTAATTGGTTTATACTGAATATTGGGTCAATTAGTTCAACCTCATTTTTCAGACTAGTGTATCAATCAATTTTCGATCTGGTTCGATTCCGACAACTTTAATATTTTCTTCTATATTTTTATTTTTAAATAAAATTAATATTTTTAAAGTAAATAAAAAAATCAATCACAAATAATTACATTATTTATACTCTTCTTTTAATTATCATTATATATATATATATATATATATATATATATAATTTCACCCACATTGTGGGTGTTAGAGGTTATAGTTATTATTAATGTATTAATTGAGTTAATGTAACAAGTTAACTGATCACTAACTTAATTAAAAAAAAACTTAAAAATTATTTTTAAAAAATAAATTGTTATGAATATCTTATTAAGTGGATGTCCATCATGATCAAGATAAAGTTTTAATGTACTTTAAATTCTAATAGTTATTAGAATTAGATCTCTACTTCTTTTATACTTCTTATGCCTATAAATAGAGACTCTGATTAAGCATTGTAATCATCCTATTGATTAATAAAGTACATTCTCTATTGCTTTCATATTTTCTTTGTTTTTTATTCTCTCCATCTCTCTTTATTTTATAACATGTTATCAGCACGATCTTGCTCAAAGTGATAGTTCCTTTTATTGATGATCAAATTTATCCTCCATGATTTTCAATTTCTTTGATGGCAAGATGCAAAGTTTTTACAGGAAGTTTCTTTTATTTAATGTTTCATATCTGATTATTATTTTTCATTCTTCTTTCATTATATGTTATCATTGTTTTGATTAACTATCTCATACCTTCTAGTGATGACGATGATGTTAAAGATCTTTAGGTACATTTTACTATGTGTTATTTATTGTTTATTATAATTGGAGACTAATCATGACAACATGCATAGATAGATTTTGATTTGAAATCTCACGCATGTTTGCGATGGTGATTATGAAATAAAGAATCTATTGGGATGTTTATAAGTCCGTCCTACTAGATTTGTTGGATTCCCCGAAGTGAATGTAAACATAAAGAAAATAAAAGATATACTCATAGACCACTAAAAGTGGGAACATAGTAATAAATAAGAGAACAATGAGAGTTCTCAAGATAACTTTTCAAAGGGTAAAGATAACTTATGTTATCAATATGATATGAAAGATTATTGGCCACATATGTGGCGTATGACCAAATATTTTGTTTTTGTTAATATTCTTTGAGGAATGATATGAAAATATAGTAATGAATTCTATCATTACAAATAGAAAATATTTGTCTTATTTGGTACTGAAACAAATAAATATTATTCCAATATTTGATAATACAAAATTAGTTGAAAGCTCCAGAAGAGCTAATATATCACTATCTAAAAAGCACAAAATTTGTGATGGTTAATGCATTACTTTTAAAAGTTATTTGTAATGGATCTCATATTGAGATTGTGAATGAGGAAAATATTACATTTCATATGAATAAAAAAGGGGGATTGAGTTATTAATTTATAATCTTTATATATTCTTTTGTCATCATCCCTATTAAAGGGTTGAAAGCAAAATATTTGACTGTAAAAGATCTACTCATGAGCAATAGAATATGATAATCTATCTAAAGCTTATTATGGTTGGACTAAAGTTGCAAGTATTTTTTAAAAAACTGTGATTACAACTCTACAGCATTCAGAATAAGTTCTCAATTAAAATTACGTGATAAAATATTACTGATGAGAACTTGCAAGAGAGAAAACTTATGTATGAAATGTAACACCCCAAACTCGGCCCAAACACCACGACCGGATCTGGCATGTCACTAAGTAGATTTAGTAAAACATGTCGCATTTTTGGAAAAATATTTTTCGAGTTTAAACATTCACACCGGAAAACTTAATAATTTGGTAATTAATATAAGATATAAATTTTTATAAGATGCCTTTATGAATTAAAACCGAAATTTAGTACATGCCTTAGTTTTAATTTTTTTATCGAATAATTCAAGTGTCTGAAGGTAAAGCCCAGAAACCGGAAATATAAAACTAATGGCCCATGGCCTTATTACAACGAAATATAAAACCCATTAATTAAAAATGTTAAGAATAAATAACTAAGTAAAATCTTCTGTTGAATCGAAATAATCTCTTGCATGGCCACCTTGCGCTCCTCTCCAGCCCGGTCCGATGCTTTAAGTGTCTCCTGTAAAATGTTAAATAATAGGGTGAGTCACGAGACTCTGTGTGCAACCCTCATGCACCATTAGATTTGGGCCTTAACCCCACAGAACAGCCAGAATATAATATATCAGAAAATATGCAAAGCCCAACCCAAATCCTAGGTTTCCATCCGCTACACGCCACTCTTACCTGCCAGTCACACCATTGGGGATTTCTACAATCAACCCACACCGCTACACACCATTGATGGCAGACATGTTGCTCATCGTCAGATCATGGCCGTAGCCACTACAACAAATCATGGCAAAAGCCACTACAACAGGTCACGGCAAAAACCGCTACAACAGGTCAAGCAAAAGCCGCTACAACAGAACACATCTCCTTTCATCAAACCCAACGCCATGCAATCACAGAAAATCGGCATATTCATATCATTTAATCAGAATATTCACTTAGAATGACAGGGATCACTAACCTGGTGATTTGCTTTTACCCTCTTTGGGTTTTCAACAGTTATGCCGGGATTTCGGCATTAACCAGAATATAACAGATTAATAAACATATTTTAACAGGCAATCTATATGGTGTGGAAGTGTTACACACCTGATATCGCGTAGTTTTACTCCCTTAGTTAAATCCTTACTATCTGGATCTACAACCCTTAGTCTAAAACCTTGCTCAAAAGCCGGAAGAATACGAAGATTTGGGCTCCCCTACATTCGGCCAAGGGTTAATAAATACCCAAATTTACACGTTAAAAATCAATAGATCTCCTTACCTTGAAATCCCGAAAGTAACACGATTCGAGTGTTACTGAACTCTATCTTAGAGATCTAAGCGAGTGACTCCCCTTCAAATCCCAGAATGCCGCAAATAAGAGAAAAACTTAAGATTAGTTCCCTATAGCCATTCGGCTAGAGTCCCTAAAAAGCCAGAAAAGATTTAAATCTTACGAATCAATACTTACCTTTAGTTTCCTTCGAGATTCGGCACAAGCAGATACCCCAGAGAGAATTCGACAAACACAGGAGATGAGATCTAAGGATTTCGGCTTTTATAGAAATCCCGAAAAAGATGAACTGATGTGTTTTCGGCTTTTAGAAGAAAGAAGATAAAAGAATAATGGAGTTTTCGGCTTTTAGAAGAAAGAAGAGAAAAAAACAATGGAGTTTCGGCTTTTGAATCAAAGTGAAGATGAGGGAATAGGGTTAGGAATTTCGGCTTCTACTCAGAGGAGAAGAGAAAGAAAATATGGAAACCCTAAATGCCGAAAAATAAAGAAGAGAACCCTCCCTATTTATAGAAATTTTGGCACTTACCTATGAAAAACCGAAAGTGCCCTTCCTGATAACTAAAAATTAAGCAAATAAACTTTGCCATAAAGAAACCGATTTCTTCCCTCCTCTAGGTGATGGAATTTCGGCCAACACCTAGCTTTGCAGATAGCTCCTATCTTTTCTCTTTGTATCTTCCATATTATCAACTATAATATCTACATTATCCCATTCACATAAATCCTCCTATTTTTGAGCCTTGTTGCCATCCACTTCACCTAACCCTAATGCCAAAAATTAGCTAACTTAAATTAAAATAATTGGGCTCCATGAAACTTAAATTTGGGCCCCTTACTCCCTTGTGTGGCGTCACCTCCTAATATTGGGCCACAAGCCCACTTTGGTATTTTAAACACAGATACTGCCTTTTAAACCCTATAATGTCCAAACAGATAATTTTAATCAAGGCCTCTACCTAAGCCTGAGCCCAATTTGGACCCCTAACACTTAGATTAACACATTAAACATATCCACCCATTAAACGCATAGGCCCAAAAATTCAGGATGTTACATGAAAAGTCATTGGTTATGTACCTGTTATACATATGGAAAATAAGATCCACTCTCAAAGTTTGCTATTAATAGATTTTTGGGCATTTGAAGATTTTGGCATATTCCTTGAAGTGGATACTTTGGAAATTATATTTATTGACTTGGTGGCATTATAGACTTCACATTGATTTAGACATTTCCAGAAGTAAATGTCACAATTGTACTTATATGGGCATACAAATTAAAAGGAATGATAATAAAATTATCAATTTGTTACAATTTAGTACAATTGAAACACATATTAAAGTAAACTAGAAGTTTACTAATACAGATGTGTTTACTACTTGGCGTGATCAGTTAGACCATCCTGGATCATATATGATGCGAAAATTAATTGAGAATTCATATGGATATCCATTAAAGAACTAGAAGATTCTTTATTTTAAAAAATTTTCATTTGTTGCTTGTTCTTAATAAAATTTGGTTATTAGAAACTCACTAGCTAAAGTTGAGATTTAATGTCTTGCATTTCTGAATGAATATGGGCATATTCATCCACCATGTGGATGGTTTTATATGATTTTGGTAGATGCATCTACAAAATAATTACGCATGTATTATCAACTTGCAACCTGTCGTTTGCAAGATTACTTGTTTAAATAATTAATTTCAGATCATGCAATAAAGACAATTCATCTTGCTAATACTGATGAGTTTATATCTCAGCCTTTTATTGATTGAGTTTGAAAAACTTTTGTAAAAGTTTGCGCATAATAGTTTAGAGAAATTATTGATTGAACACCTCTGATTAATGTCTAAACCATGACTTATGAGAACTAAACTTTCTATTTCAGGATGAGATTCATGCTTGTATTGATTTACATGTTGTACACATCAAGCCAATAAATTATAAATACTCCCCATTATAATTGATTTTTGGCCAAGAGCCAAATATTTCCCATCTTACAATTTTTGGATGTGCGGTATATGTTCCAACTGCTCCACCACAACGCATAGGTTGTAACATCCCGAAATTGGGCCTAGTAGGATTGGGCTTATTGGGCCTTGGGCGTAGAAGTGTCTAAAATTTTTGAGAATAAGAGAATGACATTATTTCAAGTTGGACTTATTAAGAAGATGATTTTAGAAAGTTACAGGGTTCTATGAAGTTTCGGGTTCAAGATGGGCCTTAATGAAAGTTAGTGTTTAAGCCTATTAAGGAGAAATAGTAAGAGGCATCAAAACTTATGGAAATAAGTGAGTAAATTGTTATCATAAATGAACTATTGGTAAAGAGGTTATGGCATCAAGTGGAGAGAATGGAGGGAAGGGGTTCAAATCTCATCTTTTGCAAATTTTAGATTTATTTTGATGTGCTCTTCCAAGTGTCATCCATGACATCATTAAAGGATGAAATTAAAGAAAAAGAATAAAAAAAAGAAATGGGAGAAAAAGGAATGATGGAGAGTGATTTGTGGAAAAAGGGATGATGGAGAGTGATTTGTTGAAAAAAAAAAAAGTATAATGATGAGATTTGAAAAGAATGAGGTAGGTGAAAAAAAAAATGCATGGAGGGTATAATAGCCCGATTTAGGGGATAGTCGGAACAGTGATCTCGGAATCGCTAAACCGAGAATAGAGAAAATTATTTTTTATGTTATTCTATGTATTATAACATGTTTATAAGGATGCATGAAAATTTTGGTGTCTCAATTTTAGCGATTGAGGGCTTAATTTCGAAAAAGGACTAAATCGCATAAAGTGATAAAGTTTAATTTTAATTGCTAAAGGTGCCAAATAGCTATGGGCTATTAATTGGAGGCCCCAATTGTGCAATTTGGCCTTGTTTTAAGTGAGTAGGCCGGCCATGTGACATAGGGGACAATACTTTTTAATTTTAGTCAAAATAGGTGGGAATTAGGTGATAAAATGAATAGAATAAGATGAGTAAAAGATGCTATCATCTTTTACTATTCATCTATCTTCTCTCCACCGAAAATTGATGAAGAAATGGAGCTTTGTGGGTTTGAACTTTCAGCCAAGCTATCTCCCTTATTAGTAAGTGATTTTGATGGCTTTAGTTGATAATTTTATATTTTTGGAACCCCCAAAGCTTAAGCTAGCTAATGAGGGTACTAATTTGTAACATGGTTGAGAGTCTAGGGACTTGCCATGAGAGATTTTATCCTGGTTGCAAGGTCTCGAGGTACTTTATCAAAGGTTCAATCGAAAACCTATCCCTCGTAATAGGTGACTCGGATTTTTGGTGTCGCGGAGAGCATCGCGTTACGGATTCCGAATAAGGTGTGTAATCTCATACCCTTCCAAATACATGTTTGAAATGGTGTGTAATCTCACACTTCTCTGAAATTTTGCATTAATGTTCTGTGATTTGGTCGAAATACCAAAGAAAACCGAAAATCGGCATCCGGGATCACCCGGACGCGCGTAGATTCATAGTGGTAACCATGTTTTTGTAATAAAACAGTTTTGGTCAATGACAGTGACGTGATTTCCAAAAATCATGAAAAATAGGAGAAATGGAATTAGAAAATGATTAAGATATCAAATTAAAGCTTACTGTGTCTATTTTAATGTGGAAGAAACGAAGAAGGAAAAGGAATTTTATATTTTGAGATATCTTGATTTTAGTGAGACTGGTTCTGATTAACTTCGGGGTTCACTGATCTGTTTTGGAAAAATCATATAAAATTGTACAAAATGAATTATGGGTTATAATTTATATGTATGGATTCCTTAGTGAGTCTATTTTCAAGAGAAACAAGTTGGAACAGTATATGAAAACCGTACAGTGAGATATTAGAAATTTAGTTAAGAGAGGTCAGAATCGTTGGACAGTGAAACAAGGAAAACTTTAATGAATAAACTGTACTAAATGGCTAGGCTAAAAATTCTGGAAAAATTTCAGTACGAAGATACATGAGTCTAGTTTCAAGGAAATTTTACGGATCTAGATTTCGAGTTTTCTAACTCGAGTTATAGCCAATTTAGTCAGTATGACGCAAATGGACAGTTTAAATTTCTATGCCCCAAATTACTAGTTAAGTTTTAGTTGCGAAATTACCCCTTTTGGGCCTAAAATGAATTTTTACCCAATAGTTTTGTAGAAGACCCAAATAGAGTTCTATATCACTCGAGGCGATAGTGAATATTCGGAAACACCGTTAAATATGAAATTACCGAATTACCCTTAGAAGGTAAAATTACCGAATTACCCTTGGTGGGTAAAACTACCGAATTACCCTTGGTGGGTAAATTACCAAAATACCCGTGGAGGGTAAATTACCGAAATTCCCTAGGCTGCGAAATTACTGAAATACCCTTGGAGGGTAAATTACCGAAATACCCCTGGGTTACAAAATTACCGAAATACCCTTAGAGGGTAAATTACCGAAATTCCCTAGGTTGCGAAATTACTGAAATACCCTTGGAGGGTAAATTATCGAAATACCCCTGGGTTGTGAAATTACCGAAATACCCTTGAAGGGTAAGCTACCGAAATACCTTTGGGTTGCGAAATTATCGAGATACTCGTGGAGGGTAAATTACCGAAATACCCTTGGAGGGTAAGTTACCGAAATACCTTTGGGTTGCAAAATTATCGAGATACCCGTGAAGGGTAAATTACAGAAATACCCATCGGTTGCTAAATTACCGAAATACCTTTAGAGGGTAAATTACTGAAATACCCTTGAGTGGCGAAAATTACCGAATTACCCTTGGTGGGTAAAATTTATGAATTACCCTTAGAGAGTAAATTACCGAATTACCCTTAGTGGGTACGATTACTGAATTATGAAAATGCCCTTATGGGCTGAATTACGAAATGTCCCTATGGACCGAGTTACGAAAATGCCCTTAATGGGCCGAATTACGAAATGTCCCTATGGACCAAACTACGAAAATACCCTTTATGGGCCAAATGTGATATTTGCTATATGGGCCAAATGTGATATTTGCTATATGGGCAAAATGTTATATTTGCTATATGGGCCAAATATAAAATTTGCTAGATCGATTAATGGGCCAAATTTGCTAGACCGTTTAATGGGCCAAATTTGCTAGATCGATTAATGGGCCAAATTTGCTAGATTGCTTAATGGGCCAACTTGTGTTATGGGCCTTATGTTGAAATTATTCTATAAATATTGTTATGCTTTGTATATGCATACATGACTGCATGGGTTGGGATAAATGACGAAGAGAAGAAAGGCCTGTTGCCAAAATCTAGTTCGGTGGCTCTGCCACAAATATTTTAAATGGCCTGTTGCCAAAATATTTTAAATGGCCTGTTGCCCAAAATATTTTAAATGGCCTGTTGCCCAAAATATTTTAAATGGCCTATTGCCACAAATATTTTAAATGGCCTGTTGCCACAAATATTTTGAATGGCCTGTCGCCACAAATATTTTAAATGGCCCGTTGCCAAAATTTAGTTCGGTGGCTCTACCACAAATATTTTAAATGGCATGTTGCCAAAATATTTTAAATGGCCTGTTGCCCAAAATATTTTAAATGGCCTATTACCACAAATATTTTAAATGGCATGTTGCCAAAATATTTTAAATGGCCTGTTGCCACAAATATTTTAAATGGCCTGTTGCCACAAAATATTTTAAATGGCCTATTGCCAAAATATTTTGAATGGCCTGTTGCCACAAATATTTTAAATGGCCTGTTGCCAAAATCTAGTTCGGTGGCTCTGCCACAAATATTTTAAATGGCCTGTTGCCAAAATATTTTAAATGGCCTGTTGCCAAAATCTAGTTCGGTGGCTCTGCCACAAATATTTTAAATGGCTTAATGCCTCTAGTTCGGTGACTCTGTCACAATCTAGTTCGGTGGCTCTGCCACAAACATAATTTTAATTGGCTTAATGCCTGCTATTGGTGTGTTGGCGGGGTGGGTTGACTTGATCCCCACAGGTGTGATGGTTGGTACGGGTGGTGTGTAGCGGATGGAAATTAGGCTTGGTTGGGAATTGCATATCACATGCATATTATGTTCATGTTATTATGTTATAATTGTAAATGGGCTTAGGCCCAAAATATTGCTATGTGTGTTCCGACCCAGTGGATGATGGTAAGGGGATTACACACTGAGTTCTTGTAACTCACCCCCCTTTCTCTTAACCTTTTCAGGTAATGCTCAGTGATGCGGACTTGGGCCTTGGATGACTCGATGGAGACCATACTTCAGAAATGGTTTATTTGAACTTCAGACTTCTTTCTTGTTTATTTTATTACTCTACTATTTTGGGTTAAATGTTGTAATAAGGCCTAAGATTTTCTTTCAAAATGCTTCTACAACTCTATTCCCAAACATCCCATTTTCATAAATTGTTTATTTCAAATATGTTTTCACAACCAAAAAGGTCTTTAAAGATAATTACGTTTTCAAGTAGATAACAATTGCTTAAGTGTTTAGGTTTTAACAAAGAAATTGTAACTCTCAACAAGTTCTTAACAATCTCAAAGATGGTTAAAAAAAAAAAAACTTCCATGTGACACACCAGATTCGGGCTTAACTTCTAGGCCGGGTTTGGGGTGTTACATAGGTCATAATAAGAGATTGGAAATGTATATTTATATGAGTCTCCTTATAATATTTTTGAGCAATTAATTCGAGATTTAATTGTGACATGAGTTGTCAGTTTTCCCAATATTAAGGGGGAGAGAAACAATAACTTGTAATGAGTTAAGGGGAGAGTAATTGAACCGGAAGTTCAATAAGGATAACTCATTACAAGTTAACTGTTAGATGTATTTACAACCTTAATGAGAATAACCAAGTGTTATATACCATCTAATATTTTAATTTGAATCAAAGTCCCAGTAGGACAATTAATTAGAATAAATAATAGATTGATCGGTTCTAAAGATTAAAATTATTCTAGATGGTCATATAGTGGAGACGGGTGCTCCAAAAGAGACCCAAGACATAACTAATAAGTAAAACTTTAGAAGAGATTCAGGTACCTGAAATTGAATTTTAAAACAAGAAAATAAGAGATCTCGATAAGTTATGTCAATTCGAGAAAATGTGGAACCAGAAAGTAAAAGTGGTCGACAATGATTTTGCATGCAATATTATTATTGAAAAATGAGGATCTTGAATAAATCTATTGAGAAATATAGATATGGAATAAATTGATCAAAACAGAAAGACACAACTCAAGTGAAATTAAATTTGTGGAGTTTTTGGACCAATAGTCCAAATATCTAAAGGTATAAAGCCAGTGAGGGTGCAACTGAAATAGTTTTGCAAAAGCGAAATAAAAATATGAAGTTTTTCGCTTAGTCCTGGTATTGATTATGAAAAGATATAATATTCTTTTGCAGTGGATGCAATAAACCTTTAGGTATATTATTAAATTGACAATTCATAAAAGATTTAACTTGCGTCTAATGGTTATTGTTACAACCTTTTATGAATCACTATATAGTAAAGTTTATATTAAAATCCTTGAAGAATTTAGGATGCTAGAAGCATATTGAAATTCTCAAGAAATTGTTCATTTATATGAATTGAAATAATTTGAACATATGTGGTAAATTTGACTTAGTGAATAGTAGTTGAAGGAGGATTATAAAATGATACAAAATACCTATTTGTGTTTTTATAAAAGATGCTAGAAGCATATTGAAATTCTCGAGAAATTGTTCATTTATATGAATTGAAATAATTTGAACATATGTGGTAAATTTGACTTAGTGAATAGTAGTTGAAGGAGGATTATAAAATGATCCAAAATACCTATTTGTGTTTTTATAAAAGAATCACGATACCTATTTGTGTTTTTATAAAAGAATCATGATTAAAGTTTGTTATGATTATTGTTGAATCTCCTGAAGAGATCAAAATATATTTCCCCAAATTTCCCTCACTCATGACTTTTAAAAGAATGGTAATATAAATGTTTAGCAAATACATTCAAATATTCATTTGAAAAATTAGTATTCAAGATTGAATACATAGAATATGAGAAAATATGTGATGTTTTCATGAGGTGGAATATGCGTTGCACTCTTTTTCCCTTAATCGAGGTTTTGTCCCATTGGATTTTCCTGGTAAGGTTTTTAATGAGGCAGCATATTATGCGTATTATAAATTATGTACTCTTTTTCCTTCATTAGGTTTTTATCTCATAGGGTTTTTCCTAATAAGGTTTTAACAAGGCACATTATCTACCAATGGACATTCAATGGGGAGCGTTATGAATATCTTATTAAGTGAATGTCCATTATGATCAAGATAAAGTTTTAATGTACTTTAAATTTTAATAGTTATTAGAATTAGATTTCTACTTCTTTTATACTTCTTATGCCTATAAATAGAGACTCTGATTAAGCATTGTAATCATCCCATTGATTAATAAAGTACATTCTCTATTGTTTCCATATTTTCTTTGTTCTTTATTCTCTCCATCTCTCTTTATTTTATAACACAAATATTATTATTAGGATTTTTTTATTTTTAATTAAAATCTATAAAAATAATGTAAACCCATAATAAATCTAGAAAAAAAAACTATACATAACATGAGGCATGAGCTTAGAACACAAATGCCTCATTTGGTTACTAGTGTAATAACATGATAAAAAAAACTTATTTATTACATATGTATTACAATAGTTTGACACAAAATAAACAATAGTTAGTACAAATTTAAACTAAAAATTAGAAAGATGAGAAATAAGACCTCTTCGAAAAATTTCCCTTCTCTTTGCTAAAAATAAGTTAGGGGAGTAGCTAAATATTGTCAATTTAGTTAGCTTATTACTAACTCATATACTAAAACATGTGTAAAAAATAATATCCCTACCAAACGTAGCATAAGGGTGCATTTATTTCACGAAAAATGTTTTCTGTATTTTTTTATGTTTGTTTCGTGGAAAACAATTTGGCCAATGAAAAATTACTTATATGTCAACAGAAAATAAACCCCTTTTTCCTTATAAAACCTTAGAGTTATTTGTCTATTATTTTAGTAGGATTTTAGTTTATTTTATAAGTTAATTTTAGTAAATTTTAGTAATTTTATTTTATTATTTTATTATATATTATTAGTATTAAATTGAACTCATTTTTGCGTGTTTTGACCCAATGTAGGTTCGACAAAGCATGGATAAACGATAGCTTGATATAGGCAATTAAGGCAGATTTATACTCCAACGAAAGAGGTTTCTACCCCCAACATACGTAGGCAGACAACTCTCCGCTCCAATGAAAGATTTTTTCAACCCAACGAGCGCAGACAGACAACTTTCTACTTCGACGAAAAGATTGCCCCTTAATGTATTACACGTACTTGAACAATTTTCAAGAGTTGCGATGTTTGGAATTATAACAGGGAAAAAAGAGACCTAAACACAAGGAGGGAGAGGAAAAAATGAGTAGAAGTCGCCAAAGCTTTCACATATCAAGAATTGGTAGATTTCATTGAGAAGATCAAGTTTTTCCATCAATTTTCTTCTTGTTTCTTTTTTCTATGCTCGCTATTTTTATTTCAAGATATTTTTCAATTCCTCCATGAACTAATTTTTTTTTCTAGGATTATAGTGAATTCCATGTTTAGTTAATTGAATATTTTTCTATTTTCATCTCTTTTTATTTTTAATAGAGATTTGATTAGTTATTCATTCTTATTCTTTATTGATAATAGTTTGGTCTACTATTAGTTTGATAAAACCTAAAAAAAATCAGAAGAAGACTTTTAGGTTTAGGTCTAGAATGATTAATTCTTGCTCTAATTTAGAAGAGCCAATACGTGATTTGTAATTAGGATAGAAATATACTTGATTATCTTAGGTAACCTTAATTTGTGTTTGTTCTTAATCAATTTGGTCTAAATTATTGACATAAGAATATATCTCAGTAGTTGGATTAAATTAGTTCCTTAATTACTTAGAAAATAATTAGGGTAAACTACACTGTAGGTCACTCTAAAATAGAGCCGTTCCTATTTTCGTCACTTTAAAACTTTTTATTTTGTCAATTTAGTCACTCTAATTAAGATAATTATTCAAATTTATCATTGTCGCTAAAAATTTTGTTAATCCATTAATAGATTTGTAACACCCCAAACTCGGCCTAGACGTTATGGCCGAATCTGGCAATGTCACATAAAAGGGGTTTTGAAAACGGTACTAACTCGATAAAACTTAAAGCTCATAACCCTTATTTGCTTTCAGTTAATTCAATTTATAATTTCAAATAGTCAGCTTGCTTTAAAACATATCATTTTAGCGGAAGCTTAGAAAAACCGTCACGTTTAGGGAAAAAGTTCTCATTTTTAGAAAACCCGTGCTTTTGGAAAAAAAATCCGAGTTATACCACATTTTGCAGTTATAAAGTCATGAAATCACAGTCTATCCCAAATTAAAATAAAACAGTCCGTAGAGTCTGAATTACATAAAAATAACCCAGATTAAACCAGAACATGAAATATAATTGTATTTATAACCAACTCGAACATGTGGTCACCGAGGGGCTCCGCAGCACCAATCCGCCTAAGATTGTGGGTTACCTGTACAGACAAACAGAAAATGGGTGAGTTTACGTAAACTCAGTATGTAACCCAGCAGTGATAAGCATGTACACATACAGAATATCACAAATCAGACAGATTCACAATCGGGCTTGAGCCCATGTCAGATACAGATACAGATTCGGGCCTGAGCCCATTTCAGATACAGATACAGTTACGGATATGCAAATTAGATAACAGAATCCTACCACCATCCTCTACACACCATCTCCGACCATCCATACACACCATGTGGGGTTTAAAACACCCGTCCAGCCCTACACACCACGCTGTACCGATGCGGCACATATCAGATATAATGCAGCTGTGCTGCCAGATATTAGGCATATTTGCCTTTCAGAACACTTCCTCCAATATATATATCATCCCACCCCAAACACAATAACAGAACATGCATACTGAACAAACAAATAAATCATTATTAACATGCTTACATACAGATATAACATGCATATACTATCATGCTCAGTATAGAATATCAGTTAAACATATCATACAGTTTAGGGTTCCATTAGCCCTTACCGACCCTACAATAGGCCCACAGTAGTTTGGGACAACCCGTGCAAGCCTAGGGAAAATTTCAGATAAATTGGCCCACACACCCGTGTGGATCACATGGTGTAACACCCCAAACCCGGCTTAGAAGTTAGGCCCGAATCTGGCATGTCACATTGAAGAGTTTTTCGAAAACCATGTTTTCATTAGAAACTCTTCTTAAAGAATTTAAAACTTTCTGATGTTCAAAACCTTAAATTTTGTTTAGCTATTTTCAAAATGTATTTTACTAAAAATCATTCCCTTGCAAAAACATTATTACTACCATTTCCAAAATCTTTGTTTAAGTTTTTAGAAAAATCCCATTTAAAGTAATTTGAGCAAAATATAAATACGTCACACATAAAGCAATATAGAATAAACCAGAGGCCTTATTACAACTTTAAAACTCAAAAATAGTAAAAGTAATCAAATAGACGGAAAAGTAATTTACTAATATTTGAAAATGTTATTTCCAAAGCATGGCCTCCACCGAGTCATCCATGGCCCAAGTCCACGTCACTGAGCATTACCTGAAAGGGTTAAGAAAAAGGGGGTGAGTTACAAGAACTCAGTGTGTAATTCCCCTTATAAAGCAATCGGGCCCACAATTGCACTTTGGGCCTTAGGCCACACAATATAGCATATTAAAGATGTACGTAATGCAGCCCAGCCCAACCTAGTTTTCCATCCTCTAGGTCTCTTGAATCGCCAAACACTCGTGGCTTCAAGCCACTGTGGTCCCAGACCACTTGTGACAGAGTCACAAAATATATAAACGTGGGGCCAACCCACTGTGGTCCCAGACCACTGTGACGATCTCTGATAAATATACGTGGGGCCAACCCACTGTGGTCCCAGACCACTGAGACAAGTCACTGATAATCATATGTATACGTGGTTCTAAACCACTGTGGTCTCAGACCACTTGTGACAGAGTCACAGAATATCACTTCCCCTTTCATCATCCTTTTATCATATCCCAAAACCCATGCAACATAATATCATACTGAGATGAATGCAACATACTTTCAATGTACAAAGTATAATCAATTCATACACACGATATTTAACCATGAATAAGAGTATAACAATCATCATCATCCATTTAGAAGTGTTTCGGTAATTTTTTTCCACAAAGGGTAAATCAGTAATTTACCCTCTAAGGGTAAATTTAGTATTTTTACCCACCAAGGGTAATTCGGTAATTTACCCTCTAAGGGGAATTTGGTAATTTCTCAACCCAAGGGTATTTCGGTAATTTCACCGATCAAGGGTATTTTGGTAATTTTGCAACCCCGGACTTAACTACTAATTTGGAGCATACAAATTTAAATTGTCCATCTGCGTCATACTGACTAAATTGACCATAACTCGAGTTAGAAAACTTGAAATATAGATCCGTAAATTTGTCTTGAAACTAGACTTATATATCTTCTTACTGTAATGTTTCTAGAATTTTTGGCCTAGCCATTTAGTACAGTTTATTCCTTAAAGTTTCCCTTGTTTCACTGTCCAACGATTCTGACCTCTCTTAACTTAATTTCAAATATCTCACTGTACGGTTTTCATATACTGCTCCAACTTATTTCTCTTGAAAATAGACTCACTAAGGAATCCATACATATAACTTATAACCAATAATTCTCTTTGTACAATTTTATATGAGTTTTCTAAGACAGATCAGAGAACCACGACGTCCATCAGAACCAGTCTTACTAAAATTAACATATCTCAGAATATAAAATTCATTTTCCTTCTCCGTTTCTTCCATATTAAAATAGACACAGTAAGCTTAAATTGGATATCTTATTCACTTTCTAATTCCTTTTCCCCTATTTTTAGTGATTTTTCAAAAATACATCATTGCTTCTAACCGAAACTATTTTATTACGAAATACGATTACCACTACGATCATACGCATGCCCGAGTGATCAGGGATGCCGGTTTTTAGTTTTCTTATGTAATTCGACCGATTAACAGCATATTTCATACAAAATTTCAGAGAAGTGTGAGATTACACACCATTTCAGATATGTATATGGAAGGGTATGAGATTACACACCTTATTCGGAATCCGTAACGCGATGCTCTCCGCGGCACCAAAAATACGAGTCACTTATTACGAGGGATAGGTGATCAGGCGATTTGATTCCTATCGTGACCGATTAGTCCAAACTATTAATCCATTTAGCAACCAATCGAATAATGAACGATATCAAATAATCCATAAAGAGTTCCTTACCTTGTTGACATTGGATTTGATTTCCACCGCTTGACTTATGGCTAGAATGGTACACAGCCACCCACTTAGAACACGATTTAATCGAAGAAAAGAGTGTCTACATAAATGAGAAAGAATTTATGAAAGAGTGATTGTGGATTGAGAGTTTAGGCAAAACAAGGGAGAAAGATGAGCAAATGTGCTAGAGTGTCGACCAAATTTCTATCCATAAATTTCTATCCAAACTTCTCACCTCAATTCCCATAAATTTTCTTCTTTTTTTTTATCCACCTACTCCACCCTCCAAATTCTTTTATTTCTTTTTCAACCACCTACTCCACTCCTCAAATTCTTTTATTTCTTTTTCATCCACCTACTCCACTCCTCAAATTCTTTTATTCCTTTCCTTTCTTTTTCCTTATTTTCCTCCTTACCTTATCTTTTTAGTCATCATTTCATTTTTTTTCTTTTATTTCTTTCCTTTAATAATATTGGTTGACACTCACACAAAACAATTTGCAAAAGATGGATTTGAACCCTTTCCCTCCATGCTCTCCACTTGATGCCATAACCTCTTTACTAATTGTTCATTTATGATAACAATTTACTCACTTATTTCCATAAGCTTTGATGCCTCTTACTATCTCTCTTTAATAGGCTTAAACACAAACTTTCATTAAGGCCCAACTTGAACCCGAAACTTCATAGAACCCTGTAACTTTCTAAAATCATCTTCTTAATAAGTCCAACTTGAAATAATGCCATTCTCTTGTTCTCAAAAAAAATTTTAAACACTCTTACGCCCAAGGTCCAATGGCCCAATCCTACTAGGCCCAATTTCGGGATGTTATACATGGTCTGGCCCAATATTCACAAGCTCGTGTGACTCACCCGTGTGGGCCCACACGCCCAGTTTGGTTTAGCCCATGTGCCCACACGCCCACAATTCGGCCATCACACGGCCGTGTCATACGCACGGCCTGGCCTTTGTTGATCACATGGTCGTGTTGTTACACACGGCCTACCACACGGCCTAATACACGGCTGTGTGGCATCGATAGTGGGGTTTTTTGGCTTTCACCGAATCTCATTTTTCTACGTTTCGGGTAATCATTTGGTTCGTCTAAGACACTATAGCAGCAACGAGCCCTCCGAAACCTAAGAAACAGAAATTCATTGCTCACTAATCCACCAATTTACGAGTCACTATAAAACCCGAAACAGAGGAAGCAACTTACCGACGACTAGCATAGATAATAACACGGTTAAAACGTCAAAATATGTTTCCTTCTCCACTACCTTCACCTACATTAGAATACTGCAAGAATCAAACCTCTAATTGTGTCGAAATCACATTACAAGGGAAGGTATCTCCAACAGTTACCGAAAATCAAAACGAAAGTGACCCCCTTACCTAAACCCCACGGAAAGCACCAAAACACGAGCATAGCACGAAGAACAAGAGGGAATTTTCACCGATTTCCAAAAAGAAAAGCCAATGAAGGGTTCATGTCAGAAAAAGAAAAGTAGCAAAAAGTTTGACATCAGATTCTTCTTTGGATGAAAGAGAAAATTTGAACTGAGGAAAATAATCCCCAAAAATATCTACAATCCCTTAATTTACTCTCCCATTTAACCACTACATCCAACTACTCAGAATCCCACTCTCTCAAGACTTTAACTAGGGAACCGAGCAAAAATAAACTCCCTCGCTCGCGCAGGGATTCGAACACCTGACCTCCAGCACACCAACACCCTTACCACTTGAACCAGCAGGCTCATTCTGATGTGAATTTACAGAGATAGGGCTTAACTCCAAAAATAACAAAAATTACTAAAGATAATGCTTGAACTTAGGACCTCACACACACACCTAGAACACATAGCCATTGAAGCATATACACATTTGTGTCAGAATTTTACAGAAACATAAATAAATATTTTGGGGTGTTACAGGGTTGTTGATGTGACACTTTTTTACTTTTGGCTAAAGCCAAGGACCTCTTTTTAATTAGTCCAAAACACATTTTTTGAGTTTATTTGCAACATAAGACTAAAGCTTGTAAGTTCTATTTTTCCTTCGTGTTGTTATTTGTTTATTGAGAAAAGTAACAAAGGAAAATGAGGATAGTTTTAACTCGTTTGTTTGACTTATAGATTTTATATTGCGTATTATGTTCATAGTGTTTATTTGTACACATTTGATTTGTGCTCTGATTTGGCAATGCGCTTCTCGGAGATCCTTCGCAATTTCTTCAAGATCTGGTCTTAGTATGGTAAGTTTTTCTTCTTCTTTTTTAAGACAAAGTTTATTTCCCCCCTTAATTCTTCAACTTCTTGAATTGGTTGTGTTCTGTTTCTTCGTGTGTGTGGTTTATTAACAATTCTGGTTTTGTTAGGTGTTCAACTTTTCTAATGAAAAACAATAATTCCTTAAACAATGCTTTTTTATATAAATAGTTCTCTTTTTTTCTATATAAATAGTTCTTGTCTTTTTCTTTTTCATAGTAATTATGTCATTGTTACTCGGTATTGAATGTTAATAATGAAATGATGATTTTAAGGGTACTCAAGAGAAGATTTTAAGGTTTTTTAAGGGATTTTTGAGTTTTTTCTTTTATTTTCTCTTTTGCTTGTTTTCTCTTAAAAATTTTAGGAGACAATCAATTAAAGTAAAAAAAATAAAAGAGTAGTAAGGTTATCTAAGTAATAAACTAGAAAACGGGGTGTTTTGGACAAGTCAAACAAACAAGTCAAAACTATTCTCATTTTTCTCTGGTACTTTTCCCAGGAAACAAACACCAAGAAGAAGGAAAAAGAGCAAACTTGTAAGCTTTAGTCTTATGTTGCAAATAAAGAAAAAAAAGTGCTTTGGACTAATGACAAAGAGGTCTCTAGCTTTAGTCAAAAGAAAAAAAAATGTTACGTCAGCAATCCGTTAGTGTATTAGCGAAAATTTTAATGGCAATGACCAATTCAAGAAATTATCTTAATTAGAGTGACTAAATTGACAAAAATATATTTTAGAGTAACCAAAATAGGAACAACACTATTTTAGAGTGACCCGCGGAGTAATTTACCCAAATAATTAAGGGAATTTTAGCACCTCAAGTTAGTAATCAACTATATGAGAGTAAAATTGGGTGGTGATAGAACAATTAGCTGATACATTGGATAAAATTGTAATCCTAGATTTTTATTACTAATTGATTATTTCATTTTTACTTGAGTTGCCTATTTTTATTTATCTGATTTAGTTTAGAAAATTATATTATCAATTTATTTGGATAGATATTAAAGTAATATTTGGTGATTAGTGTATAATTAGTAATCACTCTATGTGGGAACGACATTTTTTATACCACTTGACACTTATCATGATACGTATACATGTGTGTGTGACTTTCAATCAGTAACTTACCATTTTGAAAAGTAAAGTCATTTTTCTAAGAAAGAATTTTTTAATGAGTAATTTTATTATTATATAAAAATTAAATTGAATCAAGCTTAATATTATTATATTAATATTTTTTATTTTGATTTTTAAAAAATTAAAAAATTAATAGCAAATATCATAATGCTCAATATTAATAAATATACATATTTAGTTATTTATATTTAATAACATAATAAATTATATTAATAATTTTTTATTTTAATAAATTATTTAATATTTCAATTTTATGTTAGTAATAAATTGTAACGCCCCAAACTTTAGGGGGTTAGATGAAATGAATAATCAAGAAAGATGGTTAAGTAGCTAGTACACTCCTTAGAGATCTTAGGGTTCGAACTCTATTTTTCTCATTTCTTTTCTTTTTAATTTCAGCAAACTAGAATGAAAAACACCCCTAAAACAAATATTAAATGGAGTAGAAAATAAATAAGTGTAGGCGGTAGCCCAATTGGTTACGTATTCTTCTTTCCCCTTTGGATTTCCAAGCTCAACTTATGCCAAATTCTCCCATTTTCCTTTTAATCTCGGTAGCAAGGATAAATTACCTTGTAGCCACTTAAAAATTTGAAAACCTAGTTATTTAGTCCCTTTTTCCTAATTACATTAGGATTTTGTTTCATTTTCCATTCCAAATTAGAATTCCTCCCTCTTTTCTCTATATCTGCATATTTTCTTTTCTTCCCCTTTTCTTTTTCATAATATTTCATGTTATTTTGTTGTTGAAAATTACTTTGCTTCACAAACCCAAAAAATTATTCTCAATTCAAGACATTTTTCAACTGGTTTCATAGCTGTCCATAGAAATGTTCTTAATCCTCTCTAAGAATCGTAAGTTCAATTCGATCCCGATAATTAATCTCAAATTCTCGTAGCACTTACATCAGATATTTCATTAGAATTAATGGATCTTTTTAGAATTTTGCAAAAAAAAAAATCTATCGAAATCTTGATTTTACTTGAAATCCATTATTAATTCTTACGTAATTGTCAGTTAAAAGACCTATTTTAGGTGCCCCATATCATATTTGAATGTGAGGAACATCGTTCGAGCCGCCGGTAAAAGGTGTGTGTTCTTTTATGAGTAAATCGGGGCAAAATTGAGCCTAAAATAGGGCCACACGAGCGTGTAGGCCACACGACCCCCTCACACGACCATGTGCCTCTGAAACCCTAGTCAGTTTGCTTCTTACATGGCCTAGACCCTTCTACACAGCTTGCCACACAACCGTGTCTCCCCTATAGATCGATTTTGCAAAAACCACTGTAACACTCCAAACCCGGCCTAAAGGTCTAGACCGAATTTGGAATGCTACATTGATCATTGAATGGATCGTGAGAAAATTTTTCAAATCGAGTCATTCAAAATCTAATTTCTGAAAATGTTTATCCCAAAGCAAATCAAAATATTTAATCATATAGAATTCATCAGTAAGTTTAACAGTATAATATGTACGAATGAAAACTTAACAAGAGTTGTACCACGGTATTGTGAAACTTTACAATTCGAACTTAAACGAATAACAATTAAAACCTGAAAATAAAAGCTTATAACTTATTTCCACCAAAACTGTCCGAGACCTTCGTGTACTGAGTCCAGCATCCAGAATCCAGAACTGTACCTGAAAAGGGGAATGTGAGCTACTCGAGCTCAGTGTGAGATCAAAATCAGTTAACTACAGAAACGGAAATAGGGAACTAGAAGCAGTTTAAAAGAAGAACACACTTACAGACAGATAACAGTTAAGCGAGTTCGCCCAACATCAAACACACACCATATGTACCTTACAGTCATATGGAACAAACAGACACACCTAACCTCACATGCTATTCAAATGCAATAGCAAGAGTTCACAAGTCAGTCACACTATCACAATAACAGTTCAGTCAGACATTTATAGAGAATGTCTACAGAAATCGCATAGGCACACGTGCCTTTCAGTCGATCAGTAACACATTCAGTCATATTATCCCATTCAGCCAAACTGATCAATTAGACATTTCAGTCAAATAGTACAGTCACATTCAGTCACATAGATTTATTCAGATGCATATAAGTGCAAATGAGTTATAAAATAACCTACCATCCAGCCAACACACCATCTCCGTCCAACCCTACACTTACTGTGGGGATTTAATCAACCCACCCATCCTGCACTACGAGTAGGACCTCGAAAAGCCCATCCAACCTTATACTCCATAAGATGTCATCCCGGGTTGCCCAGCAACGATGATCATCAGCATTGTCCTCGACCCTCAGGGAATTGGGGCTAATAGTGTGCAGATAAACTGCCAGTCTCTTACGCAGCAAAGCTAGCGTATAAGCTGTACTGTGCAATATGGTAAACCGTAGTACAAACATGCAGTATGAACTGCCAGATCAGATAGTGGTACGTAGCGTAGCTAACATACATGCGGTACAGTGTAATCCGGTAATCCGCTATACCGATGAGTTGCAGTAAAACTGCCAGATCAGTCAATTATACGCAGCGATGTTGACGTATGTGTTGTACAGTGTAGCGTGGAAATTCGTAGTACAGTCAATTCATCCACGACCCTTAGGGTATTGGGACTGCCCTCGATCCTCTAGGTATTAGGGGCTTCAGTATGCAGTTAAACTGCCAAATCGTAAATATTCCTTCTCTTCAAAATCCCAACCCAAAATACTTTATATACAGATGTATGAATGCAGATGCACCAATTCAGAATACAATTTCAGGCAGTCATTCAGAAGCAGTCACTTACATTCAGTCAATCAGTTACAGAAACGTGCACACTTATGCACTCAGATTCAATACCTAGCATAGGACGCATTCACTTACAAGCAGTACATAATTCGAAGTCAAAACAGAATCGTATTCACCCTTAGTAAGCTTAGTCAAGGGGTTGGAACACATTGACTCACAATGGAATTCGATTTGCCCTAAAATCAGAATTTGGCAAATTAGGGCCACACGTCCGTGTGCTTTAGCCGTGTGGAGCAATTCAGGCCGTGTGGGGATCCAAACGCCCGTGTGAGGGGTGGCACATGGTCGTGTGGCAGAGGCACACGCTCATGTGGTGCAGGGACACGACCGTTTGAACAGGTAGTGTAACTCACTGTCCAATTTTCCTAATATTAGGTGCAGGGCAGACACGACCATGTGAAGGTGTCTCACACCTGTGTGGCCATCAGACACGGTCTTGTGTCCCATAACACACGCCCATGTGGAATCTCTAAGCCCCAAATCAGTCACGACTGTGTGTCCCGAAGCACACTTCTGTGTGGGAACCCTAATTTTCCCAAATCTGTCACACGGTCGTGTGACTCCAAATCCCTAATTCCCCAAACTCACAAGCCCGTGTGCTGAGAGGACACGGCTGTGTGGATTTCGACAAAAATCCCTAAATCGGCCACACACCTGTGTGGCCAGGCCGTGTGGCACCTGAGATCTGTCAGAAACCCTAATTCACAAATCCACACGGCCATGTGCCTCGGCACACGCCTGTGTGGCCGTCGGGGAGGCTATGAAACCACCTCAATTCAACCCCGAAAACACCATTTTGGCAATCGTAACAATCTCTAACCTTTACCTTATCAACGTATATTAGAAAACAATGATTTCACTTCTCTTCTATCATCTAAAAACTCAAAAACGAAGGGGTAATGCATAACTACGAAAAGCCGAAGGAAAGGGATTCTTAAGACAAGATAGCAATCGATTTAAAAACAGAAAGTAAAACCAGATTCGAATCCCACACCTGATTTGACGATGAAGAGGACGGTGGAGGAGTGACAATCCCGAAACCGCAGTTAAAAACGTTTGAGCAATAAGAAAAAAACAAAAGAAAGAAAAATAGAGAGGAGAAGGGAGAAAAAACGTCAAAATAGAAAATTAAAATAAATAATAATAATAATTTTTAACATAACAAAAATATCAAATAATTATTATAATAAAATAATATCTAAATGAAAAAAAAAGTGCACAAAATATCTCTCTAGCTCACGCAGGGATTCGAACACAGGACCTTAAGCATAATAACACTCCACTTATCTACCAAACCAGCAGGCCCATTCTTGTCACTAAATTGCACAACTCACTACATATGTGCGACTCCTCACTACCTCTATGCCCAAGACCCCATACCTCTAGGCCCAAAATTCGGGGCGTTACAACCACACCGCCACAATCTGTCACACGGCCTAGCCACACAATTGTGTAACCTTTCCACACGGTCCGGTCACGCGACCATGTGTCCCCTATAACTCAGAATTTACAATTTTGACCTAGAATTTTATGTTTTGTTAAATTTAGTCCATGATTGATTCCCAAACTATCTTAATGTTTAATTTTGATCAAATAAGTCCCTAATAGTATGATCTATGTTAGAATCCTTGATTGATTGAATTATTATGGTATTTATATAATTAACTGCATGAATTGTGAACAATTTATATATGACTTTTGTATCTACACTTAAGATCTTACGTACAACTTGCCTTATATTACTGTTAATATGAATCTATGATAAGCATGCCTTCTGCTACTGAATCAATTTGTTATAGGCATAATAATTGCCACTAAATCAAACAATTATAAGTATAATGATTGCTATCATAATGTAGTTGTAACGCCCCAAAATTTGTTAATTTCGGCTTTTGTAAATTTGACACAAATATGTGTCTGCTTCAATGAGGAGTGTTTGAGAGGTCCTAAGTCCAAACCCTGCCTTTAGCTAAATTTTGGTATTTTTCTGAACCAAGCCCTATCTTTGGTCAGTAGGCTTTTAAGTAATTGTATGTAAGTATATAACAGAATGGGCCTGCTGTTCTGGTGGTTGAGTTGAGTGTTGGGATGTTGGAGGGTTGTGTTCGAATCCCTGCATGAGCAAGGGGGTTGATTTTTGCTCAATGGACTGTAGGAGTTTCAGTTTAGCCGGCATACTGAGGTGGTTGTGAGTAGTGAGGATTGTGAGAGTGAAAGTAAGAGAGAATTTAGGGATTTGTGATCAGAATGTTATTTTCCTGATAATCTTTCTTTCTTTTTCAAAATTTCAGTGACTCTCGGGGAAAAGTCCTGACGTTTTCTTCCTTTCCTCCCTTCTCTCATATTCGACTTTTGCTCTTCTTTCTACCATCTTCTCTTTGATTTCGTTTCTTTTTGTTGACTTTCACCGTCACCTTCGTAGTTCGATTTTCCACACGTTTCGGTAAGTGGGTTCCCATGGTTTGTAAGTTGTGAATATTAATTTTTTATTGGGGATATTGTTGCTTTGGCAGTAGCATACTGCGAGGATCAAGGTTCTCCTCGTGCTGTTTCGTGATCGACTGATTCAAGGTGGTTGAGGTAAGTTTCGTCGCTTTAAGGATGAGTATCTTGATTTGGGTTCGGTTTTAGTTTGATTTCTAAGTGTTTAATTCAGTGCTTTATTGGTCGATTATAGGTTCTGGAGTGCTCGAAAGTGTTTCTACATTAAAATCGTACTAGGTGTGTACCCAGAAAAGCAAAAAACAAGGTTTCAGAGAAAGCAAAAAAACTAACTGTCGACACCATACGAACGTGTGGTCGCCTGTGTGGTAGGCCATGTGATGGGACACGGGCATGTGATTGACAAGGCCAGGTCGTACACATAAGATACGACCGCGTGGGCCACAGGAGCGTGTGGGCCCACATGAGTAGTCCATACTAGCGTGTGGGATTCTGGGCCAGGCCGTGTGATCCAAACGGCCAAGGAAAATTTGGACTGTGTGGGCCACGCGGGCGTGTGGGCAAACACGGGCTTGTGGGTCCACACGGGCAGGCCACATGGGCGTGTGAGCCCATTTTCACTAAATTGATTGCTAAGGTTGCACGGGTCGCCCAAGTCGACTGTGAACCTACTATAGGGTCGGTAAGCATTACTTAGACCCCTAATTGTGTGAACTGGCTGATTGTTGGATATATATTGAGCATGATGATAGTATGCATGTATGCACTTACTGATTATATGTATTGGTATCATGAGATAGCATGTCATGCATTGCATGGGGTTGGGTTGATTTTATTAGGAGGAAGTGTACTGAAAGGCTCTTAAGCATAATATACTGGCAGCTCAGTTGCAAACTACTGTTTGTGCAACATTCGGTACTACCTGGAGTGTAGGGATGGGTGGGTTGATTTAATCCCCAGATGGAGTGTAGGGTTGGACGGAGATGGTGTGTAGAGGCTGGTTGGGTAGGACTTTGTTATTGAATATTGTGTATCTGTTACTGGTACTGTGATGGGCTTAGGCCCTAATGCATATCTGATACTGAAACTGAAATAGGCTAAGGCCCAAATTACTACTGAAACTGGAATGGGCTTAGGCCCAGACCGCATTTGACTGCTTACTGCTAAGTGACTGTGTGCATGTTTTCTGTGGGGATTACACACTGAGTTTACGTAAACTCATCCCTTCTGTTTAATATGTACAGGTAATCCCCAAACTTGACAAATCAGTGCAGCGGAGGACTCGGCGGTGGCTACACGTATTTTAAACTATTTTAATTTTAATTTTGGTATTATTTCTTAATTATTTTTTGGGTTATTTTTTATGTAAATTGGACTTTTTTGGACTGTTTGCTTTTATTTCGGATTTTAGACTGTTTTCATGGATTTAAAAACTGCACAAACTCAACGAACAAACGGTTTTCTCTAAAACAAAGGGGTTTTTCTAAAATGGACGAATTTACCTAATTAACTCAGTTTTTCATAAAATAAATTATTTTTAAAGCTTCCGCAACAAATTGTGTTTTAAAACAATTGATTAAATAAGTAATCAGTTTTGGAGTCAACAAGAGTAAATAAATGAAAATTGTTTTATCGTAACAACTTAGTTTTAACACGCTATCATGTGACATCGCCATATTCGGCCATAACGTCTAGGCCGAGTTTGGGGTGTAACAGTTTTGTTAAAAGTATATTAAATGCTATTGTAATAATTTGTTTTAAGAATGTCATGTTGCATTGCATAGGGTAGAACGATGTGAACGAAGGAAATTGAGCAATTTATCTACATCGTTGATTGGTTTATCCACACCCTTTGAGCAACTTTTATCTGTACTATTTGAGTGGTTTAACTACACTGTATTAGCAGGTTCAATCTACAAACATGTTGTGCATCCACAACCTTCTTGTAGCTTGTTTGCAAAAAATTGTTTTATAAAAAAAGAACTATTGGTTCATCCACCCTTTTTATTACTAGTGGTTTATCCACAACGATAAGTGATTTATCTACAACGTGGTGTAAATGTAGAAAAGTTTTAGGGAACTCCTATTATAGTGTGTAGCGGTGGGGTAGGAATATTTTCTGATAAATTGAAATTGAATTGCATTTATAAGCATTGCATTGCTCTGAATACCGAGATATTATGATAATGAGTTAATCTAAAATACCGAATTTTCGAGTTGCTATTCAAATTGTGTTCATCCTTCAAAGTTGATGGTGCATATTTTGTCTACTATTTGCATTGATTTCTTATGATGGAACTCACACTGAGCTTCATAGCTCACTCCCCTTATTAATTCCATCTTTATAGATAACCACTAGCTTAGGACGTAGACACCACATCCAGAGGGTCTCGACTCGGATTTATTTATTAAAATATTTTTAAGTTGCTATTTGATTTTTATTATTATTTAAAGACTGTATTATTTTATTTTGAAACTCTACCAATTTATTTGAATTGTGGCATGTGACTTAGGTTTTGGTTTTATTTAGCTTGCATGATATTTAACTGAATTTAAAATATGGTTTTTGATTAATTAAGCATGAAATATAGTTTTATTAAAACTAAGTTAAAAATCACTTTTTTGCTGCTAATTTACAAATAAGTATTGAGTAGTAAATAAATAAATAAACTAAATTTTCAAAAATAGTCATAGTTACAAGAAGAACGTTAAAATTAATTGGTTTTGTTAAATAATGTATTTTCAAAAATAGGCTAAGTTTTCTTTGAAAATAATAATAAACAAATATTTTAAAATGAATTTTTTATAAACTCCAATCGTACTAGGTCATCTCGGTGGTCAATGTAATCTCCTTAATTTGGGTCTAACGTCTAGGCCGAGTTGGGGAGGTTACATAAATTTAACAATAAGAATTTTGAAAAATATTCTTAATATACTATTGAAAAATGTTTATGTTAAAATTTTAATAATAAATATTACAATTTAAAAATATTAAATATTTTATAGTATAAAATGTGTAACAAATAATACTCCTATCAATTGTAGCATAATAAGTGATAAGTAGTTACCTACTTTTTTATCTTATTCAAGACTTTTTTTTGTTGAAAATTTTATATTAAGTACAGAATTAAAATCGTTATAGAACACATCTTACGTTATTCTTATTTTTATACAATATTAGGGATAAGAGATAAGGGTAACACGGTTCAAATCCGTGTCAAACAAATGTCTGACAAGAACTTTAACTACCGCTCCATTACTCCATTCAAGTCAAAACACATCTTAAGGTTTTCTTTTCTTTTTTATTTGTATTAATAAATAACTACAATTAAAAATCATCATTCACTTAACAAATTTTTAAAATTTTATTTTCAAATATAATTATTTATAAATAAATATATAAATTTTTAAAAAGTATATTTTTTTCACCCAGAGAAGGGGCACGCTGAATTTTCTAGTGTGTACATATATATTTATATAATTTTATAAAAAAATGTTATTTCAACAAACAATTATTAGATTTAACATTATTAATATTGAAAAAGTTGTTGCTCATTCCATGTCCAGTTATAATGAAATTGTTCTTTTACTTGGGCCTTGAATAAGCTTCGCTTGTGCTGAGTTTGGTCCACTTGAATACAGTATGTTTAACAATACTGGAAACATGGGTCGACTTAAATATTAAGACTCTCAAACGAATTGCTTGAGGTGATTGGATAAGTATGGAAGTTTTATTATTAAAATTTTATTTTTTATTCATAAGATTTATTCAAGAGAATTTTGGAGTAGTTAGAAGACTGTTTTATGAATACTTTTATTTGATAAATACTTATAGCTTTTAAATAGCAGTTTAAAGCCTATCAAAACATTGGTGATTGACCACTTGAACAAACCTATAAATAGGTTGTTTTGTGCTGCACATCAAGACTACTTTTTGGAGTGTTTTTGTCAAAAGTTTTGTTGTGTTTTCCGTGATTATTTTGGTATTTTTTGGGGGAGTTTATTGATTGTATTGTGAGGTATTTGTGTGAGTGATTTGTGACAATTGGGTCGGTATTGTGGTTGCGATTACTTCTTTGTATAATGATAGATTGGGCTTAAGCCAATAGGTGATTCGGATGATCATTGAATAAAACCATTTATCGGGTGAGGCTTCGCAAATGTATGACCATTATGTCTAAACTGCATTAATAAAGATCGGTTCAATTATAACTCTTTTTTACTCTCTTTTTTCTTTTTACTATTTATTTTTGTTCTAACCGCTGTTACAACGAATATTAAGTATCGTATCAATAAACTAATTAATTTTTGCAATTAACAAGCAACTTAGTTTAGTAACAAAGTAAATTTATTGTATTGATCGAGAATATTTTTCACATACTCTAATGAATAAAACATAAAACAAGATAGTTAAAGTATAAAAATATAAATCGTATAAAAAAATTATGGTAGTGTGTAAAAACTAATTTAGTTCGCCTAAATCTCTTATATTATATTATACACATACATGAGATATTTATTTTATAGTGTTTATATATTTTGCAATCCAACTATTACTAGATGATGCACATCCAAACTTCGATTAAATTATAAATATCTAATAATTTTTTATATGTAAAAATATTGACTGTTAAATATAATAAAAAAATAATATTCTCAATTGATATAATATAAATATTTAATGGATTTAAAAATTTTACAATTATATTATTAGATTTAATATTTATCAATTTATTAATATATTAATGTGTTAATCAAATATAAAATTATAAAAATATTTGATAGATTTAGTATTTGCTACACTGCTAATATATATTTTTTTATTCCACAAAAAACTTTGGTGTCTCTTTTTTTTAAATGTATTATTATATCCCTACAAAACATTTGTCAATAGTCAAGGGTACCAAATAAATAAATGGTTATGAAAAATAACAAAATAATAAATAAATTTTATTTCTACATCAAATAAAATTCTGATTTACACCAAATTTTGAATTCAATTATGTCTTCCCTCATCCCTCATAAGCAAATGTTTGGATAATTTTCAAAAGGAAGTTAACTATAGAAGGGCAGAGATTCAAGTTGGATTTTTCTTCATTAATGATACATGTATTTAATAACACTAACTTCTAAGGTAACATGCATTACACATAATTTTATATATATGTTTATTTATAATTTATTAAATAATATTTCTATTTCATTAAATTAATAGAGTAATATAACTCAAATTGTTGAACATAGATAAAATAAATTAACTATTTTAATAATTAAAATATTACTTCTAACCATAATTATTATATAAGTAAAAACAATGAAATTTGAACTTTGTGATTAATTTAGCTAATTGAATGGAAATACCTAAATGTTGAGTGTAAATGCATTTATTCGTAGTGATAAGTCTTATATTATTGATCTTTATTTTTATTTAATTATATATATAAATATTTAATCTTAATTCATTTGTGTATATTTTAAAAATCAAATAACTCTACTTATTTTTAATATCAGATAATTATAATTATTTATATATACAATAAATAAATATAAAGTAGTGTTACATTGATAATGGCGTTGCTGGTTTTTGAAAATTGAATTAAATTTCAAATGTCACATATACAATTGAGTAAAATAAAAGTTCATATATAACATTTTACATTAAAACAAAGTTTCTGTATAGTTTTAATATTAATCTATTTAAATTATATTCACAATGTAATTTAACATGAATTTAAAGTGTAAATTTTGTTTTAATTAAATATCTTCCTAATGTTCAAAATTAAATAATAAAAATAAATATATTTTAATTTTAATGTAGTAATATAATAAAAAATAAGGATATTTTTATTAATTTAAAAGTTTCTCTAAACTCATGCTTCTATTAATCTATGGTGGAATTTAATAACTATTTTTTATTTTAACTAAAATTGTAACCATTTTATTAAAATAAATATTAAAAATTTTATATTTCACACACTAATAATGTATAAATTTAGACTATACAATCAAACTTCTTTAGAACAACATACTTTTATAGCAATATTTTATTATAACAGTCAAGTTTATTGTAGAACTGATTTTTGTATGTTTTATTTTTATCCTCAAAATAGCTTCTTCTTTTTTCCTATAATAACATCCATAAACTATGAAGTACACTCTTTAGCAAATTAGTTCTTTAAAAATCATAAATTTTAGTTAAGACATTATTTCAATAAATTATTTTAATTTTGCATAATAAAACATATTAATCATATTTAATTAAATGAAAATCAATCTTTAACAAGGGCAAGTTTGAAAAACCACCTAGTAATTGGATTTGAATGTAATTATTTGTAATTACATAGTTGTGACATGTTTGAGTAACCTGTAACCTCCCCAACTCGGCCTAGATGTTAACCTGAATTCAGGAGATTACATTGGCTACCGAGATGACCGACTAAGCTGGCGAAATTTATAAAATAGTCGTTTTAAAACATTTGTTTAACTTTAGACGAAACTTACTATTTTCGGAAAAACTTAGCGTTTTACCACCCTTCTGTCGACTCCATCCAATACTCAGTCACGATAGGAGTTGTTCTAGCAACTCCTTTGAACATCTCAACCGTATTTGATCGGAATCTCTTCGCAACAGAACCATGGCTCCCTAATCCAGTTTGGGCTCAAGCAACCCTTTGCAATACTTTTAGCATTGCCTGCATCATGACGTCATTGTCATAGCCTCCGCCACCATTGGCGTTAGAGTTCTCAACATAGTCCTCTTCATGGATCGGGTTCTCGCCTTAAACAGTGAGCGACTCTACAGGTGCAGCCCTACGCGGCCTACACCTACCACGCCTACCTTAGGTGTTCATAGTGAACTCTCGAAAATCTAGGATCTAAAGGGTATCTATAGGTTTCAAACAAAGGGGTTCAAGCATTAGCTATTTCCTAAGTATTTACAGTATAACAATCACAATTTATCCAAAGTTTCAAAAGTATCTAAGTCAAGAACGATAATGGGGTCTTGGATTTAATTTCCTGTAGAAAAATCAATTTTTCAAAAACTTGTGGCATGGTTTTTCGTAAAATACCGTTTTTTGATGCATTCATGTAGACTTACTCAAATTTCCATAGTCCGAGTTTAGAAAATCTAGGCTTTGATACCACCAAATGTGACCTCCCCAACCCGGCCTAAACGTTAGACCCGAATTCGAGAGATTACATTGGCCACTAAGATGACCCACTAAGCCGACAAAGTTTATAAAATAGTCATTTTAAAACATTTGTTTAACTTTAGAGAAAACTTAGTCTATTTTCGGAAAAACTTAGCGTTTTACCACCCTTCTTACGAAATAATACATTTAATTCAAAACCGATTGACTTATAAATTATCTATTTGTTTAAAAACTCCTTTTTTATCAATGCAACGAAAAAGTCATACTAGCGTAGATTTAATGAAAACAATGTTTCATGCATTATAAAATAAAACTCAAGCATTAATAGCCTAAATATATCATGCATTCCCTAAATGAACTTGAAACTAAGTCTCATGCCACAATTTAAATAAGACATTACAGTTCTTAAATAATAGAAACTATAAATAATAATGGGTAAAAATAAAAATATTAATAAAACTTTAACTTGAGTCGAGTCCTTCGATTTGCCAGTTCCACTTCCTAACCTAGTGAGTTATCTGTAAAAATGTAAAGTAAAGGAGAGTGAGTTATGAAGCTCATGTGAGTTCGTTCACAAGAAAACTGAAACAAAATCGTATGCAAAGCACGTGGGTTAGCAATTTTGAAAATAATCACAATCATAAAGCACTTTAGATTAACAATTTATCGTATCATCGCTTCACTACACTACTTCATAAAACACAATTTCAAATGCACATGCTAACGTATGGCAATGAAAGTTCAGTTTATCATAAAAGTCCTACTTAACTTTGCTACACACATCGCTTATACATTTCCCAGAACTCATCTACCATATCACTCTGAGTTGTGGTTGAGCCACCGCTGATTTGCATATAACTGTCACTTGTTGTGGATACACAACGTAATTGTAGATAAAAGTTGAAACTAGGTTTATAAATATTGTGTGTAAATCACCGGTATTTTAGATAAAAACATTTACAATTAAGCTGCCACTGGGTTTGTGATCGAACTACATATTTACAGTTACTGCTACTTGTTGTAAGTGCACAACATGTTTGCAAATTAAAAAAATTGCCACTTGGTTTGTGGACAAGCCACCACTAGTTTGCAAATTATTAAACTGACACTCTTCCTCCATACAAATCATCCCCCTGTGTAATGCAATATGACATACTTTATAACATAATAATGTAGAAATCTGTAGGCATATTTAACACTTATTCCATTCAGCACTAGCAATGACATGTTTATCATGTATTCAATAGGACAATAACAATATTAGCACTCATAATTTCTCAATTACACTTTAACAGTAGGCATGATTAATGCCACTTGTTTATTCATATCACCATAATGATTCAACTAAACAATATCAATAAACACACTATAATAGTAGAAATTCAGGCATATAAATTGTAAATTTGCATATAAACACTAATTTAATGGTCAATTAAGTGCACGAAAACTTCTAGGAACAATTTAGGGATCAATTAGGGACTAAATTGAACATAACATAAATTTATGGGCAAAACTATAAATTTTTTAAAACTTGGGTCACATGGTCGTGTGAGAGGCTATAAGCCCTGTGAAGGGGTTACACAGTTGTGTAATAGGCTATGGTCGTATGGAAATTGCAAAATCAATCTACAGGGGAGACATGGCCGTGTGGAAGGCCATGTGGTTCACGAACTACACTAGGGTTTCTAAGGCACATGGCCGTGTGGTGGGCCATGTGGTCCACATGTATGGCCCACAAGCCCATGTGGCCCTATTCTGAGGCTCGGTTTGCCCCGATTTGCTTGAAAAAGAACACACACTGTCACTGGTATCTCGAGCGGCATTCCTCACGTTCAAATCTGATCTGGGGTACATAAATCAGGTCCTTCAAATGACAAATATACAAGATTTAACGTTTGTTTTCTAAGATTTATCAATATTCAATGATATTAATGAAAGATTCGTCAAGAATCGTGAAAGATTGACTAATTGATTTGAAAGATCAATATCGGATAGAAATTTTACGAAATTTAGGGTTCTAAACCTTAGATCGAGATGCACTTATCAAACTTGATGTTATTACGGAGGCTATCAATGTAGAATTTCAACAATCGGTAGAGAATCGATTTATCGGGGACTGATTTGATATCGGAAGCAAAAATAATTTTAGCAATGGAGAGAAAATTTAATGTAAAGAAGAGGATGGAAAAGAAAGATGAGAAGATATAGGGAGATGGAAGAGAAATTCTAATTGGAAAGGAAGAAGAAACATAATCCTAGTGTAATTAGGGGGAAAAGGACTAAATAGCTACGGTTTTCAAACATTTGAGGGCTTGCATGGTAATTTCCCCTATCCTGTCGAAATAAAATGAAAGGGTCTTGGGTGGTTCAAACTTGGTTGTGCAAGGGGGAGGAGTGATGCTTAACTATTTAGGTTGCTACCCTTTCTTGATAGATTTTACTCTAAATAATATTTATTTTAAAGTAATTTTTCATCCTAGTCTGCTGAAAATAAAAATTAAAGAAACGAGAAAAGTGTGGTTTAAACCTAAAACCTCTGAGGAATATAAAAGCCACTTAACCATTAAGCATAAGGCTTATTTCTTACTTGCTCATCACAACTACCCCCTTTATTTTGGGGTGTGACATAACCATTATAATTAATGAGTCTCATTGAATTGCAGGTAATTAAAACTAATTATATTTTTCAATTCTTTGGAGAGATGAGAATTAGAGTAATTACGTGGGTAATTATAAAAAATTACACTAAAATCCAATTACCATGTGACTTTTCCAGTATTTTGTACTTGACTTAAATTTAAAAAGTAATTTTTATACAATAATAATAGTGTTTTAATTACTAATCTCATTTACTAATTTAAAATTTTATTTATTATAAATAATTTCCTATACATTTTGACCTAAATAATTAACTACATCACATAGTATTTATTATAAATTAATTATACCAAGTTTAACTAAATTATACAATATTTATTGATTTTAGTTTATGCTACTTGTTTTTTTTTTCTCAAACTATTATTGAAAATTTTTATAATAATTAATATATTTTTAAAATTTAAAATTATGTAGTTGCGTGATTACAATTTATAATACCAAATATAACATATGAAACTACAATGTAATTATACTCTATTAGTCAAACACATTTAGGGAATTATAATTCCTCCAATTACTCAGTGACATCCAAACACACCTTAAAATAAATTACATTTGTAAATTTTATTAAAGATATCAACTAAATCTCATTAATCAATATTATTAATATATTATAGTTTTTTATTTGAAATTTTAAGAAATTCAAATATGATCTAAATATCAAATATTGTTATAGCGACTTTTTTTTTTTTGAAGAAAATATTATTACTAATAGGAACCATGATCAACAATTATGCAAAGACATGACACATTGTACAAATGATAAATAAACCACTACAAATTAATGCACAAATGTTATGTCTGTAAAGTAATAAAAAAAAAGAGGACAAGTTGACAATAACTGCAACACTAAAATAATTTAGAAACAAACCAGAAAAGCACCAATTTGATCAAATTGCTGAAATTTGCATCCTAGCCTAGCCATCATTAAATCAACTTGAAGATGAACACCGATCAACCAAGAAAAAACTACCAAAAGCCGCAAGAGACCCACCATATTAGTGATGCATGCACAAAAGGTCAAGTCTCAAATATGTTATCCTTCTCCTCATTATCTCGAATATATCACCATCATTATGATCTATCATGATAAAGCCTTTTGAGAGCGGTTCCTAATAGAAATATGGATTGAAATTAAAAATAAAATAACTACGAAAAAATGCTAGAGAAACTGCGACTAGCAACTAACTTAAAGGCTAACGTCGATACCGACGAAGCAAAGATTTAGTTTGAAAAAATTAAACGGTAAATCACACCAACAGTCACTCAACTTTGGGGTAGCTGACAAAACAGTCACCTAAGTTTCATTTCAGTCACTCAACTTTGAAAAATAACAAAACAGTCACTAACGTTATTGAAAAGTGACAAATTAGTCACTGATTAACATTTTCCGTCACAAGCTTAACGGGATAGCTGACGTGGCCAGTTAACTAAATGATGTGGCCAGTTAATTTGCCACGTTGGACGAGTAGTCAAAGGGTCAGAGAAGAAAAGAAAAGATGATTGGTCCTTCTCTATGTCTTTCTTCTTTTTGTTCTCATCTTTCTCTTCATCTTCTTCACCCTCAACCTCTTTCTCTTTATGCTTCTTTTATTTTTTTCTTGTTCTTCTCTCATTTCTCTTCATCTTCTTTCTCACTCAACCTCGTCTTTTACCATCTCCTGAATTTGGGTCTCTTTCTTTCAATCCAAATGGGTTGTTGCTCGACAAAAACCAAAGGGTCAAACCCACAACAGAACAATGGCTACAAATCAGGAGCCACAACAACAATTGCTGAACAACCCAAGCCACCCGCATCCCTAAAAAACCAAGCACTTAAGCAACATGGAAGCCAGTGGTTCCAATCAAACATGAACAGACTATAGGATTCAAAGAAAAAGAAAAGACCAATAATTGGTAAATACAAATTTCAAAGCATTAGATGACATAACATGGTACTGCTTCAGATTTCAATTTCCATAAGAACAGGTAAAGTAGGTCCATAATACAAAAATTCAAATGGATATTCAAAAGAAGAATGAACTCAACATTACACATTTGAAGTTCAATGGCAACCAATATAAATGGAGGTAAATAAGTAGGGGCTTGATTGTATTGCTGCATGAAACTTAGTTTATATCTACGGGGATCTCACTTTTTTCTTGGCAGCCTCTCCAGCTTTGGTCTGCAATGTGGGAAAAGTCACAAATAATAGATAAAATAAATTCAAGAAAAAACAGTTGAAAAAAAAATCAACACCCCAATTACCTTCTTTACACCTCTGACTTTCTTAGCCCTGTTTTTCCTTTTCTTCGTTTGTTTCTAAACTTTTCAACCTTGGCATCAAGTCCATTCTATCATTAGAAGAAAAAAAAAACTTCAGAACCATTGCACCAACTGCGTATGTGCATTAGCACATGCACTCAACTTGTGCAGCGGAGGGCGTTGGCCATGGAGGTGTCGGTGCCGTGGAAGCGTAGTCGTCTTTGAGTTCCTAGATTTTGACCATTGGGAATCGTTGATACAAAGCTCCTTCCATTCTCTCTTATTCTTTTTCTCCTCCTCCTCCTCTTCTTCTTATTCTTCTCTTATTCTTCTTTTTCTCTTCTCCTTCTATTGCTCAGGGCTCTTAAATGGGTTTAAGGTTAAAAAGGACTGTTAAAATGACAGCAAACCCACCGTTAAATGCTATGTCATTTTTCGTTACGTCTATAACAGAAAATGGTTAAAAGGATTGTTTTGTTATTTTTCCAAAGTTAACTGACTGAAATGAAACTTAGATGACTGTTACTGAAATGAAACTTAGGTGACTGTTTTGTCAGCTATCCCAAAGTTGAGTGACTGTTGATGTAATTTATCCAAAATTAAATGACCAGGGTCTTTCTATGAAAAAAAGAGTGTTTTTCTATGAAATTTTCTTAAATAATCCATAACTAATTATTTTACTCTTTATTATAAATGAAAATTACAAAACTAATGATGACTATTGATAGTGAAACTTAATTGAGTATGCAAGTTAACAACTAATTCACATTGGAAACATATGACAATAATTGCATAGGTGAAAAGGAACCAATGAAGGGAAACAGGGAGGGAAAAACTAATCTGTAAGCATTAAGGGTGTAAATGTCATTTTATCCATTTTAAATAGAGAGTTGTTATAAATGTATAACCATAATTTTTATAATATTCAAAATTTTATGTAACAAACAAAATTATTATAAAGAAAGTTTATGATATTAATAAAGCAAATAATATCATTTCATCAATTTAGAAAAAGAAAAATATGATATGGCTCATTCACAGTATATAAAGTTACACAAATTATATCATATATAAACATTTAAATAAAACTTAGTACAAACAAAGTTTTTACTTGGTACAATGAATATTCTCTTTCCAAAGATAGCTGAACTCTGGATTAAAAAAAAAAAAAAGAAAAGGAAATTGCATCTGAAAAAATAATTTTTATTAGAATAAATGTTTAATTCTCATACATTTTTTGGTAATGGCTAAAGTTTGTTCTCAAAAAAGGGTCAATTTCAGCTTCTGTATTTCATCAAATGGCGTTTCAATTGCTTAACATCCGACTGTTTCAAGGGCTTCAGCATGAACATTTGAGCACCTTCTTCTAAGCACCTGTTCTTTTCACATAATATACTCCAACATTAAAATCTAACTATGAAAAATTAAACTATATTTATTTATTTTTCACTTACCATTGAATAAAATGCCAAGAAGAAGAAAAAAAACATCTCCAGGAAAACTTACTGGTTAATTCGAGTTGGAATATTTTCAGATGACATGATTACAACAGGGACCTCCTTCAGAACTGATGACTCCTGTTTTTTCACAACATAAACTTAATTTCAATGCTCGCTCACATTTATTCTTCAAAATGGGTTCTTAAAAAGAATGTTGCATTTTCAATACCTTAATTTTCTTAAGCAGCTCATAGCCTGTCATTCCAGGCATGCAATAATCTGTTATTACTAGATTTACCTTTGAGACCTGCAGTTTGACATTTAAAACACGACATTAAGCTTGTTGCATGAACCAGTAAGAGTTAAGTTCTGGTTTCTTACGGTGCCCTCCAACGAATTCCTCTGGTCACTTCCCAAACCCAAAAATTCCAATGCCCTCAGCCCATTTTCTGCAGTTGTTACTGCACCAAAGACACAAGCAAATTCCTTTGAAAGATGACCCAAAGTAATGAAGGATTAAATTGTAAAAAGAATAAAAAGTATAACGTACCTTTACAGGAGGAGTTCTTGAGTAATTTCTCCACCAGTGTTCTATCAATGAGGTTATCATCCACCGCTAAAACATGGGGTTCATAACCAAACTCCACCGTCATGTCCTCAGAACAGCCACCGCAACTGCCGCCATAGTCACCATCCATAATTTGATATAACATTAATGAACACCAAATAAGCAGACAGTTGCCTTGGCCCTCTATTATATATAGTGTAACATGAAGGGTAAAAAAAAAAAAAAGCTGGTATAGCATTAAAAATTGGTCATCGAGTGACCAGACCAATAAACAAGCTCACAAGAGATGTATGAATGTAATGAGAGATTGTATTTAAAGAGAAAACAACAAGAATTTGAAGGTTGGTGGTGGGTGGTGTTTGGAGGGAGAGAAAGTGGAGCCCCTTAAAAGGAATTTGTAGGATAACAGAAGGAAAATAAAAATTCATACAAAGTAAAAAAATCATTAAAATCAATGTATATCACAGATATTTCGTGATCCTTTTTGGGCTTCTCTTTGATTTGATTCAGTCCCCACCAATTTTCTTTTTCCTTTATTGATTTCCAGTATCAGTGTCTTCAATCCTTTACTGCAACATCATTCTTTCCTAGGCCAATACATTTGGACCACATAAGAACTAACTTAAATGCTTTTACAACCTTTTTTTTAATGTTTTAGATTCTCTATGGATACTAATAGATTTGCCCAACGCTATTCTCTCTCTTACTGCTTGCGTATTGAGAGATAACACTGTATTTTTTTTTTTTTTTGTAACTTATAAAGAATATTCATTCTGGATCATTGTATCCGATTCGATATTTCAATTCATAATTACATATCCCATATATTAAGAGTTGTAGGAAATCTTGACATGATTTAATCACGGTCACGAAATTATGAATTATTTAAAAAAAACATATAGATTTAGTTTTAAACCTTTAAATTGAATAAACCCTAAATTGTTTATTAATAAATTTGGTGTCTGTAAAAATTGAATGTCGATAATGGTAACATAGAATGATCACAAAGCAATTAAAAAAAGGAGTTGAAAAAACATTATTCTAATGAATATCAAATAGAAAAATAGTAGTTTTATAAGATTGAAAAACATTATTTCCATGTAAAGCGGGTTTCAGAGTTGATGTAAATATTAATTTTTGGATATGTAAATCTTATTATGTTTTATTTGTTAAAAAATTACGAATTAATAAATTAAGATATTTAATGGATTCGAAATCAAACAGTTAATATTATTTAATTCACATTTCGATAGTAATCATTGAATATAATGTAGATAACAAATTAAGTCGAAATGTAAAATAATTATGTAGATATAAAAATTCTAATTTACAAAAAATATATATATATTTGCCGTTCATAGGAACCAAGTTGATGGAATTTGGAATATTAATATTTTCACTAGTATGAGATATTCTTCTCCATTTCCATTGCCCAAAAGAAAAGGAATCTCTTTTCAACACTGTTGTCTATTAAGGAACTTGTGGATGTGGGCAGCAAAAAATATTACTTGAAATGTAAGTCTGGTTTATGTATGTGTTAAAAATGGTTCCATAGAGCTTACCTTGAGGTTCATCGTTAGGCAGTTGCTTGAATCATGTACGGAGCTAATAAAATAAGGGATTTACATATGCCGCCTCTCATCCTATATAAAAGAAGGCTTAATACCCAACTTCTCCTCCTTCTTAAGTGTGTAATACATTGGGAATTTCTTTTAATTGGGGATTTCATTAGTTTGTAATATTTTTTAATACTAATGAAGTTATCATTTAATGTTGGAATCCGAGGACGTAAGCAATTTGTTGAACCAATAGTAATTTTTCGGGTTAATGTGCTGTGTTTGGTTAGTTTCAATTTGTTTTCGGTATTCTCTATTTAATTTTGGTGTTTAATATTAAAACTACAGTTGTGTGGGATATTACCCGGTGTCCCCAACAATTAGTATTAGAGTCTCGCGGTTCCTCGATTATTGGATATAAGTGTAGTTGTGTGAAAGTGCATGTTTAGGAAATGTTTTGGTTAGGAAATATTTGTATTTAATAGTGTCTTTATGATCCACCTCTCTTTCTTGGGAGCTTACCTAGTGCGTTGTTCTTGAATTATACTCATTATTTTGGTATCAAGTGCTTACTATTGAATATTGTTAGTTGGTATTGAAATGACATTTTTGTCTGAGGATAGTAATGTAAAATGCAAAGTTTTCGATGGAGTTTTTGGTGGAACTAGTCATTTCAGCATGTGGCAAGGAGAGGTGCTAGACGTTTTGTTTCAACAAGGTCTAGACATAGCTATTGAAGAAGAAAAACCCAAAGATATGAAGGAAAAAGAATGAAATACTATCAATTGTTAGGTATGCAATACGATTTGGTCTTGTTTTTCCAAGGATCAGAAGTATAGCTTCAAGAATGAAACTTCTGCATATGTATAGTGGAAAGCATTGGAGGAAATTTTCCTAAAGAAGAGTAGTCAGAATCGTCTCTAAATGAAGAAAAGATTGTTTAGGTTTGATTATCAACTAGACACTACTATGAATGAACACAACATAACTTTTAATTAGTTGGTGCAAAACTTACTGAGCTTGGATGAAACCTTCAAAGATGAAGATTTGGCTTTAATGTTCCTATCATCTCTTCCTGATGAATTTGAATATCTTGAAACAGTCTTACATCATGGAAAGGACAAGAACCGTTAATGAAGTAATCGATGCGTTGTATAGCTATGAGCTCAAGAAAAAAAAACTAAGAAGGAAAGCAATAACAATGAAGCAGAGGCATTGGTGGCAAGAGGTCGTTCGAAAAGCCAAAAGCCAAAAAGGAGGGAGAGATCGAAGTCAAAGGTTAGACTTGGAAAAGATGAATGTGCCTTTTTTTCATGAGAAAGACTGTATGAAACTGAAGAAGAAAGATAAGAACGCACTAGATGCATGTGTTGCATAGTGAGATACTAGGGACTCTAAAATATCATTAGTTGTTTTACCATCATCTTCTCATTCAAATGAGTGAATATTGGATTCATGTTGCACTTATCATATGTCCTCTAATCGAGAATGGTTTTTCAATTCAGTGGAATTAGATGGAGGAGTTGTTTATATGGGCAAGAACACATGTAAAAAAATTGGGATAGGTTCAATACAACTGAAAAATCAGAATAGATCAGCCAAGGTTCTAATTGATGTTCGGTATGTACCCACTTTGAAAAAGAATCTCTTGAAAGGTTCAATTGTTACTAGAAGAGATGAAATTTTGAAAGTTACATTTGGAGAACTTGTGGAAATATGTATTAAGAAAAATAGTTTGTATTACTTCCAATGTAGTACAACTATTGGGGCAGTAGCTGTAGCATCCAGTGATGACAAGCTAGTTACAACCAAGTTGTGGCATATGTGATTAGACATTCTGATGAGAAATCCTAGCAAATACTAGCAACGATAGGACTGTTGAAAGGTGAAAAGGCTTGCAAGTTAGAATTTTGCAAGAATTTTGTCTAAGAAAGAAAAAAAGAGTGAAGTTTGGAACCGCTATCCATAATAGAAGGGTATTTTGGACTATGCTCACTTAGATGTGTGGGGGCCTTCCAAGACACCTTCATTAGGAGAAAACACTACTTTGTAACTTTTATTGATGACTTTTCTAGAAGAGTTTGGGTGTACATGATGAAAACTAAGGATAAAGTGCTTGGAATTTTCCTTGAATGGAAAACTATGATCGAAAACTGAACTAGCATGAAGATCAATTGATTGATAACAAATAATGGAGGGGAATATAGAAGTGGTTCATTCTTCTACGTATGCCAGAAATATGATATCATTCAACACTTCACAATTGGGGATACACCACAGCAGAATAAGGGTGTCAGAGTGTATAGATCAAACATTGTTGGAGAAAGTTCGATGTATGTTATACAATGCTAGATTGGGCAAGCAATTTTAGGCTGAGGCTATGACATATGTTGGTTTTTTCATTAATCATTTGACATCATTTGCAATTGAGGGAAAAACACCTATGAAGGTATGGTTTGGAAAGCCTACTATTGATTATGATTCCTTACATGTATTCAAATCCACTACTTATTACCATGTGAGAGAGTCAAAATTAAATCCGAAAGCGAAGAAAGCTCTTTTTATGGGAATCACCTCTAGAGTAAAAGGATTCTGACTTTGTTGTTTAAACACGAAGAAAATAATTTGTAGCAGAGATGTTACTATTGAAGAGTCTACCATGTTGAAAAAGGTAACAAATGAAGATGTTAAGACAAATGGTACTCCACGGTAGGTGTAGTTTAAGCAGATAGTGATTAGTCTAGTTAATAAGTCTGGTTCTCTAACCATATTGGAGGAATCAGAGAATGAGAAGGTTTCAACCTAAGAATCGTTAAATACACCAAAACCACTTGTAATTAAAAGGCAAAGAGAGAAATTGGTAAACCTGTTCATTTAGCTAATATGGCAGCCTATGCACTCCGAGTTGTAAATG